>CALNXK010000102.1:130000-172500 GCA_942486035.1 Porites lobata
AATTAGCAGAACCTGATTTAACCTGCAATTTCTCTTTTTTAGAGTCAAGGACCTTATTTGCCGATTTTTCAGCTTTAGAAATACGGCGTTCGTTCTCAGGAGTATCCGCCAAGTCGTCAGTAACGTAAGCCGAAACCGTGGCCCAACCACACTCGGATCGATCGGCCAGCTTAATTAATTTTGGAAGTTCAGACAAAAGCTTCTTACCCTCTTCCGGCTCTTTTTTTTTGCCTTATTCAACCTTTTTTTGTCAATGGCGGAGATAGTTGAATCAAATCTGGCTTCCACTGACTGGTTCAACTTGAACTGTTTCTCGTTTCCCACTTTTTAAATTTCCACTTAATGGAATTATCTTCTTTGACTCTTTTAACGAAAGAACTTGAGCACCCCTCTTGATCTTCAGAAATAGATCTCTTGAGCTCTTGTAATTTCGAATCAACACGTTCTAAGATCGCGCCTTGACATTTCGCTAAAAGCTGGGCAAGTTCCTCCTTGTTGATAGTGAATGACTCGAACGCTGTAACAGCAAGACCGGGATGAAAGACAAAACAAGCACGCCCAAATATATACCCCTTCTAATTACCCACATACCAGCGCACACGCCTAAACAAACGTAAGATACCGATGAGAGCATATTTTCCTGCTAATTACGAAGTCAAACGCAGGAAAATACTATTCTCCTCAGACGATTTTTAAATCCCTCGCGAGCGTGCGCGACCTGGCTTTGCCCCAAAAGAGGGAGCAAGCCTTTCGTTTCGGAGTCACGTGACTTGACCGTAGGAGCCTACTGACTTTCATGCGCACAGACTCTGGGGAAAGAGGCAGGAAGTCTCCAGAAAATCATAGGGGAGTGCAGAGTCTCAGGAATGCAGTCTGCGATGGCGGTTTTGGGCAAAAAATGGTATTGGCCAACGTCGCTTACCAGCGAAATGCTGTACAATTCAGTATGTTTTTAACTTAACCTCAAAATCTTCCTTCTTTCTACAAGTGGCAAAACCATCCAATAAAAAGATATACGCCTGCAATAGCCACGTATGATGCTTAATGACAGTTCGATGAAGGTTACATGTAATATATAAGTGTTCTTAAATTCAGCACAATCTCTCACTGTTCATAAGAACATTTTTGGCCTAACGTCGGTAGAAAAATTCTGGGCCGCAAAAAACAATATCCTCCAAAGAAAAAGATTGTGCTTTAAAAATTTCAAGGAGCGCCTGATTTGACAAGGCGTCGAATTGCAGTTCTTCCTCTTTCAATGCAGAGAAAGAAATCGATTGCATACACTAAGCTCTGTATTTTTTCTGGGTCTTTAAGCATAATTGAGGCCAACGAATAAAAAGGAGAAGACATTCTCTTCCAAATTACCCAATGACTCAAACTTTATTCAAGTTCATTTATTTTTTGCAGTGTCCAGTTCAAGGAAGGCTTGAGAGGTGGCTGAGTCTACAAGAAATGAGACACTTGCGTCGTGATCGTAAGGGAGAATATCTCCCTGCGATAAGCACCAAGAAGTGTCCTTGCATGAAAGCAAAATAGATTTCAATTATTAGCAATTATTGGATAAGGCTGAGTATAATATGAATATTGAATTATACAATGAATTATACAATGAATTATACGGTCTGCCGAGCGGGAGGCCGCTGGTTCAAGTCCCGGCCGGACCAACACTCAGGGTCCTTAAATAACTGAGGAGAAAGTGCTGCCTTTGTAAAGACATTCTGCAAACGGTTAGACTTTCTAGTCTTCTCGGATAAGGACGATAAACCGTAGGCCCCGTCTCACAACCCTTGCATATATAAATTCCGTGGGACGTTAAAGAACCCACACAATGTTCGTGAAGAGTAGGGGACGTAGTCCCCGGTGTGGTGGTCTATCTCTCATGGGGGAGGGACTGTTACGGGCCCGCAGTAATTGGAGTCACACTGTTGCGGTGACCCTGCCAATAAAATTACGCAGATCAACAAGGGTATGGCAATTTGACATAACAGGATTAAAAACCCCAATTGACAGGAGGTAATGAGTTGGCTATTTAATTAAAAGGATATTAAGAAAAATCTAGTGGGTAAGGTTCAACTGGGAACAAAAAGCTCAAAAGGTGTTAGAATGCCTTGGCCAACGAAGCTGTAGGAAGCTTAAGCAAAGACGACGGCACGGAAAACGTCTCTTAAAAAGTGAGTCCACGCTGTTTCAAAATTTACCAATCTTATTCCATGTTGTTTCAATTTTTTCCAATCTTCTTTCTTGGCCGTTATTTCAAATAAGGGCCCGACCTCTCTCCTCCTGCAGAGGAAGGAAACAAAGTCAGCGGTCAAGGCCGGTACCTTACGCATGCGCGCACCGATATATCCGGTAGTAGCATGAAAAAGGTGAACAGCAAGTTCACTATTTCAAGCCAGACACTTAAGGTGATTGATAGTATTCCGGCCGTGAGATTACGTACAAAATTGTGACAAGGTTAAACCGCAACGTTTTGGACCATTGGATTGCTAATAAAGAAATTAAATTTACTGCAAAAACCTTGGACGAAGATCCTGCTAGTTATAAACGCTGGATCTCTAGAAAAGAGATCCAGTCACCCAAAATATTAAGAACCAAAAACGAGAAGTCCAAAGACTACCGCAAAGCTGGTCAGAACAACGTGTATTGCTTTTTCATAGCAATATTTCGGCTGGCCATACTAGCCTTCTTCAGGCTTACAGATGTAAACCTGAAGAAGGCTGGTATGGCCAGTCGAAATATTGTAACGAAAACACATTAGATCGCTACACTCATCTTTTGAAATTATGAATGACCACTAGGGGAAACACCCTCATTACTTTTTACTACAGTTTTTATACTGATTTGAATAATTATGCCTTGGACTTAGTTTTCACTTAATAACCGTCAACCGTCAAACGCTTGTTTTGCACAGATACCACTTTAAATTTTGCAAAGTGACTGTGCCGGATTTAACCAGATAAAGGGGTATTATATGATAGAGACAGAATTTAAAGAGGATCGAAACTGAGCACAGGTCGAGGAAGAAGTGATATAATCACAGACCAAATAGGCTGTCACTAAACCAGCGTGGTCCTGAGTCCCTTTTACCTCGCCGAGTACAACAACAAATCTACCTTTGGTTACGAGTTATTAATACTCTCATTCTACTCGTTCAAAACTTCGTGGATGGCTCTAATACTTCGAATATCGCTGAGACACAATTCAGTGGCAAGTTTTGTTATGAGCTACTTTAAGGTGAAGCCTCATTTCTTTGGAATTATGGTCATGTGACTAATTTAGTTGCTTAACAGATACGTTTTCAAGTCAGGTACTTCATTATGTGTTATATGAATAATTCTGATACCAATCTGTTGTCATTAAAGATGGTTTTCAGGTACTTTAAGTCCCTGCTTCTTTTCCCTGCTAGAAGACAAACACATTTTAAATCCACCTTTATGGCCATCGGTGCAAAATAAAAATTTTCCGACAACATTTTTTTAGGTTCCTTAGAGTCCCCTTAAAAAATCTAAATAGGTGGCTTAATTTTTTCACAAAAATCCCACGGAACTTTATTTTTGACATATGCTCCCTGCCACTATCGTCCGTGAGCACCTTGTATCGGACAAGGCTTGGTATGTCTACAAACACATTGCTTCATCTCAAGCTTGCAAAGAGTCCTGTTCTACGGATATTTCACTATCCCTGATACAGCCGCATCTGGATTCCGGTTAAAGATTAACGAACGGCGATGATATAAAGTGGGAGAAACCTATTCTAAATCAACAGACGAAATATGCAAAACTGTAGCTTAGCTGTTATTTATGCTGTAAAGTTTCTTTTCTCTCACCATTGTTCCTCTATCAAATTTTGATCGCTTTCATTGAAATCGTTGTAATTAGCATATTCAAATTGTAACTACTTCTACAACTTAAGATATTCAAAATCAACGAGCTTCTACAACTAAAGGGCATGGCATAAGTTTGCCGATACATTTCTTGTAAATTGAAAACTGTTGTGTCATTTCTACAAATCACAACGAATTTTCTACTCTCGCGTCCGTTTGGTAACTGGTTCTACTAAAATGAGCGCCCACATCCCCAAATTTTAGCCTTACAAGCCCTTACGTAACGAGCTGTGTCACGAAATTCAGCCAAATTAGGAAATTACAAAATGCGCGTTAAATTAAGAGAAACATAAAATAACCGCTTAAAACTTTAAAGGAAGGTTAAAATAACATAACAGAAACAACAGATGCCAGAGTTTGACTAATAGTCGCGGGTCGCGGGTCGCGGGTCCAAAACTGTTCATGCTTGCAACCTCAAAAATAATGATCAGGAGACATATTTGTTTGTCTTGGATCTCTGATTTTGTCATTTACATGTAATTTCTTTGCTTACTTTAAGTTCCATAGCGATTTAGGGCGAGTAATTGGCAAAATAAAACAAAATGAACTGGACTGCCGTGACACAGCCCCTTTAATTTAAGTTATATGAATAATACTGAACACCCTCTCACCTAAATAAGTGGTATGGTGGGGTATAGATTACATAAAACAGCAGCAGCAACAACACGCGTGAAAGCAACAATTAGCAGGGATATTTCTAGACGTTTTAGCCTTTAAGATCATGTACATTAAACCCTTCATAAGAGTTGTAAAAATTTTGTGGCATGGTCCGGCCTTGGAGATGTAATCTGATGCCAACTCATGTAGCCTTTTGCTGTCAAAAGGATCACCATGTCCCGGAAAGACAACATCCACATGGTTGGAAAGGTCTTGCACTCTTCTGAAGGTCCGAACGTATGCGTTCACATCACTCTGGGGTAAAAAATCAATCAGGGGTCCTCGATTGTACACTGTGTCCCCACTGAAAAGGATCCTCGCCTTCTCGTCGATCAAACCAATGCTCCCTGGAGTATGGCCTGGGAAGTGTAAAACGCGCAAGCTTCGATCGCCAAGATCGAAAACGTGTCCTTCCTCCAAGACAGTCGACGGCTCGGCGGCTTTAACTCGGTAGTCGGAAAATTTCCATCCTTCGCTCGGGGGTACAGCAAGTGAATCACTCCTTAGGAAAACCCTGGCTATGTCGTATTGGTTACCGTTGCGTATCGCGTCCGCCTCGAGGCTGTGAATGGCGAACTTCTCAAACTGGTGTAGTCCTCCCGAGTGATCGTAGTGCATGTGAGTGGCAACTGCTTGGACTGGTTTCTCACCAATCAGACCCTGTTGTCGCAGAAAGCCTGGCAAGTCCCACAAACCGAGACCAGTGTCGATAACCAAATCCGAAAACGAACCTTGTACGAGCCATATGTTGGGTTGGTTATAAAGCGACTCGTAGAACACTTCACGTAACATAAACACGCCGTCATGTACCTTTTCAACGCTGAATGGTTGTTCATCTAGTTGCAGTTGTTCTTGACTCATTCTCGTTTTTAAAAGCAACTGTAGAAACTAGAATGTTCTGGTGCTCTGATTGTAAACAAACTGCTACTTAATCGATCCCATAATGCATAACAGTCACACAATAAAAACCGGATCACGCGATCACCCAATCACGCGATCACGCGAAGTTTTCCAGTCCTCGACAAGT
Organism: Porites lobata; assembly: GCA_942486035.1. Lineage (NCBI taxonomy): Eukaryota > Metazoa > Cnidaria > Anthozoa > Scleractinia > Poritidae > Porites > Porites lobata. Next base: position 135,568 of record CALNXK010000102.1, read on the forward strand.
TACACAACAAGATAAAAAGTACAAAGACAAACAGCAAAGAAAAAAAAACACACCAGGAAATACGGAATACAAGCTTTAGGCCATGACACACTGTTCAACATCTGTTGATCAACAAAGCAAGAAATTTTGCAGCTCAGTCTTGTTTAACAGTGTGTCATACCTTGTTGAACATATATCACGTTGAACGTTGTTAACCGGAAACAAAGAGATGGGGCCTAGCTATTCGGCTCATTCACTTTTATTTCAATGACAACACCTGGGGGTTTTATCAATGGGAGGTGTGCAACAGCCGATTTTGGTGTATTATTAGTGATCTTAAGCAAAAGGACGGCAGAGGAAAGAAGACGGCAAACCTTGTGTGACAAGCGTGACAATAATTTTGTTTGACAAAACTTTTCGCCAAACTTCACCCTCCTTTAAACAGATCTTTTTGTTAAAGACCAGAAAACAGTGATGTTAGGTAAAGATCACGACGAAACAAGCAAATAATATTATAATAGCCTGTCACGTTTGTCACACACAAGCGTTTTGCCGTCGTCCTCTTTTTGCCGTCCTGTTGCGTAAGCTCATGATTAGCTCTACACCATGACAGTCATTTCTGTCATCACTGGTGATACTGGTGGGAATATCAACATCTCTATTTTACAATAATGATATTATTCTGATTTGCACAGTCGAGGGGCAGGAAGACCACTTCTCTTATGCTGAATTTTCATGGAAAAACAAGGGAATTTTGTTATTATTAATTAAAGCTTAGTGATTATTTAACATGGAACAAATTTGAACACAAGGCTAGAGCAATAAGTCAGGGGCACCCAACGAGAATATAGTTCAAAACCACTTGAACATAGCATTGTTGAACGTATTTTAGTATTAAAATGGTAGGTATAGGCATATTTTTATCCCCTAAAAATTTTTCATCTGTTCGGATTTCCTAGCTGAAAGTCTAGTGATTCGAAACTTATAGGGATCAAAACTTACATTTTCGAAAATTTCAACCAGAAAAAAGGCTCCCGAAAATTGTAGGGTCCATTTTGAGGTAAAAATCCGTTAAAAATGGGCAATTATATTATTTTTTAGATGTTCGAAAATCCTAGGAGAGGCAGACAAGCAAGAAATTTTGGAAAAAATGTTCCGAAAATTCTAAATCTCAAATGGTCTTCCGAACAGATATTTTCCGAAAATTGTCGTTGGGTGCCCCGGATAAGTGCACTACTTAAAACAAGTATAATCGCTAGGTTACAGAAGCATGCATAGAAGCATAACGTTTTGGCACTATGCTATCATTCTATATTTCATTCCTGTGAGAAGTCATGAGAAGTTAAGATGAACTCAACAATGACCTGCTCCTAATGTATGAATGTATCAATTCCGAGTTCTTGACCACTATTTCGTGACCTTGACAGCTTCCATACAATTTTGGACAAAAGAGATGGGAAATTTATACCCCCTCTCCCCACAATCAAGGATGGGAAAATGGCGCGTTTTGGGGTAGAACACAGCTCTTTACAAGGCCTCACAAGATTGGCATGTGAAAACAATAGACATGGAAATATAACAATGACTCTATCCCTAAAACATTTTTTGGGGATGGGGTTTGCAGTTCCATTTTATTCTGTCCAAGATTTTAGTAGCTGACAACATTGGTCTCTTTTCCAGTCCACGAGGACTTTGAGTAGATATTGGATAGCATGATAGAATCTGTCAAAAATAACAAACAAGGATAGACAGACCAGGACATACCAGAGGAAATACGGATTTCAAAGGCTTTAATCGGCAATAATCAATGGGGTACTTACTTTGTTACTTATTAATTCAAAATATTTCTCAGTTTCTGATTGGCATAAATCCCTCTGCTAACTCTTCAGAACCAGCAAGCGGTGACCAACCTTGGATGATGTCTGCTGATATCAGATCAGTTGACGTCAATTGTTCTGATATCGATAGAAAAAGGGACATTTTTGTTTTTGGTAGAGCTGGAGCCTTGAAATAGTGGTAGATTTTACACATTATACGAGGAAGAAATAGCCCAACTGCTGCCCAAAAACATAACAAGAGAAGCAATATAAAACGCAACAGATGATAACCACTATTTGATGAATAACTGTAGAATATAGATCCCTCCTGTATCCTGAAACTCCATCGAGGAAGAAGCAAACGGCTCCCGGGGAGGGGATACTTGGGTAAATTTTTGCTGGGTATGTGCCGCTAGCCTGTCAGAGCCCCTACCCCGTTATAGTCTATTCTGTGGCCAATTATAGACCCAATCTTAGTCACTTTTGGGCAAATATGTAATTTTCGCGATTCCAACTTACTCACTTTCTATTTTTATGAATTGACCCATTTTTTAAACTGAATGAAGAACACGTTAATTTTCACCTACAGTACGAACTTTCTGGTACGTTTGCTAACCGTAAATATGGAGTACTGTGTTACCCCCCAAAATCCGGGTGCGACCCCATTGTAGTAACTGAACTCTATTGAAAATTCAACCTTATTATAGTCAATCCAGTCGTGAAAATGCGACCCCATCCAGCGGTACATCTCATTTAGCCTCTTATAAGGAAGTACCCCCGGGAAACAGCTATGACGCAGACTTAAACTTTACACGGATTGAGATATTCAAACCTCAAGGTCCTGTATCCCTAAGATCGTGTTCCCGTAATTATTATCCCGTATCTCGATAAACATTTACATTTTTACATTTACCGCGTACAGCCTACCCCTCACATTAGAGGATTATTGGACCCTATTCGACATCCTTCCCACTATATAGGGCATTTATAGCTAGATCGCTACAAGCAATAAGAAAGGACCCTTATATAGATATTACAATGAGAACAAAAAAACTTGCCTTTGAAGGTAAAAGAGCAGTGACGATTTCTGATAGTAGAAACACCCTTTTCGCATACCTTTCACTTAAAAATGGTACCCCTTTAAAAAACTGTTTTTAAACGAGAAGTCTCAATACAGGCATTTTGATTAAAAGCCCTTTTAAATACAAAAATGATATATTCTTCAACTCTTGAATTCAATAGTTCATGATATATGGTGGGGGGTGGATTACACCAAACAGCAGCAGCAGCAACAAGAATGAAAAAAGCACTTAGCAGGGATATTACCAGAATTTTTGGCTTTTAAAATCATATAGGAAACGCCCTTCATAAAAGTTGTGAAAATTTTATGACATGCTCCAGCCCTGGAGACGTAATCTGATGCTAACTGATGTAGCCTTTTGCTGTCAAAAGGATCACCATGCCCCGTAAAGACGATATCCACATGGTTGGAAACGTCTTGAAGTCTTTTGAAGGTCTGAATGTACGCGTTCACATCACTCTGCGGTAACCAATCAATCAAAGGCCCTGGATAGTATACTGTGTCACCACTGAAAAGGATCCTCGCCCTCTCGTCAATCAAACCAATGCTCCCTGGAGTATGACCGGGGAAGTGTAAAACACGCAAGCTTCGATCACCAAGATCGAAAACGTGTCCCTCTTCTAAGACTGTCGACGGCTCGGCGGCTTTAACTCGATAGTCGGAAATTTTCCATCCTTCGCTCGGGGGTACGGCAATGACATCTCCCTTCAAGAATACCCTTGCTATGTCGTATTGGTTACCGTTGCGTATCGCGTCCGCCTCGAGGCTGTGAATAGAGAACTTTTCAAACTGATGTAGTCCTCCCGAGTGATCGTAGTGCATGTGAGTGGCAACTGCTTGGACTGGTTTCTCACCGATCAAACCTTGTCGTCGAAGAAAGCCTGGCAAGTCCCACAAACCGATACCAGTGTCGATAACTAAATCCGAGGACGATCCTTGCACGAGCCAGATGTTGGCTTGGTTAAGCGACTCGTAGAACACCTCACGTAACATGAACACGCCATCGTGCACCTTTTCAACGCTAAATGGTTGTTCAGCCATTCTGATTTCTTTTTGTTTACGCTTAATTCCTCTCTTAAAAAACAAGAGAGGAACTGTGTTTCTGTTAATTGTAAACAAAAACAGCACTGTCTAAACATCCCATAATGAACAACAGTCACGCAATAAAAACTGCCTCACGCGATCACGCGAACCACAACAGGATCGCAAACCTCAGACAACTTTAATTGTCTTCGTTCTCTTTCCCTGCCCACGCCGACTAATGTAATAGGTACAGAATGGATTTGGGCCGCAAGATACCTTATTATAAGAAATGAACGCGACTTAAATAAACGTCAATTTAATGGAAAACGACACTCAAGGAAAGGAAATTAACGCGAAAGCGGAGTATAACATTTCAAAATGAAGGAAATTAACACGACACTCACAAACAAACAAAACGTGTTGAGACAACAGGATCGTTGTTAAACGCATAATAGAAACTTTTTTCTACTACTTTCTTTCCCAAAACAAAGGTCAAGCGAAAAGTCAAGAAATCTGGCCACTAACGGGGACCCAGTGGGAACGGGGCTTCTTCACAATTCTAATGATACTTCTCTTTCGTTGGTGTCAACAAAGTCTATCGAGAGTTTCTTCCCAAAACAATGGAAATTCAGATCGCAGAAATTAACGCTCCACTTAATTAACGGCGAAGAAATGAGCGTTTACAAGAATTAACGCGACTTGAATTTAATTCGCGTAATTTTTATGATGCGTTAATTATTATTGATAATAATGATAATGAATACAAGCTGGTGGAATCTGCTCGTGAAATCAAGTATTATGCCATATTGAAACCAAGATATTGTTGGAAAAATGATGCCCGGCTGGAGGTGTTTTAGCTCCTTAGTTATGCCAGATTGAATTGAAACTGTTTCTTCCCTCTACCGAATAAACATTTACACAGATGTCCAAAACATCTGAGATGTTTTTGATATTACCTTCAGATACAGGACATGTTATATAGTTTGTACCTTGCAATTTAACTGCCTGGCATAATGAAGAAAACCTAAAGCCGTAAAAATGATATCGCTTTAACTATGACTCAGACTGTTCAGCGCCACATACCCGTTTAGGCCAAAGAAGGAACTGCTCTCCCCCGCCCGGGGGATGGGGGGAGGGGGTATTCAACAAATTTTTATGCGGGGAGGCTTATACCATTTTTCACGAAAAAGGTACCCCTTTCGTATAACTTCTATTGACAAACGGTACCCCTTTCACATACCTTGTTTAGAACTTTACATCCCTTTGAATTGCTGTAAATGCATTGTCATTTAAATAGGAATCAATAAAAAAAGAACATTTTCACGACGTTATAAAGCCATAAAATTCATCCGTTCGGCCATTTGAGCCCTTTCACAGACTCAAATGACAAATTTCCCTACCCATTCATATACTTCAAAAAATAAAATCCCAACCCTTGCATATACCTGAAGCCTGAAAAAGGTACCCCTTTCGGGCGAAACCTCCGCGTATAGGCCACTATAGGGAGTACCCCCGGGCCCGGACAACTGAACACCGTACTTTTAGGGTCGTCTGAGGTATATGATATCAAACCTAAGATATCGACGGCTTTTAATTCAACTTTGGACATTGATCTGGCTGACAATGGCGAAAACTGTTAACATGCAATTAATTATTTGCACTGCAATATAACCTCCCATTATATATGTATGTTCAAAATGTCATGACATTTACAATGTACTTTAATGTTAACAACGCCGAGTGTTATGCTAAAAAATTATGCTGGCCGGCACCTTCATCCTCTCTTGGTTAGACCCTATTGAAATGCGCCATTCATAATAGTGATAGTTGTTGAACGATTACAGAGAATTCCGTTTTTAATAATTATTCCTCGAGCCCGAATAGCTCCGAATGGTCTCTGAGTCAATAGCCCATGAGGCCCGGAATGGGCTATTGACTCGGAGGCCATGAGGGCGATAGGAATAATTGTTTCAGTAAAATCCAACTAGTTGGTCAAAAACATCGGGACAAAACAACTTTATCTAGCAAAACGCGATTCAGCCGCCAGTTTTTTGGTTTTCAAAGCCGGCACTTTTCGCTGCTAGTGGGCTATAACATATAGCCTACTAGTAGCTCAACTAATCAGAACGCAGCATTGATAATAGACCACTAGTTGGATTTTACTAAACGTTGTTATCTCTTAAACAACGAAAGCTGTCACATTCGTTTGTCAACAAATGTTGAAGTATATGCCCCTGGATATCATTTTTGTGACTCTTCAAATCCCGATACTTCATCACCGGGCCCTTTCCAATTTCCGAAAGAAAAATCTCGACTCGTTCCCAGGTTCTCTCTCCTACTCTCGTTCCGTGGGGACGGGAAGGAGAGAACCCTGGGAAAGAGGTTGGGGAAAAGCCCTGGGAGTGAGTTGGCTGTTAGCTCAGGCAACTACTACTACCTGAAACTACCCACCTACCCCTCCCCTAAGCCAACATTATTAACACTTAGTTCTCACTTTGGGCAAAATGTTGGCTTAAGGGAGGAGTAGGTGGGCAGTTTCCCAGAAACATCTAATGATCCAATTTCCCTTATCCCTCGGTATCAGATTGCTAATTTAAAAAATCACAACACTGTCACCTAAAAAGCACTTAAAACCTGGAATGGTGCGAGACACAAGGGCTTTCTGCGAAGTGGTTCATTCAAAGAAAGACAGTCAAATATTTGCTTTATCGCAAAAAGGCACATTTACGAGCCGCATGACTAACGTTTTCTTTGGTTATGGGGGGTCGTTACTTGGTTTGGCAGGTATAGGCGGCTAAAAATGTGGCTTCGTTCTAAGCTTTTCAAAAAAATTTTTGATATTTGCTTACCGGTAAGTTTGTTATCGTCAGGAAGCCTGGAAGCGCTTTCAGCCTAGCTATTCGCACTAGAGGTTCGTGTGATAATCAAGGTTACAGCGATATTTCGCGTTACGTCACCTATCGATGTTTATTAGTCAACCAGGGCTTCATTTGCTCTTTGAAACAATGGGTGTTTTTGTTTCAGTGGTTGGTACATTTGAATAACAAAAACAATGTTCACAACTAGAAATATCGCTGTTGTAAAAGGCAGTTGACCCGCACCGTTCTAAACTTCTTATTTCATTAGTCCTCTTTAATCTGCACTATCCATTGTTTTCAGGGACAGGGGCATTGTTATGTCCCTATCCCTATTGTTTTTCCAGCCAATCACAAACAATCTTTCAAATAGGTGCAGAACGCCCCCTAAAGGAAAAATTGAAAATTTGCATTGCCAATAAACCTTTGCCCATAAATCCACCAGAGCTGCGAGGTTTGTGCTTTAATTTCCATAAAAACGTTATTAGCGACGAAACAAAATGATCTGTGACCTAAACTGGACAGATATACAGTGGGAAACCGCCTTACGACCACCTCGTTAACACGGTCATCTCGTTATTACCACCACTCCTTTTTAGCCGCCCGGCAAAACGGCCATACATTTTCTTGTAAAAAAACCCTGGCTAATACGATCACCCGTTAATAACGGCCAAATTTGGTGACAGTACTGAGCTGATTCAATAAAGATTCCTTTGGGTATTGGTAATTGGGTACTGGAAATGTATTGTTTTGTGGTCACTCACGCAAATCATCGTATTGTTCTGTATGCCCAAACACCCAATGCCCTATTGTCAAAGCAACCTTAATTGAATTAGGTATATGTATCTGGTTTACTTTATACAAGTGATATCCCACAGAATGATAAGCCTAGAAATTATGAGACTCTACGGGTCGGTTATTTAAACGAAATCTATGTAAGACCGCGGTTTAGGAAGTCTTTGGACCTACAGAATCTCCTCTTCAGTGGGCTATTTAAAGACAACAAGTGCTTTTCTAGTCTACGCCATATGCTTTCATGAAATTGTTCACGAAAAATGCTGTTTACGGAAAAGCGTTCGTCAAACTGAAAATGGCTTAGAACGCGGTTTCGTTTAACACTGGCTAAACTCCGTTTAAATAACTGGCCCCTACATGTTTACCCATGACCCAATCGTTCGGGGTGACTCAGGAGTTCTATTGTATGCAACCTCATGTCCTGAGCTGTTTCCCTAAGAAAATAAGAAGGACGGAAGAGGGGGCGGGGGGGACCTCTCATTTTCTAAGAGGAAAAGCCCTGGCAACGAGGCTGCATTGTATGCAGGAAGGAAATAAACTAAACACCTTCTAGCTCTTGGTGAGAGGTGTGGTGGGGTATCTGTAGACTACAACAAATAGTAAACAGTGGCAGAAACAGCTAGAGTGAAAACGGCAACACTTAGCAGGGATATTACTAGTGAGAATTTTTGGCTTTTCAGATCGTATAGGAAACACCTAATCTTGTATTCAGATCACCCGCGGCCAAAAAGCGTAAGACAGAGTGAGATCTGGGTACGAGACTAGGACACTGACTCTACGGTCAAGGATTAACTGGGTCTGCTTAAATGAGCGCCTAGATCCTCAAAGTTTAGCCTAACAAGCCTTAATCATTATAGTATAATATAATATTACTAAAAACCCTCTGTTTATAAGGGGTGTGATGAGCGTAAATTACTTAAAACAGCAGCAGCAACAGCACGAGTGAAAGCAACAATTTGCAGGGATGTCACCAGACGTTTTAGCCTTTAAGATCACGTACGTAACACCCTTCATAAAAGTTGTAAAAAATTTATGACATGGCCCGGCCTTGGAGATGTAATCTGATGCCAACTCATGTAACCTTCGACTGTCAAAAGAATCACCATGTCCCGGAAAGACAACATCCACCTGGTTGGAGAGGTTTTGCAGTCTTCTGCAGCTCTGAACAAACGAGTTTACGTCACTCGTGGGTAAAAAGTCTATCAGGGGATTCGATTTGTAGACTGTGTCTCCACTGAAAAGGATCCTTGCTTTCTCGTCGATCAAACCAATGCTCCCTGCAGTATGACCGGGGAAGTAAAACGCGCAAGCTTCGATCGCCAAGATCGAAAACGTGTCCTTCCTCCAAGACTGTCGACGGCTTGGCGGCTTTAACTCGGTAGTCGGAAAATTTCCATCCTTCGCTCGGGGGTACAGCAATATCAGCATTCCTTAAGAAAAACCTAGCCATATCGTATTGGTTACCGTTGCGTATCGCGTCCGCTTCGAGGCAGTGAATAGAGAACTTCTCAAACTGATGTAGTCCTCCCGAGTGATCGTAGTGCATGTGAGTGGCAACTGCTTGGACTGGTTTCTCGCCAACCAAACCTTGTTGTCGCAGAAAGCCTGGCAAGTCCCACAAACCGATACCAGTGTCGATAACTAAATCCGTGGACGATCCTTGCACTAGCCAGATGTTGGCTTGGTTAAGCGCCTCAAAGAACACTTCACGTAACATGGATACGCCATCGTGCACCTTTTTAACGCTGAATGGTTGTTCATCCATTTTGATTTGTACTTTGTCGCTACAAAAGCAATCGTGAAATCGTTCTGCTCTGGATGTGCTTATCCCATAATAGAAAACATTACAAATAGTCACGCAAAAATAACTGGATCACGCGATCCTGACAACCTTGGAAAGTTTTTGAAATTAGACCAAACGATTTAATCCAAAGCTAAGGTTGTTAACTTTCTTTTGTCACTTTTCAAAATTAACCTGATCATACTCAACCCGGCAAAATCGTGTCTTAAGTTTTATCGCAAAATATATATGAAACTTGGTGGATTCCGGCAAGTGTTTGAAAACTACTGTTGTTTAGGTGACGGCTAAATTTGCAATAATCTTACTCTATAGACAAAAACAAAACAATGTAGCTGTTAATTAATACCTAAATTTTGTTTATACAAAACTACAATTTAGCCAATAATTGATATATACGAAGTGGGTTTGCTGATTTATTTTTTGGGCTGCAAAGTCACTATAGCAAATTTTTCACTTACAGTTGCACCCGTTTGAAAACTGCGGTGCAAATGAGAATCTGTTATACGGAATAATATTAACAAAGAACAGGGAAATTGAATACTGATCTACTTTCCTTTTCAAATATTGAGAATTTCGCTTCAGAAAGATCTGAAAAATCTCTCCTTAGAGTACCTCTACTCGATTACAAAGGGAAATAACAATAAACTGAAAAAAAAATGATAATAAAAAATAATTAATCATCAAGGCTGTAAAGGGGTCGGAAGGAATATTTTGCTTTTCAGTTTTACACAAAGCAGATATACAGAACCACTCAAAAGTGTTACAACTGGACGTTTTATTTCGTTGGGAAAAACGTTGAAGGCCCTTCGCATTGCGAGGATTACATAAAGTACGTCACATAAGCCACTGAAAGCGACTTCTTTTTGTTAATTACAATCTGCAATAAACTTTTTCTCGTCATAGGTCATTATTTTTACAAATAACATTCACAGAACATAAGTTACGTTAGGTTTGCCTCTTTGACGCTTCATTCAACTGAAGAAACGTACACAGTATTTTTCGAAATAAATCCCGTAAAAATCTGGGAAAATAAATACGTCACATTGTTTCACGCTTGCATTCACTCGTTCTGCGTCAATAAATAATTTATAAAAATATGTCAAACAATTCTTTAAATATATTAAACCACGTCATCAAAAATAAGTTAAATTATTAAATAACCAAGAGTTATATATTAAATTTAAATTCACACCGATACACTCCAAATTCTAATGATATTTCGTCCACAGTCGTCAGAGAATTAATTTTTTTTTAGCTTGCCCATTGAAACGAAAGGTGTTGGACGAAAAATGGCAAAATTTCGCCAAATAATTCTCTTTCTAACTTTCACGATAAATAGTTTTTGAACAGAAACTTTATCACTGAATTCCCTATCCAGAAGGCGCTTTGGAATTTGCATCCTTAAACCATAAAATGATTGTGTTCAGTTTCTTCAAGAATCATTTATCACTTGAGTAGGTAAATATAAAGAGAGTAAGAGTGTTTTATCTCACCTACAGACATATTTTAACCACACCTCTAGGTGTTCGGCAAACGGGCAGAAAAAACCTTCCTTTTCGTGTTATAAATATTACATTAATCTACGCCTCTCATGAAATTTAACAGTTTAAAACACTCGTCACAGTTTAACGTCAGTTAAGGACGAACAACGCAAATGATACTTCACAAAATGTATGACTTAAACGCGGTCTTTTTTTCGCTTGCTTTCTGTTTTTCCTTCGGTGATGATCTTTGCTATCTTCACACACGTTTGATTTCGGCCACTCTTACTGGATTGACCAGCTTACTTTGAAATAAAAACGTTTAAATACCTCCTTTTTCAACATAGAAAAAACGTACGGTATGTATGACTGACACTTTAGGGATGCCCGCTTAAGTTAAATTTGTACATGGCAAAGGAAATGTTTTCTTTCGAGTCTATGTTACGTCGTAAAATTTACAAATTTTGAAGATTTTTCTTAAAAATGACGGTCATATTAAAGAAGAACTATTTACAATGAATGAAAGGTAGTTCTAAGAACACTTAAAATAAGTAAACCTTTAATTTTGGGCAATACCACATTGAACATATCCCATTACAACAGCTAGATTGAATCTACTTGTTAAAATCCTCGAAATATAAAACTTACAAAAAATTGAAAAAGAGAAAAATTGTTAGGTGCGGACAAAAGAATGTCTTGTTTTGCCATCTTTACACTAAAACACAACGAAGATTGGAAACAATTCAAGAAGAATATAACAATGGCCGTTTCAATTTTAGAAAGATGGAATGAGGTATTTCAATAATGACCATGTTTATGATGGGCATGTCGAATGTGGTATTATTTCCACAAAATTAAAACGAATGGCTTAAATGGTTATTCCTTTACTTAATCGGCGGTAAAAATTGTCCACCCTCAGTGACAGTAATGTCTTCAGTTCTCTCTTCTTCAATTTCTTTTCCTTTATTCGCGGTCCCCGGCTTCTCCTTTACCACCCCGGACGAAACTCTTTTAGTCAGCGGTGGCACAGAGCTCTTTGACTCTATTCCAGTCTCTTGTTGCTTTACAATCTTGTTGCTGTTGTTGTTGTCGTGAGGGACAGTATGCGTCGCGTCCGCTCCGATTGGTTGCAGTCTTTCCCGCGTTCGAGCGCTTCGTTTGGTCCAGCCGCCTTCAATATGCGGTTTACTGGATTCCGCGGTACTTGCTTTAGTAGTCGTCTCTGAGGAGTTATGCGTGTCGGAGTGGGCCTGGTGCCGAGATGTCAAGCGGGACATACCGCGATGTCTCTGCCGACCCTGAAATACAGAGTTTTAAAACTAGCGGTTACAAATTTGTGTAATGTTGAGAGCAGATGCTGGGCAGTAAAACAAACTGAACACCGATGAACTGGCATAAAAATTTCCCTAATTACAGACCTTTTTATTGGTTCAATGTGAGATAATGGACTACAAGGGATTCCTAAAACCACAAGTTCTTTGTGATTTGGGTCTTTATTGGCCAGTTTACAGTTAAACGAAAATAATTTGAAACTGTTTGCGCGCGCCACAACATGCGAAACTTAGCGTAATTAGAATTATGCAATAGGTGTGTTATGTATTGAGCGCTGGCCATTTCTGCTAAAAATCATCCTGACACAAAAATCACCTACATAGGGACAGGACCCCCACGGAGCCACAGGACACCCAACGGTTACTGTGCTGCTCGGCTGGGGACTCGCACCAATTAGATTGATGATAGATCGTAGCTAACGAAACTACTGGACTGACAGACTTAAGTATACGCCCTTTTTTGTGTACCTCTTGAATCCACTCGTGCTGAAACGCTTCGTCAGGCGTCAAACGAGTCGATGGATCCCAGCTAAAAGAAATGAAAAATAACGATTAATGACAAAATTAATAATAATGATATGATTATGATGATGATGATGATGATGATGATGATGATAATAATAATAAATCAAAAATATGAATATGAATATGAATATGAATCCAAGGGCAAACCACTACCCTAAAAATGACAGAGTACCCCTCTCTTGGGTAGGGGAAAGTTTAGCCCCCTTACAACAGAGTTAAATAAAAAGAAGGTACTCACTCAAGACAACGATGAAGGAAGTCCACAAATAACGCATCATTTGTTTTCAATGCTGCGTTGAGTTCCTTGCCGTTTACTTGGCGTTTCTTTCCTTTTGAGTTGGTCATACTTCGCGGGTTGCCTTTCGAATCTACATATGAAAAACAAACTCTTAATAACTTTCACGAAGATTTAAATCAGGAATCTACAAAATAAAAAACAAACTCTTGTTAGTCTCACTGAAGGTGATCAGGAGCCAATACACAAAATATATTGGTCATGTTTGCCGCGGTCCTAACACTATGTTGACAGAGACGATGCTATTTGCGAAGTCGAATTGTCCATATAAACGCGATCGTTGGATAAACATCTCTAAACTATTAAATTTGTCTATTGAGCAAGCAAAGAGGTATACGAAAGATAAGAGTGGCTTCGCTGCATTGGTTGACCGTGTAGTCTCCATGGTAACATGATTACTGATTACTGACTGCCGCCCCCCCCGCCCCTCAACATTTTGCATAACCTTTGTTTTTTATTTCTCCTGGGTATTACAGCCGTCCCAAGAGAAATTGAAGGAGGAGGAGGAGTCCGACTTCCGTCTGGGTGATTTTCATCTAGCGGCGGAGCAAATGAAAAAGCGATAGTGTCCCCCAAAGCGTCCCATAGAGTCGTCTGAAAAACCACCGACCCACTCTTACTGTCAATGACCTCAAAATGAGAAATAAACATCTCGCTGTAATTTGCGTTACCCTAATAACGAAGCTTCTTGGCAAAATCAACAAGGAGGAATACGCAGGAGAACGAGCAGGAGTAGGAACACTAGCTACCCTGGCTAGCGGCAAAAAAGAGGGGCTGAAAAAAATAACATCACAAGTAAATTCTCACCAAAAAATAGCCGCTTTCTTCCAGCAGGCTCGAGAACACTAGATGGTGGCTTTCCTAAGATCTGCAATTTGTAATAAGAACGTTTGCACATAAATAATTATTACACAAACTGCAGTATTTAGAAGACAAATCACATGATCTTAACGCTGTAAAAGTACCCCCCCGAGAACGAGCGAGTCTTCGAGGGCGTTCGGCAATCTTTGTAAAGTGATCGCCAACGTTCGTATCCAGTCCGGATAGGCTAAGTTTACTTCTTTACATCAGCAAATCACAATTTTTCACACAGGCGGACAGCGAAGAGTAAAACCTGCCTATCAGATTACAGTTATTAGTCCAGAATCGACTCCGGAAACTTTTAAAATTGAAGCAATTATAATTACAAGGGTCGACTAAAAACAAAACCTCTAAAAGACAAAGGCTGATAGACTGCGAGCAGTCTATCATTTTTCGTTGCAAAGGTACTCCACGAGTCACCCAAGCACGCGAGCCGCGACAAACGAGAGCGCAAGCCCGAAAAGAAAATATATGCCCGTCTATCCTCGTCTCGTCCAAATCTCTTATTGTGGCGTCGTTGGTTGCAGTCGCGCTGACTGGGATAAGAAATGGACAGATCTTACGAGAAAAGGCGGACTGCAAGCAGTCTAAAACGATAAAGGGAAAAATCATTTAAACTCAGACTAATGCAAAGGCCACTTGGTCAAAGAGCAGCGAAGTGAAGCCAGATCTTAGAGTAGATAAGATAAGTAATATTAAAAAAAGTTAAATCATAAAAAAGTAGTCACACGCACCTCCATAATACATGCTAACTGTTCCACTTCGTTTTCACCAGGAAATAGTGGATATCCGGTGTAAAGTTCGGCAAGGATACACCCTAAACTCCACATATCAATAGCCATGCTATAAGGAATACCTAGGAAAAAAAATGTTAATAAAGAATAAAAAACGACGGTCTTTCGTTCAACTTTAGAATGAGCAACAAAGGGACCAACTTTTCGAAGGGCTACATCTTCGGGAGTTTTTTCACCTAAGATTAAAGGGGGCCGGTAGGAAGTAAATATTTGGCGCTCAGGGTCGGTGGGAACTTTTTTGTGAATCTAGGTTTTCGGTTGAAAGATCAGTGAACTAAAGGTAGTACCTCAAACTTACCGAGAATAACTTCGGGCGAACGGTAGAAACGGCTTTGTATGTACGTATAAACTGTGGAGATAAAAGACGGATGAAAAAGTGAAAATATATTTGGGAAGTTGTCAAAACAATCAAATACAGACAGGACCCACTGTTCCACGGAAAGTTTAGTGAGTCTTTTCCTACCCTCTTTCCCCATCTTAAAAGGTGTCGTCTCCTTTAAATAGCCCCCTATCTATCTGTACTAGAAAGGTATGAGATTTAAAGTATTTGTGAAAATGCAAGCTTTATGGAAAAGGAAGATCTAAGTCTATCTCGAATTTTTAGGATAAACTTGCGTCCATCCTGACCGGGGTTGTTCAAACGTTGGATAGCGCTATCCACCGGATAAATCACTATCCAGCGGATAAGTATTACGGAAATCAATTACGCTATAAGCTGGATAGAGTTTTATCTGGTGGATAGCTCTATCCAACGTTTGGACAACCGGGGTTAGGTCCATAAGATGGGTGGTGTCTTGTGTAGCAGCCTTCGCACCTTCAGCCAAGGTAGACCCTCATAAAATCACCTGTTTTGTTTTCACCACTTCCCCTAGCCTGTTCCAGGCTCCGAGAGATTCGTGTCACGAAAATTGAGAAAGCCCGAACAGGAAAATAAAACGGGGCCGGGTTGTCCAAAGCAACCCAGGGTTAGTGCGAAAATTGAATTCAGATATGAAATCTTAAGAGGCAAATTCAGTTTAATTCTTTGACGATTGGATGCTCTAAAAAGAATAGAGAAAATTCTACGAGAAAATGCTTTTGATGCAAAGAAAGAGAGACCAACAGGGCCCTGGAGGAGACTGGGGAGAGGAAGGGCGCGGTTCTTCACAAAAGTTAATTTTTGTGGAAATTTAAGTGTTACCTTTTTGATGCTCATAGCAACTTGAACCGAAATCTATAACTTTTATTGCGCTCTGTCCTTTTTGTCGTAATAAAATATTTTCCTGAAACAGAAAAGAAACGATTAGAGCGATAAAGAGTCACAGAATAGGGTAAAAAAATAGAACTCCTTTTTAAAACGTTCTCATTTTTGCGATAGGAGCTAACAGCCAATCAGAAAAGACAAAGGAAATCAAATGCACCAATCACAAGTCGCAGCAAAAGGACGTCGCAGCAGCCATGCGCACTAAATTGCGTCACAGTTTTGCTTTTAGTAAAACTTACGCTCTACAGCCTAGTACTGAAAACTGTTCTATGGAATGTTTATTAAAAAGGACATCTTCTTGAACTTAGAGTGGGAATAAATAAAAAATGCAACAATAGACAATGACAACAGTGGCATCAAGAATAAGCACATGAAGCAAAATACCGGTTTTAAATCACAGTGGATAATTTTCTCTTTGTGTAACACTCTTAGGCACTGAAGTAACGAATACGCAAACCTACAAAGATGAAAGGCAGCACATTAGTATCTTATTAAAAACAAAACGGAACGGGGTTCTTGCTGTCGTGAGGGTTTAAAAGCTCCACGACTTTTCTCGGCCATCCTAAAGGCCTTTACAAAGTTTCTCTGACTTCAAGTTAGTTCCTTTCAGAACTGTGTCAAACAAACAATGATTAAGGAAACATAATTTAACTTTAAACCTCGTTTTCCAAAGAATCAAAAAGAAAAGAAGAATGAGAGAAAAGAATCATAAAGTTCTCTGACTTTTCAAGCAGGGCTGTGCTCTAGAAAAGCCCGACGGCCCCTGGCGCCTAACTTTGGGTGACTAGAAAATCTTACTTTTTTCATACAAATCATACATTCTATGCTGGGCTCCCTTTAATTTTCGTTAGAGCACAGCCTTGTCAAGTTACCCATGACCTTGCTCGAAACGAAGCGTACCAACATTAAAGATATTTTACGTAAAATTCCAATGGTGAGGGAAGAATACTATTAAAAATCGAATACAAATTAAGTAACAGCCAGAAACGGTGGAAAAGCAGTGGCATTCACGCACGATCTATGTACCTCCACTGAATAATTACAATATCCAACAAGCAATAAGCCCCTTATACAAGATATAATAAACAAATTTCACAATTGGTAATTGGTTACCTTCTAATGAGAGCGAGACTAAAACCTTGAAAATTGTTTTTCTTTATTAGCTCGTACAAATTCATTCTGTCAAAAACAAGAATCAGAAACAAAACAGAAATGTCAACGGGGCGTAGCAACAGGGAAACAATAAATCAGTTAAGCTGCACATGCCTATTTATGGAAGACCAAGTACATGAAGAAATGGTTACAATGTACATACTAAAAATATGACTTACCCCATAAGTTCGAAGCTGATGCATAAGTGATTTCTGAGAAAAACCAAAAACGAAACGATCATAAATAAGTGCAGTTTAAAACTAAACTGTCAAAAACTATTATTTGATATACATAGTTTTTAGCTGTAAGCGTTTGCGCTTGCGCGCACACGATCCCTGTTGTTTAGCTTTTCATCAAGGGCTATCCTCGCAGATAAAACAAACACTAATTATAAGAACAGCTGAAGAAGACCACGTGACACAGCCAAGGACACACAGGGACACATGTATAAGATCGACAAAAAATTTGATTTTATCAACTCAGCTGATAAAACGAAATGTTTCTGTCTTACCCCACACCGAAGTGACACCAAAGTTTCTTTAGAAACAAACTCTTTCTCTTATAAACGGACACCTAGAGTTTATACCTAACGATCCACAGTTGTTTTTTGTGAGTCTCAATAAGAAGAACAGCTATGTAAGACAGGCAAAAAGAGTTGTTTCTACTCTGTTGGACGGACACTTTGTTTTAGAACCAACGGTGTCTGTCTTAGACAGAGTTGATTGTCGTTCGGGCGGAACGTGTCTCTCCGACAGAAACATAAGGCCGAAGTTTTAAGAACTCACCTGAAGTAGAAATGGTCTATCATGTGAATGAGATTATAATTGTTTTCTTTGTCCTAAAAGTGAAACAACAAAACTCGAATAAGTTTTCCACTTCATTAAGGCAATTCTGGTCCAATTTCTACCCCAACTGACCTTTTTACGTAAATGATCTAAAAGCTTAACTTCAACCAAAGCTTGCTGGTGAAACCTGTACAAGGAAGATATGACAAGACTGGATGAGTATAAGAGTCTGGCAAACTTCCCACCTACCCTTCCCCTAACCTAACATTTTGCCCTAAGTGAAAAGTTAGAGTTAACGTTGGGTTAGGGAAGGGGTGGGTGAAACGTTTACTACAGTCCTCTGAAGGATAATTGACGGAATAATCACCTCTAACAGTATAACGACCACCTCTGTGCTATTAAAGACCGAGGAGAAGAACGACCACGATACGAGATTTAATTTACTTCCGGGGTGTCTATACTAAACAATAGTTGGTCTTTGGCCTTGTTTGTTCTTTTTGGCGTTTTTACTGACCTCGACTTCGTCTCGCTCGATCCATTAAAAAAAAAAACCCCTTGGCCAACTATATTCAGCCATCTTGAACCCACAAAGCATACGTATCTCTTCCCACCTCACCATTCCTATCCGATTCAATAATATTATACCTTACCTCATTCCCTATCACTTCCATTCCACCTATCTCATATCATTTTATCTACTTTATCCCACCTCATCTTAGCGCGTCTCATCTCACACCATCACATCTCATGCCACCTCATCTCATCTCATCCCATCCCATTCCATCTCATCTCACACCATCTCATCTGATCTTATCCCATCCCTTACCACCCCACCCTATATCCACTCTTTTATCCCATTTCATTCCATTCGATCTTAATTCATTCCTATCCAATCAAATCTCATCTCATCTCATCCCATCCAATCCTTTCCCACCCTGCATTCTAGAAAAGCTGACTTTCTATACCTCTTTTTGTTACGTATAATCTTAACGGCTACATGTTGCCCTGTCTTGTGATCTAAAGCCTTGACTACTTGTCCGAATGATCCTTTGCCTAGCACTTCAAGAACTTCATATCTGTACACAAGATGATCATGTAATGCCTTCAAGTAACTCCCATTCTCATCATCGTAACCTGAGAACAAAGGAAAAGGTATCTTACTAGAAAACTTTTACTCAGACAAACAATTGTGTTGACATGTAATGTTATAGGTTCAAACTTTTGGGTCTATTTTTCTGTCCAGAAGGCACAGTTTTTAATACCTAGTTCTAGTTAATCGTACCGTTGTTTTGCGGTGCTCCCGGTACACCTTCAATCTTCTTTGCCTCTAAACCAAGAAACCATACATCGGGGAAATCAAGAATCTCCGAATGTTCAAAAGTGGTCATCTTATCGCCGTAGTTCTTGATTGCGACTGAAAAACACATTGAAGAAACAAATTCAAATTTAGATCACGACTACACATAGCCTACGAGTAGCCCTACCCTCTTACGTTCCAGGGGAGGGGGGAGGGTACGGCTGCAAGTAACCTTATAAGACACGTTCAGGCTCGGGGAACCCTTTGAGAGTAACTCCTGATCGATTGTTTTTGCGTGGTGTCAAATTGCCCTGTGGGATTGCTTTGTGGACGAAATTTAATCCAGTTTCCTCAGCAACCTCATAATTCGCCACGTTGAGGTTGCGCGGGAGACCAGGGGAGATGGTTGTCAAAGTGCATTGTTTTGGGGGACGAATTTGCCGCCATGTTGAAAATGCTTCCCTTAAAATAACCCACAATGCACGTTGACAACCACCTCCCCCAGTCTCCCGCGCAACCTCAAAGTGGCGAATAATAGCCATAAAGGAATCGATAGTGTTGCGCAACATAGCCCCATAGGGCAATCTTACACACCACTGACCGTTACATGTAACCATTCAATAAGAGCTCTAAAGCAGCAGAGCTGTACTTTGCAAAATAAAACTTCGGATTTCTTCATTTATTAGAGACTTTCGAGTACGAGGACGAGATTTAACTCAAAGCTTTTCCACGTATTCTATTCTTAGAATCTAAGGGTCGGTTATTTGTACGAAGTCTAACTTAGGCCGCGGATTAAGAAATCATTGGACCTTCAAATCTCTTTCTTAAGGGGATAATTTAAGAAAATAAGTACTTTTCAAGTCTACGCTGTATGCTTTGTTCAAATTGTTCACGAAAAATAGTGTTTAGGTAAAAGCGTTGGGCAAAATGAAAATAGCTTAGAACGCGGTTTTGTTATACACGGGCTAAACTTCGTTTAAATAACTCGCCCTAAAGGTTTTTATTTTCAGTTACGTATTGTTGAGAGTAAACGAGTAAAGCTTACATACCGCTTGGTGACATTGGCAGTTTGAGTCCATTAGGGTCTCGGCGCACACGAGTAAAGGTCTCATTCTCGCTGCTTGTTCTGTCAAAATACAAAGAGTGCTTCGTTAAAACAAGGAAATAAAACATGCACTGCAGAGTACTACATGAAATACACATCACTAATATTGTCTTGTATAGTACGTGCTCATAGATGGTTGCTTGTTTTCTGTTCCCAGATACTAGGCTAGCTCTTGAGGAAGGTTTTTTCAGACTTAGACTCTTTTGCTATTGGTTCTGAATCCTTAATGTAAGAGAGGTTTTTGAAACCAGATTTGTCTTAGGTCGACCATAGTTAATTAAGTGCAAAGGCTATGGAGCCTGTTAGATTTCTTTGTTATATTTACAGTCAAGCCAGGTCAAGCGTACCCCCGCAAGATCCCATTAATGAATTTATTATTCGAAGGTTGAATCCGTTGGTAGTTGTAGATTTCAGATTCTTCTATGCATTCTTGCATGCGTAATGAGCCGTGAATTCACACGCGATTCAGTTACGAAATTTCTGCCAGCTCAGTTTCCCTGAATTTGATGTAAATGTCTTCTAACTAAAGAAATTGAATCCATTCAAGGATTTTCAATCTGACCAAATACAGGGAAGTTCTCGTAAAATATTCACAACTCATTACGCGTGAAGGAATGCCGATTTGAATTTGACACTAGTTTCGGGGACGACTAACGCATTCATTTGTCAAATAATCAATTCATTAATAGAATCTTGAGGGGTACGCTTGACCTGCCTTGACTGTAAATCCACCGTGCACGACGTTGCATGTTTATCATTTTGAAATAGCTGATCAACAGAATTGTCTAATCAATATATTCAGTCACAATTTGAAAACAAAAAGCAACAGTTTAAACATGGTCAGGGAGCTTCCAACATAAACGGCAGCACCACTGTTTATCTTTGATATTTACCACCTTTCATAACCACTCTTCTTTACTATGGGTCAACGTAAAATCTTTGAGAAAAAAACCTTATACCATAACGAATGTGATCTCTCTTACTGAGTGTAAGTTGAGGAGTATCTTTAATTAGAAACTAATTCGTTTCCTTTACACGCTTAAACTGGCCTTGGAACAAACTCTCTGCTCTCTGGGGGATTTGTAACAAGTCGCGCGCGAGCGGCACGCGAAAGGCTACGCCTCTCTCGCGCGCGTTCTCTAGCAGCTCGTTTGGCTCGCTACTAGCGGGTAAACTCAACAAACACGTGTTGAGCTTGGCTTTAGCCGGCGTGAAGAAGAGAGATGGACAAATTTGGGATCAAATACAAAGTGGAGATGATAGATGACCACAACACATCCACTTAAGGCGGTGGATGATAAGAAATACCGTATTTATTCGATTAACCGCCCTGGGTGCTTATTAAATTTTTGGACCTTGAGAGTGGGCGCTTATTCGAGGTGGGCGCTTATTCAAGGCTGGGCGCTTATTAAATTTTCACCATTTTCAGCAAGTGAAGTATGTTTATTTTGTAACAAAACAATAAATGCTAATAACAAAACGCGAAGAAGTAACAAAGCAAGCTTTCTGTAAAATACTCTGAAGAAAACTCCGTCCTCGGGGAAGTCTCTTATTAGAATTTATTCACTCAAGTGGGTGGGGTGGGGGTGAGCGCTTATTTGAGTTTGATTGGGAGGAAGAGGGGGTGGGCGCTTATTCGAGGCTGGGCGCTTATTAACTTTTTCTACCTTTAAGATGGGCGCTTATTCGAGGTTGGCGCTAATTCGAGGTTGGGCGCTTATTCGAATTAAATGAAATGAAAGTAACGCTTCTTTATCTTACATAACTGGAGCGTGTCTCTTCGATCCCTGCTTGCTGTAATCACTCAAATTAAGATTCTGCGTCTTTAAAAGAAAAAAAATATATGTATTAATCATACGTCTTTATTCGGCGATTACGATCGTCACTCAACCGACACAGTAGGGGTGGGCGATACCAGCTGACAGCTGCCCGGAATTCGGCACTTTAGAAACGAGAAGGTTACTGGAGAACGAAATGTGTTCCGCAATTGTTTGTGGGTTTGTTACTGGGGACGCGCTGGTCAGCTATTGGCCAATTTTCTATTTTTTACAGTTAGCATTAGATAAGAGGAGAAGTGAACGTCTTCCCACAGTGCATTGCGATTGTGTTTCTGACAAGATGGCAGGGTTTTCCGTCGCACGTCGTGTTTTTACGGTGTTTTTGTGTGACATTTTTACCGGGTTAGAATCCTAACTAGGGGGTAAGTAAGACTATTCATACATTCTTTGTCTTTTTATCTTTTCATAAAAGGAAGCTTTACAGGAGTATTTTTTCTGAAACGTATATTAGATAAAATAGCTGGCATTAGATACAATTGGTTGAAGCCAGATTAGACACCTTATGAGTGTAACACAACCCATTATTCTCCTAAAGTAAAGAGAGTGGAACAGAACCCCACTAACCTTGTAGAACAGCTGAACAAACCAAAACTGCCGAGCGCCAGTTATGGAGAGAACATACTAGAAATTTAGCACCTATCTGCAGTGATTGGGGTTAAGCACTGAACCGAAAACTGTTAGCTTTCAAATATTGTAATGGGATATAGCATAAGTGCATGTATGTTTTAAAAATTACTGTATTTGGCAGCTAGTCTTCGATAATGTAGTGGAAATGGATGTAGGTTGTGAAGCAAATGGCCCGAGTTCAACGCATCCCAGTTCTGTTTTTCTATCTTACTGTATATTACACAGTTTATACTACTACACGAGAAATTTCTGCAATTTGAATGGCTTAGAGCACTGGTAATTCAGCTTAATTTGAAATACCTACATGTGAAAATTACAAACCTTTTGCGGGTAGTAGTATAAACAAATAATAGCATGATTTGTACGTGATATTTGGCATAAATAACACTCGTGATATTTCAAAGTTGTCTCAAATTTCACTCGCCTAACGGCTCGTGAAATTACATATAACAATTTCTAAATATCAATCGCGGTATTTATGCCAAATATCACTACAAATCATGCTATTACCTATACAAAGTTGGACAAGAAACCCATAAGGGGTTGAAACGTGTAACTCTCATATGTTTGCTTTGTCCGATGCTCGTGATTATTCATTTTCGAAAGTACCATATTTGGAACGAGAAGAAGAGGTAGCTGACCAATCAAACTTCGTAAACAACGTGACGTAATTTTACTCCATGTTCCCGCGCCCGCGTGAAAAAAATGGCCGACAAACGGGGGAAAAACTCCCGAAAGCCGAGAAAGCTTTCAAAGGTTGAGAACAGGAATCTTACCGAAACACTGAGCAGGATATTATTGCCTTACCACCCGGGCCAAACATAACATTATGAAACCCGTTGACGTCCTCGCAACTTCTTGAAATTGTCACTTCAAAAAACGACGCCTCTGCACAGTAAACTTATACTGCAAATAGGTTTTTAAAATTCTTATATTAAAAGTCTAGAATAAAGAGTGAAAAATATTTTCGAATAAAATTCATTAGTTGCGTATTGAAAAGTGTCCAAAACCTGAACCTGACATCTTCGCAAAAAGTGATGCGTGTAATGAATGTGAGAAGCATTTAAGCTTAAATTCAGCTTGGATGTTGTAGTCACGATCGTGTTTTGAGCTAATTTTATGAATGAACGAACTCAAAACAATAGACAGAGAAGCCGTTTCTTAAAAAAGTTAATTCAAAATCCAAAAAGTTAATCCTTTAAAGCAATTCGGAAAACACTACCTGGATCGTGGATCCGTTCACGCAAGTGAAATCGGCTGAGCACATAGCAAAATTAAACACAAAATCCGTCTCAAATTGGGGCACATTTTGTAATTTTTCTTTACCGCGGAAGAGAAAAATTTATAAAACGTCTACGAAACATTTAAAAATACATAAACTGCCTTTCAAAAACGTAATTGTCTTGGCCATAGAGTGCAAAATGTACCTGAAAATTCAGCAAAAACTTCACTGCCTTGGTTGCATTTCAAAACAGACCATGCGCTCCGTCGAGAAGAAGACAAGTTTGAATTCCTCGAAGGACAATTTCTTGATGAAAAGCTTCCCTTCCTCCACAAAAAGAAAGCTGAGCATTCTTTTGAACTTTTTCTTTCCCTTTTTTGTCTTTTAACGGTGTATTTTTAAACTTGAAATGCAGAACTCTTGTCTTAAAACATCTGCATGGTGATCGCGCGGCAGCCATTTGTTGAAAATGGATATCTGTCACTAAGGTTTCCAAATATGGTAAAAGTGAATATTCACGAGCGCGATTTTAATACACGTTTAAACCCCTTATCAGTTTCTGGTTGCACTTAAGTTGTTCTTCATGTAATTTTACTGAAAAAAAAATCTGGCTTCAGCCGATGTTACCCAATGCTAACCATTTTTCACTGACGTAACAGTCCCAGAAGTCTTTGCGAAAGTCAACTCAGAACAGTTTTCTTCGCGTTTCTAAAAAGGCGAATTTCGTACAAACTTTTGATGGCACCGCGCATGCGTAGTACTACACACAAGGACTAAGTACTGAGTTCAGTGGATTTCAAACGAAAGCTCTTGCATGGTGAGGGCTTCGAGTAACAGTGCACTTGATTTTTGCAGGTTAATCCATCAACTTTAACTTTGTGTTTTGTACAACAATAGAGCCTACGGGGACCGTACTGCTTTACATAGTCGAATTACAGCAACGGGTAAATTTACAATGGTTCGCGCGGGAAACTTTCCTCGAAGGCAACATCGTTTTTTGTCCTGGCTCACGAAACCACTTGGTTCTACAGATCAAAGGCAATTAAATATGGTTGCTGTATTTTGTCCGTAATATATCAAGGGATAAAAATTGCTGTCATAAAGAACTATATAAGCGGAAAAAAAATAATTAAAAACGCCAATGCGCCAGATAAGGAAAAATATATAAGCGTGAAAGCTAGGCAAATAATAAAAGAAGGAAATCTAAGCCAAAGAGAAGGATTTGAACTATTGAACGAAAAAAAAAGGTTTTGAAATTAGTTTCTTAATTCTATAAGTTATTGCACAAGTTTTTCCTTCAAACTCCAAAATGCAATTGTCCGATACGATCAGGGGATAAAAAGACACCTCCAGGCGATATATCTATAGACAGTTAGCCGGTCGGTACGGGGAAAAAATCAATTTTAGTAAATTATCTTTGGGCACTTCCTTAACAGACATTCAAAAATCAACGTCGTACTCGAAGATTCTAATATCGAACAAAACTAGAAACAAAAAAATATATATAAAATAAAGGGAGAAGATAAAGAGAACCACACCACATCCTTTTCCGTATAATTGCAAAACCAAAAATAAAAATAAAATGGAGAACATTTATATTCACTAGCGACAAAAATAGTTAAATCATCAGGGAAAAGAGACGAATTTGCATTGAACACATTCTAAGGAAAACTCGAGGTTTTCAAGAGCGGAAACCGGCAATCTACTTTTCCAGTTCAAATATTTGTAAATTATTTACTTTGCGACACACAATTAGTGTGCTTAGAAAACAAATTCACGTTTTCATTGCACTTCTACAAAGACAGGAAAAATTTAAACTATTGCGCACACAGAGAAGACAAACGACATTTGGTGCTTGGAAAATAGGTAAAAACTGTACCTTAATGATACGAAAACCTTCGCAAATTTCTAACCTTTTTACGCTGCAAAGACTGTAGAGAGCCGGACAAGCCGGTGAAAACTCGGATTTTCATGTTTCCGCGTGTGAGGGACGTTGTATTTTGAATCGATATTCCCGTCTTCTGGTTTGGTTTTTGTCCATGTTTCACCATGCTTCAGCTTTCAAAATCCTGTTCGCCGCGTCTCTCAAGATAATTCCAGCTTCACTGTCGTCACAAATAATAATCTCGATGTTTTTAATTTGGGCACAGAGCTTATCTACAAATCTCGCTTCTCAGGGCCACATCGAATAGAAAACCATGCAGAGGTTCTTTACGTGAATGGAAATATATAATTTCTTTCAGGAAAACAATGAAAACGCAGCTTGAGCCGCCATCATCAGCAGAAGAACGTAAAGAAAAATAATAATTTACCGGAATAAAACACCAAATACATCTGTCCTTCAGCGAGAAAAAAAACACGTTGCCAGGCAATAAGGATCGCCGAGTGGTTCAAGATATGAATTATTCAATTTACGGAGGAGTTAATGGAACAAGGGAACGCAATTTCCACCTGCCTTCGATTCAATTCATCATAAACACCTCGGAAGGAAAACCATTCAAATGTTCATATCCAGAGTCCTCTTAAGTGTCAAACGCCGACCAAAAGCAAATGAAGTCATGAGAGCGCTAGTAATTTAAAGGCATGAAGAAATAAATTCTCAAAGAAACAAAGCGTTAAAATGATTTAACATCAGCGCGTCGGCAAAACGCTTGCGACACGTTCGCCAACACAGAAAGAAAAGTTGTTCACTCTAGAACACTGAATGCGAGTATAATTGAGGGGCCCTACAAATACAGGTTTGAGCAACACCCATTAACACATAATTATCAACTTCTTAAAGCTAGCAACGGAAGAGGCCAGTGGAAATCGAAACCGAGAATTCATACAGCTGTTTGCTTTTAGTCAAAACACTAATTCGACGGTCTTACTTGGGTTCTTAGAAAGCTCTAAAACTATCCCCTTGCTGATCCCATTAAAAGGAAAAAAACTGCTGAATTACTTCAATATCAGTGCCGCAGTTAATACAGCTTTACATGTTTTTTTTACTACCGTGGCATTTTTTCCCAATAATTTTTTTAAGTTTCGGTTCGGACAGTGCAATTATCATCAGGCCGAAGATATATCACATTCAAATTACACTTTGTCTATAAACAGAGGTAGGGTAAGCTGATTTCTATAACAAGTAAGCGAAGAGATTACTATCACCGGTGTTAAATTAAACAAGATTTTTTTTACTCCAGTGGTATCTGACCCAACATTATAAATTTGTAAAGACTTAAGCCCCTGTTATATACTACGAGTATTGTTTTATTAGATTACAGTCCGTATTTTCGCGTATTCAAGTACACGCGAGCAGTCAAACAAAAGGTCTGGAATGAGGCCTACCGAGTTCTTTACTGATTTTGAGGAAAAAACTTACTGTTTTGTAGACTAAAGTTTAATAGAAATTTTGTTGTGACACAAGTTGCAAAAACATTGTCCTGCGTGACAGCACCTAAACGAGGAGTCTATTTCACAGAATTCTAAAATTCGAACTACAGAATAAGAATGTTGAGGCTGAAATTAAAAGCGAAATCCTTGAGAACGTGGTATTAGGAGCAAAACTAGGGCTTATGGGGGCATTATGGTTTAAAGCAGTGTTTTTCGTTTATTTCCGCACTTTTTCTTTAATATCCAGTTGAATATCTAGACAAGATTTAATTCATTTACAAAATGACTTCATGAATTTAGAGTCCTTGGTTCGATAATTTTTGGAGAATTTTTGGATGATTGGGAAGGATTGTTTAAAATTTTGGAAAATTTGAGAAGACTGGATTTTGGAATTGTAAAAAATTAAAGTATGAAGTGAATAATTAGTAGACAAAGACAGCATAGTCCACCACTGCAACAAGGTGCCTCTGGGCCCATTAGCGGACAAACTGGTTTATCAGGTTTAACTACTTCAGGGTTTTGCTTTCTTGTGCAAATTAGGGCTTTCGCTATTAAAACCTCGCCGGGATTACCAAATTTAAATATCAAAGAAAAAACGAAATGAATTTTGAAAGTAGTAGTAGTAGTAGTAGAGTGACGCCATCGACCAAATGGCCTTTTCGACAAACTTACCGAACTCGGCACGAAATATGTTTGTAAAGCGAAAAAAAACCTATTCTCTTGCTTTATATTAAGAACAGACACAAAATCGTTCCTACCTGTTTACTTGAACTTTTGAGAATATTTTGCTGATTCAGAAGCTGAGGAAGTTGATCTGAAAATTTCTGCTGAGTAAAAGAATCGACGGATAAACATTAGCCGACTGAGGAATATCCAGTATAGGTCTGTTGAGAACATTTAGAATAACTTGGGCAAACCATTAAAGCTAGTAGCTTCGTAGAGACTGGAGTTGCGCAGGGGAAAATGAGGCAGGAGTAGCCCAGTCAGTAAAGCGCTTGACTGTAGAGCGGGAGGTCGTGGGTTCGATTCCCGGAGCCGGACCAAGGTATTACCTTTGCAATGCGTGCAAACGGCTAGACCTTCGCGTGGCTCGGATCACCACGTAAACTGGCGGTTCCGTCTCAAGTAGGAGACGTAAAAATAGTGCCCTAAATTAGTACTTTCGCGCTAAATACTTTGACACTCAAATAAAGTGCATTTATTTATTCATTTATATATTTATTTTTAAGGAAAATTAGGGGAAAGTACCCAATGTCGGAGCTAAGGTAAAGATCCTTATTTACGTTGGTAATTCGAAACAGTTCTGGAGCTGATAACCTGAGGCCAACAGTTTCCTCATTTTACCCTCGTTCTACATCATTACTCCATTCTACGGTACCTTAAATATTTAAGGCTACAAAGAAAGGAAGTAAGCCGTAACAGGGATTTGAGGTCACACTCGCGAAACGAACTCGGAACCCCCGCATGCACAGAAAGCTGCACACCCCTGATATACTCCCCCCCCCTTTGACTTGTACTGAAATGAATTCCATTTATTATGACGCAAAGTTAATGCAAGACATATTTTGGTCAGCACCGCTATTGCTGGTTTGCACGTGACTTGACGGCGGCCATGTTGGTGGTCAAGAACAAAACCATTTCTCTTCTTTGGGAACAAAAATCTATTTTCACGTAAAATCTTCGCGAAAAAAATTTTACTGTTTTGATCCCCAACATGGCCGCCTTCTCACGTGGTTGCAAACCAAGAACTGCTTGTTTCGAACTTCTTTTTCTATTTCGGTCAAAAGCCCCCCTCGGCTATGTGAGTGCTTTAATTAAAACTCCTTGCGAAGATGTATAAGCCCAGAGCTTATAAGCGTTACTTTACGGTAAATTGTATGTTATAAAGGCAACAGACGTGTGAACATACTCTAAAGTGCTCTCTTCCGAGGCACGAAAGATTTCAAAAAGGTTCGCGCTCGAAAAGAGGAGTTGGGCAGACATATCCGTAATTTATGAGTATTTAAAACTTGCAAATATACCTTTCCCTCTTTAAGACTGTGGTCATCACCCTGTGAAATACAAAAGACAAACCGTATTAAATTGATATCATGGTACTTAACACTATGGCTCTTAAAAGATTTACACTTTAAACACACTGTTACGTGAAATTGTGACTCGTTGCGTAAAATTGTTGGAAGTAAAGTATAACGCATGCATACTTTTTTTCACACACTGAATGCCATTTGTCTGCAACACGACAATGCAACAGCACTTTAATCACAACCATCACAAAAATTTTACAACAAGAAAAGGAAAAAATAAAAAAAATCTTCCTGAACCTGATATACTGCTGTCGAACGAACTCACACTTTTCTT
This sequence comes from Porites lobata, assembly GCA_942486035.1. Classification (NCBI taxonomy): domain Eukaryota; kingdom Metazoa; phylum Cnidaria; class Anthozoa; order Scleractinia; family Poritidae; genus Porites; species Porites lobata. Next base: position 165,205 of record CALNXK010000102.1, read on the forward strand.
TCTTTCTTCCTTTCTTTTTTTTTTTGTTTTGAACTAGCAAAGGGCTGGTGGGTGGGAAAAAGCCGTTGCACGGTTTGGCAAGAAACAAAACCTGAATCATTTCATGCGCGTGAAAACTGATACCCTAAATTGTACTCGTGCCTCGTGCCCAGTTTCCATTCAGAGTGAGAGAACTTCATTTCTTGCCTCTTTCATAAGCTCAGCTGGCAAGAAAAACATTTCTTTCTTCTTTATGAGTTCAGTATCGGGTAATTTTGACCCCGAGCTTTCTAAGCGACGCCATGTTTTTTCTGACATCATATGGTTACTGCTATTGTTTAAAAGGCGAATTACTCTCTTAAATTTACATCTTTTCGTTAATTACAACCTCTAAATTAAAAGTTAGCAAAGCTTAAGACTTTTAAAAACAAAAACTGACAATAGCTAGGGCATAAATAGAGTACGACGAAGTACATTAAATTCTTTTTGTCTAAGGAAGGAACCCAGAGGCCTGTAATTTTCTAAGCTGCCCCAAAAAGGTTAAGTGTAGCTAGACAACCTTAGCTAAAGTAGCATAACTTCAACACCATCACCATAATTATCATCATTATCTTTTTCTTCTCCCCATGTGTGAACACGGCAAGAGTAGCCTCGCTCCGCGAGTTCCTTGCGAGTTCGGACGTGAAATCACCCCTCAATTCCAAGCCTCCTCCACTCACTCGAGTGGATACGAAGCTGAACAGGGAGTAGCATAAAAAGATCATTAGATGTTTGCTCAGTTTACCTGTCCATGATGTCTATCAGGGCCAAGCTGCGGCAGTGTTCCAGGAAGGATACTGGTCATTCGCTGCAAAGTAAAAACAACAACAACAGAAAGATTTACTAAGTTTGAACAAAACAGGGAGACTCATTAGCAATACCAAAAACGGAAACAGTGCAAACGCTAAAAAGTAATCCAGTAAGGTTACGTTCACACCCGCGGCACCGGACGAATTTTCGAGCGGTTGAAAATTCGTGCCTTTTGGTGTTAAGTTCACACGGAATCACCCCAACCGTATGGAATATTTAGACGGCTCTATAGCCGTTCAAAGTTCAGTTTGAACAAAGCACAAAATATGGAAGGATCCTGTGTGAACGAAGTGACCGGTCAAAGGTTTCAGCCGCTCGAAAATTCGTCCGGTGCCGTGTCAACGTAGCCTAACAGTAGCCTAAGAGTATGAGAACATACAACACTGACTTTAAGCTTTGTAACTTGTTTGTCAGAGTTTTTTTATGGGAGGAATTGGGGAGAGAGGGTCCCTTTTCCCTTTCGCACTTTTCTCCCTCTCCCCTTCCCCTTCCCCTTTTTGAGCCTTGGAAGGCAAATGCCCAGGGGAGAGGCCACGTAAGCTGCCAAATGCCCCGTGGTGGGAGGGGACAAATTAAGACTGCAAATGCCTCGCCTCTGGATAGTTTCCAAATGCACTCAATGAAGCATACTGGCACTGAATGACGGATCTGATAAGAACGTCGACTCGTGCTGATCGCTCCCGATCTCGCTAGATACAAGTGTAAGGTCTGGCTTGATGGGCAACGAAGAAATGCATGCACGAGAAAACATATCTTACAAAGTCTCTTAGGCTGCGTAACAAGCGTTTCCGTGTGGTTTCGGAGCAAAGAAAGACAGAGGAACGACGAGGAGCGGGATTTTTTTTAATTTGGCCGCGAGAAAAATGGAATGTGTCTTTGACTCTCGTCCCTTGTTCTTTGCTGCGAAACCGCTCCTCTCCAAAACTCTTGCTACATTCTATGCAGGCTAAAAGTCTCTAAAAGTTTTTGCACTTCCATCTCTATAACTATCACTGTTACTATCAATATCATTATCATTATTGGGTTCCGTATAAACAAAAACCAGTCATTACAGGTCGCAAAAATTAGTTTCTCCCCAAATTGTCCATCAGCAAGATTAAATTGTCCCCAAACTTTACTGAGTGTCAGTCACACGGCAGGCTTTACACTGCAGAACAATCGTTTTGTTTTTTTCGCGTTTTTTACTCCAGGGAAGGCAAGCGCAAGACGGGCGTGGAGCGCGAAACACGTGCGACGGGGGAAGGCGCGGAAAGCTAATTAAGATAAAAATTATACAAAAAGTAGCATACCTGTTGGCCTCGTACCAGTGGCTTCCCTTCCGTGTACTTTAAAATAAGCTCATTCTTGCTGTGAAGAAAAAAAATTCCTTTTTACCCTACTACACTTTCAATTATTGCTTAAAAGCAATTAAGGACCTCACTACTGAATGTGGTGAAAAATACTAGTTTTCAATAGCGACCAAGAATAAGCTCATTCTCTCTTGATAGCGATGGATTGGGGGAGTCGTAAACAATAAACGAATGTTCATCCAACAAAGCCTATCTGACAAGCCACAGTGAATATCTGTCCAGGCTATGATTTTTTTCAAAACCCCAGAGAGTGTTCGGCTTCTACTTACTTAAGTATTTTGCTAAGTTTTAGACCAACTGACAAGTATAGAGTACCTCAAATAGCCACTGCTGAAGGTGCTGTTTGAGTGAGAATTTCCTCCGCGATGGTTCCCTTGATCAGGGCTCTGAAAACCACAAATAAAAACAAGTCACATCAGAACTGCCTGTCATGATGGGACGCAGTACTGTTGATTGAAGGGTAGAGACACAGAGGGTTATGTGGTTCCCCAGGGATTTGGGGTTCTCCTGGAAAGTTTGAGTGGTGAGTGTGTCATAAATAGTCTGATCAAGAAGCGCACAAGGCAAACTTTGGAGGATTTGAAGCAGGAGGTACTATACAATTCACAGTCATAAAATAGTGGATATGAATATGAAGGTCCTCAATCTGAGGATGATATTTATCCCTGCCAAAGAGTGATGTCAAATGTGACGAACTCAAGCTGTGCAGACTTAAAAAAGCAAGTCAGATATATTTTCCTGTCGGGCACTTTAATGCACATAAAATTCTTAAAAGTAAATTGAGAATTGAGGACATGAATTCTGTGGAGAATTGTGCGCATAAGTACAAATTGGAAGAATTTTATAAAAAAATATACATATATTTTGAGGTGGTTTTTGTTTATGAGTCTACATACTGCTCAGACACAATGTACATTGTATACAGTAATAATATTATACACTGTACTTGAACATGTACTTCTAAGATGTACTACTCTCAACAGTAAAATATACATGACCACAATGAATAATGAAAGCTATTGCTGTGTGCTGATTCCACTTCCATGAAAGAAGTTTGATGAAGCACCATTAAAAATTATTGACAAAAAAATAAAACGCAATAACATACTGTTTTAGTGCACTCGTCTGATGGTGAATTGTGATGTTTTTTGTGCTTGGGCATCACAGCAGATCCCATGATGGATCCAAGGATTTTTATCCACAAATTATTTTCCAAACTGTGAATGTTGATGTAGAGTTACCAAAAACTGATGGCCAAGGTTACAGCTATATTTTGAGTATTCAGAAATTCTAAGCCCAGGTCATAAAAAATTGATGAATTCAATATGGAAATTTCACTAGCAGTTGTGCATCTGTCTTTCAATAAATTTATTTAAATTAAGACAAGAGAAATGAGTGACAAAATTATTCATCTCCATTTCCTGCACCTAATATACATTTGTAGCAGTAAAAAATGATACTTTTAAAAAGTAAACCAAATGAGATTTTGAAATTTATGTGTTTTACTTTAAAAATAACAAGCTTTTTAAAGTTACTTATTCAAACTTGGTGCAAAGCAGTCAAAGACACTGGTCATCACTCAAGAATTTCAGTCTGTCTTGAAATATTGAACCGTCACTGACAATGACTTCATATGATTAATAAGTGGTAGTCATTCTTAAACTACACAGAATATCTATAAAAGTGATATAGCATTTATTTTTATTAAATTCTTACCAGATAGTTTTAAAATTATTTGTATTAAAATATTCCTAATCCTTCTTAAACTACGTAGAATATCTATAAAAGTGATAGCATTTATTTTTATTAAATTCTTACCAGATAGTTTTAAAATTATTTGTATTAAAATATTCCTAATCCTTCTTAAACTACGTAGAATATCTATAAAAGTGATAGCATTTATTTTTATTAAATTCTTACCAGATAGGTTTGAAATTATTTGTATTAAAATATTCCTATATAAAATGACCACCAACTGAGGTCATTATTTTTAGATGACACATCCAATAAATCCAAATTTATGATATATTATCTGCAGTTACTGTCCTTCTTACGTCAAACGCAATGTCTACTTAACACAAACAGAATCATTGCACTTCCTTCCCTTATACAATGTAAGATAAATATTTATTATATTAACACCAATGAAATACCAGATGATCTTTTGCACGAAAACTTGATATCAGTCTTTACATGTGAAAATAACACATTATCTTCACATGTGAAAATATCACTGTTGCTATGACTACATAATAAATTGCTCCTTTCACACCTAAAAACTATTAAAGTGAAATGGTTTAGTAGTTCATTTGTGTTTATATAATAGAACATTACATGGCCGCTTGGAGATACGAAATTTCTCTTCTCGTGTTGAAAAAATATTTCACTTGTTCGCTGCGCTCACTCGTGAAATATTTTTCAACACTCGAAGAGAAATTTCGTATCTCCATGCGGCCATGTAATATCCTCTATTTATTAACAAACCCATAATCCTGTTAAAATAATACCTATAACAATAAGCAAGGAAATAAAACCATAAAATGCTGGTCTTTTGGATTGAGTCATTGTATTTTCTTTTGATACAGTCAAACCCTGTTAACCCTTGAAGTCCCAATGGTGACCAACATCAATTTTCTCCTAACGATATCCATACATTGTCAAGAGATTAGGTTACGAGAACTAATAAAATGATCACCAAAGAGAAAATGCCTTGATCTTTTATCAAATTCTCTCAACTCATTCTTTAAGGAAATGTACAGAGATCAGTTTGGAGAATTTGTATGTGGATATTGGGGTTTAAAGGGTTAAATATACGTCGAACACTGAGTGGGCTACAGAGAAAATGTAAGGGCTTGCTTTTCCCAGGGACACAAAAAACTGTCTGTAATAATGAGGTGTTCGTATCAAGCAGGTGTCCATTAAGTGGGCTTTTACTGTAATAATTTCATCATTATAATAAATAATTGGGAATTTTAAAAACAGTAGCAGGGGTATAGATGCAGTTTTTAACACCTCAGTTGGGGGAGATTATTATTATAAAGGCGCTTTAAGTTAAAGGATGCTAAATACAGGACATATGTTTCCATTACACAAAAGGTATGAGCTTCAATATCAAGAAATTTACTTGTCTTTGTAGTGGGTGATAAGGTATAAAAATCAAGTAGTGCAATTTTTTACTTCAACTAGTAATAATATTATTATATTAAAATCCATTTGACATTTGACAGAGAGAAATGAGATGCTCTGGGTTACTAATTAAGGGCTTTAAACAATAACTATTACTGGACTAATAAATTATTGAACAAAAGAGGAATTTGTTTTAAACAAACAAGGATTAGTGGATCAAAAACAACACTTTTTTATTACAAATTCAAGGTACATAGGGACGTATCTTTTAAAAATCACCTTAGAGCCCAAGGGCTAAATATTGCATAATTTTAAAATGCAAACTCTTTGCTATTTTTTTTTACAGCATTGGGACTCATACTTCCTGGGAAAGGGGAAGTGGAACCTATGAGAAGCATCTTTTGTTAATTTAACTTTTAATTAATAATTCCCCGTAGGGGCGAGAGGGGGTCCATGACACAGAAAAAGAGGCAAATATATCTATTGCAAAATTACAGTGTTTGTAACTTTGCCACTGTTATTTGTTTTAAACAATGTAGCATAGATTTAATGTTGTTATTGCTCTTTTGGGGGGGGAGGGGGTGAGAAGCTTGGATCCTAAAACACTTATAAGTCTAAACACAGGAACATCATCAGCTACCCTTTGCAGCCCCATTCTAAACTATGCACCAAACATTGATCACAGCTACCAAATCCCTGACTTAACATGAACCATAAACTCATACTCACCAATGGTTTCTAATCACTCCATCCCAGACAAAACTCCCACAGAAATCAAAACCTCTACAACAGCCCCAACCTATGTAGGCCATATATGAGGTCCTCTTAGGGAGGGGGTGGGGGGGGTCATATGTCCCTAGTCTGAATTTAAATATTGTTGTTTCGCAATTTGAGGGGAGGAGAATAAGGCCATGTCCTGTCAATATTTAACCCAACATTCTGTCGTTTGTTGCCCTTTCATCTAGTCCTAAGCCACTAGTTCAAGCTTATGTTGCTTGTCGGAACACTACAATGAGGGAAAAAAGTGTTGAGACACTTCCATAAAATGGACCTTTTTTTTGAACATACCTACCCCCTCGCCCCAAAACCAATGTTGTATTTTAGACCCTCAAGTCTTTCTTTTACTACAAACAACATTGATCGGGGGGTGTGGAGATGTATGGCATATTAAATAGAATAAAATAATAAGTGAATGAAATTGTTGATAAAAGCACCCGTTTCAGACAACTGTGTCGACTACTTTTGTTTCTGATTGTAGTCTCTCCCCTTGGCCCCACTTTCTTCACCCCTGGAGTAAAGACCAATTTAAGCTGTGAAGAAGAAGTTTCAATAACTTTTGAAGTAGGTGGAAGTTTAAGGCAATTCTTGTAAGTGTTAAAGTGAAAATCAATAACTGCCTAAGACCAAGAGAGTTTAGGGGCTTATTGAAGGCCCAGCTTGTCAAAGCATGCCTTATTCAGGGTTGTCACTAATAGATTTCAAATTGCCGGATAAATACGACAAGAAGGCGGGGAATCAAACAGCTTTAGATTGATTTCGTTTGGTTCAATTTTTCTTCTATTTTCCTATGAAAAGTATCCAGGGCCCACATTCTTAGCAGCCGGGGGAAAATCTTAATGTCAGCCGGCCGTGCTTATTTCTTCATGTATGTTTTGTGAACAACCCCCTGGATCTGCAGCCAGGCTGGTGATTTGTACTGTGTCAGTTAAACCATGCAAATGTGAGAAACAGGACATCCAGTGAGCACAAAGAGTTACATGAAAACTAATGATATTACTTTTTCTGTTATTCATAATAGCAGGGATACAGGCAAACAAACAAAGTTAATATTAAGTGGAAATTAATGAGTTATAAAGTACGGTTTAATATTGGTTCATTCATAAGTCAAACCAAGACGATAAACTTTCACGTTTGCAGCAAAAAAATACATGGAAATGTTTTGCCGATTTACAATTCAACTTATTTAACAAAACTAAGCGTACACTGTACATAA
>CALNXK010000102.1:177500-190000 GCA_942486035.1 Porites lobata
ATCACGAGAATATTGCGGTTTTAGGTCAATTCTGTGCTGACGTCATGACTAAGTACCTTTACCCACACAGAAAATGCTCCTCTAGAGTAATAATTCAAACATATTTCATCAGGGAGCACGCACCATAATAATTATTTTGGTGAAATTTTCGGCAGGCATATCATTAAAGGGGCTGTGTCACGGCAGTCCAGTTAATTTTCTTTAGTTTTGCCAATTACTCGCCCTCAATCGCTATGGAACTTAAAGTAAGGAAAGAAATTACATGTAAATGACAAAATCAGAGATCCGAGACAAACAAATATGTCTCCTGATCATTATTTTTGAAGTTGCAAGCAGCAGGGATCAACATTGAAAAACTGTTAGACTGAACAGTTTTCAAAAACCCTAATTTCAATCCGTTCCAGTCTACTTCAGTTTTGCCCATCCGTGGCATCTGTTGTTTCTGTTGTGTTATTTTAACCTTTCTTTAAAGTTGTAAGCGGTTATTTTCATGTTCTCTTAATTTCGTGACACAGCTCCTTTAACACTTGAGAAGGTTGGCTCAACTTTTTCAGGTTTCAATCCGTGTCCACCGTTGCCATCCGTTGCAAAAGACGGCGGCAAAAAGTTTCGATGCATAAAAATGGTCTCCACTAACAAAACTGGACCACTTTGTTTGGGAATTCAATTGTTTTGAAGGCATCAAGTTTTAGCTTTTTAAAAAGATAGCAAATAGCGTGACCTAGCCCTTTAATAGGGAGTTTAAGATACCACGACAGCGACGGCCACGAAAACGTTGCTTGAAAAGTGAATTTGCGTTCTTTCAATGCATTGTCAATGCCTATCCTGATTACTCCAACTCCTGCTCATTTACTTTGCCAATGCAAGCGAACTCTTTTTGAGCAGAATTCCTACGAACCATATTCAAGTTCAAGAAAGAGAAAGAAAATTTAGCCGTCGCTCGTTAACGTCCTCCATAAAAAGTGAAATTAGGCATTTTCCCGTCGTAGTCGTGCAGTGACGGTAAAGAAATGTACAAAAAAGCGTGATGCACGTGCATAGTTGTTGTTTTACTTATTCAACCTATTGCTTTTTTACGTTCTCGTTGTCGTCGTCGTCGTCGTCGTCGAAGTGGAGACCTTACGAAACCACGACGGCGACGGCAACGGGAACGTCAAAAAGCAATTGGTTTAATGAGCAAAACAACAACTCTGCACGCGCTTCACGCTTTTTTGTACATTTCTTTGCCGTCCCTGTACAACTACGACGTGAAATGACCAAAATTTAAGTTTACTCGGGAACGGGAACCATCTCTGTTTGAACTCGGGTGCGCTGCATTCTCTTCAGCTCCAACCCAGATTCCCTTCTTTTAAGTAACTGGGCCCCCAGAGATCATCGCGAAAAAAAGTGGAAGGATGCGAAGTATATTTTCAGCGAAGTTTTCATGGACGTGGCCCTTGTCGGATCGTAAGGTCCCTAGTATCTTAAAGTCCCTAATGATGTAACAATGTCAGGGTTTAGTTTCTATTAACTAAAAGTTTGCAAAATTACCAGCTTGTTGCTTCGTGGAAATTAGGTACTCTGGAATAAACACGAAGGACTTGCATTGGGCTTTTTGACGATTAATAATCTAGGAGAGCTGAAGCAACGACGATGCCAACCGCAACGGCAACGGCAAAACTGAGGCAATAGGTTAGATTAGCAAAACAACAGCTTTGCACGTGCATCACCCTTTTTTGTACATTTCTTTGCCGTAACTACACGACTACGACGTGAAAGTGCCTAATTTCACGTTTTGTGGAGGACGTGAACAGAAGACGACTTTCTTTTTTCCAAGTTTTCCTGAACTTTGATTCAGTCTTTTAGAATTCAACTCCAGAAAAATTGCCAACATTTGACGAGATAAACGAGATGGAATAAGCGCGATAAAGTTTGAAGCAGCGCGAATTCACTTTTTAACTGACGTTTTCATAGCGCCGTCGTCGCCGTCGTTGTTGCTTAAGCTCCCCATGAAATGTACAATGAGAATCTACATACCTTATGTCAATTCTTCTGTGTATCTTTTCCTTTGCTTTTGGCAAAATACAGACTCCATGTAAATGAAATAAGTACAAAATAGTCACTGACACGGTTTTGACTGTATGAACATTGTGGTTCAATTCTATTCTATTAAAAAAAAAACTTGCGTCACCCAAAACGTTGTTCATCTGCTCTAGCGAAGACATTTAACAAACGACAACTGACCGGCAACGGGTCATAACATCAACCCACACAGTGTTGAAGTTTTAACTAGTTTTAACTGACGAAATCACACTATCAATCACCGAGTCATGGAGACCATCGAGAGTAGTGTAGGAGCTGCTCGGAAGGTGTCTCCTAATTGGTCGCAGGAGACAATGAAGTTTTCGTTTTGCTTCAGACTGTTTTGCTCTGAGTTTTGGAAATTGTTTGTTAAAAGAAAAAAAATTGAACCACAAAATATACATACAGTATAGATGACGGCACTGAGCAAAAACGAATAAACAAGGAAACAAGGAAAGTAGTTTTCGCTAAAAGCTCTTCGTACGTATGAGATGGCAGCGGTCAGCAAAATCCTGACCCACCCGTTGCAAAAAACGGAAGGGTGAAAAGAGGCTCCTTAATTTTATACGTGGGTAGCTCGAAACTGTCATCATCTGACAAACAGTGCACTCATTTTATCCCCCTCTCTCCACAAATGTTCCGTTTTACTGATATTTTAAGCTACTCAAAGCCACAAGGAAATGAAAGAAGTCGAAACAAGGATTTGACGTTACACCTCGGAATCAAATTCGGAACCTCTCGAACAAAAGGCCCCTAGACTTTCAAAAAAGTCCTTCAACGGATTTAACCTCTCGCGATTTTGTCGCTCGCGGCCTAAAAAGCTCGCTCTGCTCGCTGGTCGACTTGTGGCAAGTCTAAGAAGGCCGCATACTAACTGTGTCGGTCTGGACAACACGGCTGTATATGCAATGCTATGACACACAGGAGTGTCTCAACAAAAGCTGACAGTCGATCAACCAACCTATTAAATTTATAAATGTGTCAGAAAACGTCTAGCACACCACAAGCGGTGCTCTAATCGGGATCACTTAGAATAGGACTGCGTTCTCTGCGTCGAATGCAATAAACTAAGTTAATAAATGACTAACTTAATCCGCATTTATATAAATGCTTAATTATTGATTAACTAATAAATTCTACAAAAGAATGAACACAGGGTTGCGTCAAACGAATAAATGTCTCATTAACTTACGGTTTCCTTACCATAAATTTCGTGTCCCCCAAGGATAGAGAATCAGTTACAAAACTTCCTTTCGATAGCGTGTCCACAACACCGTGTAGAAGAGCTTTCTACAAATAACAGCAAGAATATAAGAGCAAACTGATGATCTCACATCGCTGATGAAGTCCGAGCGATTCGGAAAAAAACAATTGAAGGTGAAGTTCATAATATGCAATGAGTCTCGGAATTATTTAGACGATAGTGTGATGCTGCCATGATTATGAACAACAATGTACTTTGGCAAACGAAAAGAAGGCGGATGGTGGGAGGGGGCGGTTGGTTTCGGGGGATTTGGAATACCGTTTGTTTTCACACTCATCACCATTGCTTTCTACGATACTTCCTTGTCAATGATACTTCGCAAATAAGAATGGTTTAACATGGCCTATTCACGGAAGTTTTGCTCAGGGTTCGTACTCTTTTGATCTCTTCAAATTCCATGACCTTCCATGACTTTTTTCAATGACGTTTTCAAATTTTCCAAGACCTCTGGTTTAGTTGTCACCTTCAAAAATTTTCAAAATTTTCCTTGTTTTGGGGTATTTTTTGACCTTAAGCAGTTCAACAGAAACAAACTATGGTGTTCACCAAAAAGCGTGCCGTTTGCGCTGTTTAATTACTCCTGTCTATCTTACATTGTCCTCGCTTTGCCATCTGCAGTATCCAAACTACCAAACAAACCTTTAATTTTCCATCACTTTCAAGGAACGATAATTAAATTCCATGACTTTACAGGCCTGGAAAATGAAATTCTAAAATTCCACGACTTTCCAGGTTTTCCATGACCTGTACGAGCAACGTTTTTTTTCGACGATTTGAAAGTGAGATCGCTTCGTTCGCACGCGAGAGCGAATTGGAATGCGAGAAAAAACGAAAGGAACTATTTTCTTTTTTTCCCCACCCCCACCCAATTCAACTTGCGGACAATAAATCCCTCGCGGTTTTTCTTTCCATAGGCGCCCTACACAATATCTGAAGAGAAAAGAGAGGGCCTGTGAACAGGCTACGTTGAACACTAATGAGTTTAAGCTATTTAGGGAGAATATTTGTAGGAGTATTTTTTTGCTGTATACTATTACTGACCTTATCAAACTCTCTGTCAGTTGAGTTGAATGATGGGTGCGTCAATAACACATCGATATCTCCACTGGAGGTGGCACCTGATGATATATGAAAAATTGATATGTGAGTAATCTACCATCAGAGATACCACGAACTGCCGCTTATAAGCTCTGGGCTTATAGGGGAGCGCTCGTAGCACCAGGGGTAAGAAAAAATGGTAACCTATAGATGAGAGAAATTTTGGTAATCACGTGACCGTCCGTATATCCATACGTCCGTTCACTCCATGTAAGCCAATGTCAAATGTCACATTAACTACCAGCTCTATACTACGACATGTGAAGATGAATTGGCAGCAGTTGCAGTCTTTTTTTTTCCGACTAAATTTTACTGTCTACACTGACGTGGATAGCAGAGCAAGAGCAAGGGAGTGACAGATAACAAAAACAAAGGAGACGAATTTCGTTGGAAGAAAAACTTTTATGGGCTGTTCTAAAGGGGGGTGGCTAGCCACCCAATCCAACCCCCTGGATCCGCCTCTTGGTTGTTACAATCATCAGACAATAGAAGACCACTGTCAATACCTCTTCTGAAACTACCACAAACTGTTGCAATAATTTCCTTGTCAAACTCTGCAATCTTCTCCATGATCATTTCCTAATTTAAACAAAAATAAAATTTAGACATAGGAAGCCTAAAGTAACAACTAACAGTCATATTTTAAAAGATTTTGAAATTACAAAATTAGCCAATGAGTAATGAATTCCGAATCCTGAATCTAAGTAAACCTTCTAGGCCTATCCAGATGCTGGTAAAGAACAAAGAGAGTGGTAAGGGGAAAAGACCGTTCACGCTGCACTCACATGATTAATGCCCTGCTGAATGTCTTCATACTTTGACTCGCTTGTAATGATACTCCATTTTTTTGGTTTCATGTAGGTTTAAAGACGGTTCAAGACAAACTTGATCATTTTCAGAAAACTGGTTTCAAGGACGTTGATCACGAGGATTGTTTGTTTTTTGTATGGGATTTGCAGCTAACAGGCAATACACACTCATAAACACAGCCTCAACAAGATTACCCCCCGCCTCCCCGAAGGGTGTTTGTCTTGTAACACACAACACTGTGCAGCGGGAGAGGAGGAGGGTCAACCCAAATTGCATTTTCTTCACCTGAAACACAAAGTGTCCCAAAAAGAAAATTTTAGTTTCATAATAAAATTATGTAAGGGAAAGATTTTATGACAATTTGAAACTATCAAAGTTTACAAGGATTTGTATGGCAATAAAAGCCATTCAAGCATGACTGGGTGGCAAGAGTTGTTTTTCCGACCTAAATCCTTTTAATTTTTTGGCGGGTCTTGCAACCGCTGCTTTTGAAGTGTACGGCTGAAAATTTACAGGTCACCTAATTCTAATATACTCAATCAGTTCCTTCTAACAAAATTATTCAAAAGCGAACTGTTTTCGTGTTTACAAAAAGTTGATCACGTGACCAACTTACTATACTGTTGCAAAAGGCCTATTAGCAGAGCTATTCTAGATGGATAACAAAGCAGTTCAAGGTTTTATCACAGACCCGTAATTTTAGCATCTCCTCTCGTGGGATCCGTTTCTCAAATTCCTCAACATACCTAAGGATAGATAAAAGCTATTATTTCATAGGGGGCCATGCAACAGAGTGAAAAAACAATTTCCACTCAGTACTGAATGGAGGACAAGAACAATCCTTGTGATCAACATACTTGAAACCAATTTTCTGATGATGATTAAGTTTGTCTTGAACTTGCTTCAAACCTACATGGAACCAAAAAAATGAGTATAATATTATTATTATTACAAGCTAGTCTAACTTAGATACCTGACAGTTATAAAGTTCAGCATAAACCACAGCAGGATTAGCTTGTGTATCAGTTGGTAGAGCATTTGACAGCAGACTGGGAGGTTGCAGGTTTGATCCCTTGGGCCGGACCATTACTTGGGGTCTTAACCCTTTAAGCCCTAACAGTGATCAGCATCAAATTTCTCCTTGTAATATCAGTGCTTTGTAAAACACAGTGGACACGAGAATTACGGACATGATCACACAAGATGAATTACGAATGCGCTTGATATTTTATCAACTTCTCCCCACTACATCTGTAGAAAATGACTAGGGGTAACAAATGAGAATTCGAACTTTGATCTTAGGGTTTAAAAGGTTAAAATAACTGAGAAATGAAAGTACTGCCCCTTCAAACAGCTAGACCTTTGCATGGTTTGGATGACCATGTAAAGGGGCGGTCCTGTCTGTAGTAGGGAATGTAAAATAGTGTCCTCAATAAAGTGCCTTTTTGCCAAATACATTGACACTTAAATAAAGGTTTTTTAGGTTGACTATAGTCCCAGTTGCCCAAGTTCCAATGAAGTCAGGGCTTGAAATTAAAAAAATCCTCACGTCACCTTTTGGCGACCAACGGGAGAAATAATAATCATGGTCACCAAATGCAAAATTTTTAGTTGCCAGGTTTGTATAATGATGATGCAGCTCCCAGTATGGCACGATCCATCGTATTTGATTGTTTTAAAATATCGTGGACAGAAGACGGTATAAATTTGGAGGTAAACTGGCTTTGTTTATAAGATTTGGCACATGTTTTATGATGAAAGCAAAGCAAGAGAAGGTAAAATGTTTGTTTTAACTTTACTCTTTTAATTTAAATCTAAATCATAGAGAGATCTGGCCACCAAAGTGGCCACTAAACCAGAATTTTAGTCGCCAAGGCAAAAAAGTTAGTCACATTGGCGACCATATCAGTCACAATTTCGAGCCCTGGAAGTTGATTCACACCAGTCAATCTCAACTTAAATGTTTTAGCTATGGCTAGAAAATTTTCAACTGGTTCCTCTCCTGCCAAAGTTGGGATTTTTAACTTGTAATGTTACATCTGAAATGTTTGATTCATTGGTAGAGGTTAATATCACTATCAATAAGTACTTGTTATTAGTATCAAGTCATTAGTTTGTGACATCAGGCCATGTACTATATAAAAACTCATGTGCACAGCAAAAATGGAGCAATATTAACCTTCCAGTGATGTTATTCCTTCATCGACAAATTTTCTGGCAGCAGCAGGTCTAAAACAAAATAAGTTGAAGAAACAAATTCATTGCACAGGTCTTGACAGTTGTTATCCATCCTTTAGCCAACGGTAATGGAAGTCTTAGTGTATGATTCAATTATATATCCTTATTATTTCGAATTGATACCAGTTTTAATTTGACTTTCCAGGCCTGAAAATGAAATTCTTAAATTCATGACTTTCCAGGTTTTCCATGACCTGTGCGAACCCTGTTTAAAGGTGACAACAATAAATGTTGGCTGTTTTCTCCGGCTATCAATTATGACTTTAGCCAT
The DNA here is from genome assembly GCA_942486035.1 of Porites lobata. Lineage (NCBI taxonomy): Eukaryota > Metazoa > Cnidaria > Anthozoa > Scleractinia > Poritidae > Porites > Porites lobata. The sequence goes on from CALNXK010000102.1 coordinate 185,243, forward strand.
GTAACTTCATCAAGTAAGCAAACTTTAAGCACTCAATACTCTTCTGTAACAAAAGCAACTAGCTGGTGTTAATACTGACCCAATGCGAGATACTCTTGTTAACTGTTGAATTGCTTTTGTAGTTTCATCACCTCTGATCTAGAAAAAAATCAAGACAGACTTGACTATTTTATTGGTACTATATACAGTGTATTGTATAACTGGTACTAAAAATTAATGCTTTGTAAGGTGGTCCAAACCTATTTATATGGGTGTTGGTTATGTTTTTGAATCACGTTTTTCAGCTGGAATGATTTAACTGATTTGGATGATTTTTGGTATCCTTTATAAAGAATGGTGGAAATTTAAGAAAATGTTATTTATTTTATTGAAGGTGTAAAAACATTTGAGATATCGCTATACATTTAAAACTACATTTTTTTTACAAAAAATGCAAATAACTTGAAAATCCTATGACAGATTTTTCCCTAACTTCAGCAATTAAGCCTCAGATCAGAGCACACAAGTTTTACATCAGGTTTGAAGTCAATCATGACCCTACAACTTGCTGCACAGGATGCTGGTCAAATTTAACCTTAAAATGCTATGCTACAATTTGGGAAAGTTGATGCACAAGTGGGGGAAGAGTGCTAAAGGACTATATCTCCTATCTGAAAGGAGAAACGGGCTTAAGTTACAGTAGACTGTAGTACATTTTATAGTACCTTTTCAAGCTTTTCCAACTTGCCTGTTTTGATAAACTCATCAATCTTTTTTCCAATCTTATCTCCAATTCCAGGCTTGCAAGATTATGAAAACAAACAAAAAAGTCAATGATAAAGGTACTGTCAGTGAATGTACTTGAATGAAAACAATTTTATGAACAGACAACTTTCCAATGTGAGAATTAAAATTACTCAATTTCCTGGTGGATTCCATCTTAATTATCTGAAAGACATTAATTCCACGTGGGCAAAGCCTATTCATGAAGTTTCTCTTAGGTAACCTTGCCACCTTTTTATCATTTTTGAGTGGCAATTAAAATGTAAATTAATAATAACACAGTCATGTAAAAGAAACTGTTCAAGGTAAAGCATGTCCCACCAATTTCTCATCCTCTTTCTTATTTTTTCTCACATCAATCTGAACCAGTTGGGATTTCCAAGGGGTACAAGATGGACCCGGTCTCTGATATAGCCATTACTGTATCACCATGCAATGCCTGTTCCGATAGTTTAATTTCTTGGAGTTACAGATGAACATGATTACCAAATGATGCAATACAAAAGGTTGAAAAGACACTGAGCAATAGTCAAATCACCAAATGAAAGCTATAAAACCTACAGATGTTTCCACAATACCATGAGACACCCCCTTTTGGCCACTAGTAACCAGCTGCATGACAAACAAAAAGTGGCTGTGTAATTAAGACACTAGGGATAGACCATACAAGTTAACATTCTGGTTGTACTGACAGTACAGGGAAACTGGGGGGGGGGGGGGTATATTTAAGAGTTAATTTACAAAAATGCAGAGAGAACAAACTGAAAGCAGGTAGAAAAGAAAGCAAGTTTTACAGCTTGCTGATTGGGCAAGCTGCAGCTAGCATGTACTAGCCCAAAAGTCATTATAACTAGCCCCCCAAAAAATTGGTGATGATGAGCAGGATTGATTACCAGCCCGATCGCAAAATCTTCTAGCCCCAGGTTATCGGACACTACTCTTTTTGCACACTGGAAAGACAACGTGAAAATCCCCACCCTCCACCACTCCTCCACCCAGACCCCAACCCCCGAACCAAACACATGGTTCTGAAAAGCCTGATGGATGGGCAGGTCCAGAAAATAATTCAGATAAAGGGGACCAATACGATTTGCTGATTGATTAAAGAGTTCTGAGAACATCTGGGTCATCAAGAAAAAAGGATGAGCTGCAGCCCATCTGCCACTTAATCGATCTACCAATATAACAGACGTATACCTTAGTATACCTATTCTCACCAATTTACGGGCTTCTTCTCCACTTTTGATCCTTGTGGGATGTTTGGCTAATACAGATGCTGCTTTCCTGTGAGCACAATATAACATAACTTACAAATTTGTTTCTTTCTGTATCTGTTGATAGAGCCATTAGCCGCACCTAAATATGGGGCAATAAATGCCTTAAGCAAGAATCTCTTATATGCCTTGGTAGATTATGATATAGGCTCTAGAAGAGCTGAGAGAGATAAATATTTGTGCAACATTCATCAATAACATATACAATATTTGTACATATTAGTCTTTCTAATCAAAGTCTTCTATTTCCCTCACCTGTTTCATGGAAATAGAGGGCTTAAATGAGAAAATTCTTCACAAAAAAAGATTACACATTACAGAACTAATTTGCTGCTCCAGCAAATGTTTAAAGGTTATCTATTGCTCCTGTTTGTATTTTATCTATACTGTATTGGACTCAAAAATTTAATCAATCAAAAGTAATCAATGATATTTTACAACTAAAAGATTGCTTGAATCCAATGTCTAAACCATACATTTTTGGTCCCTTCTTAATTATTTGTACGCTGGATTTAAATAAACAGTGATCTGTCTTAAGCTCCAGCCCGCCGAAATTTATGCTTAAAATTTACATTACTGTAAGAAGAATGGTGTACCTGTCTTCCAGTGGAGGTGAAAAGTGTTAAGACCTTTAATTTTTCCACTGATATTACTAAAACTAGCTACTCTCCCCTCCCCCCACCCCCAACCCCCCATTTGAAACAATGTTGAATTTTGAGCATAATGCATGGAAATGAAACCTTTTTAGGCATAACATTGCCGGCGGGGAAGGGGGGAAGGATAAGGGAAAAACTCAAAGCTGATAAAATCATTTACAGTAGAGTTCTATGTAACAATTATACTCTAAGGGTTGTCCAACAGTGTCCCATGTTCTTTTGACCTCCACTGTACGTAAAATCTATTCTCAGTCTAAGCCAGTATTCAAACCATTTAATTCAGAATTCCCTTTGTTTGCAAGACCTAAATATTCAATGAACACAAAGGAAATTCTACTTTGACCTGGCAAAGGATTTTTTCTACGCAACTCACGGCCAACTGCTGAGCATAAGCTTATTACGTAAAATAATCCAGCGAGAAAAAAAACCTATATCAGAGAAGAAAATTTACTATTTGCAATACCTGTATGCATTGTATTTGTGTATTTGACGCGATACATTCTTCTCGTATTCCGCAAGCTCTAAAAACGTTTGAAATTCAAAGAAAAACGATTTTCATGATCAGTATGAAAAACGTCTCATCAAAAGTAAATCGCGACATTAAGTTTAAATTTAGCCTATAAACTAGAATGCTACGGTGAATATAATTCTTTTTATGGAGAAGTTACTTTTGCGTGATACGTTCCTGCCAGCCAAAAGTGCCCTTGGCTGTTTGGAAACCGGAACAACCGAAAAATATTACTGAAATATTTGGTATGTAGTCTATTATTGAGCGAGTATTAACCTTGAGCTTTGATATGCTAAGCGGGTCAATAAATGAAGTCATGCATGGAAACAATAAATAAATGAACCTCACCGCTGAGAAATTCACAAAAATCACTGTTTGGATTTTGATCTTGTGCTTTTCGTTTGCTCATTTTTACGGCTTACACCGAGCCAAGAAAAATTAACAGACGGAGGTCGCCATGTTGTTTTTGGAAAAGCGCGCGAGGCATGGTACCAATTTTGCATCATTCGGAAATCGACAATGTCGATGTCACGAAAAAGAGTAGGAACAAAAAGATCGCTTCTCTTTCAATCTGAAAAAATCTCCATTAGTCTTAGCAAATGAGACTTAGTGCGATTTTCTTCACAAAAAATCTGAAGGACTTTGTTTTTCTTCGATTTAAAAAAAAACCATAAAACCACAACATATTTACGTGCAAAGTTCCGTGACAAAGAACAAAACACCGATCGTCTTACGTAGCGCAATCGATTAGTTAGCTTATGACGTCACTGATTGATGACTTGCAAGGACATCACAGACTGCTTCAACGCGCGAAGCATACGGGGTTGAAATGAGGAAATTTAGCAGTTGTAATGAAAAGAGAAGGTTGATCGTGGAGTAATTCTATTGATTTTGGAGGAAAACCACACGAAATCGCTCATAGGTACTTTAAACTGCACAAGACCGCGTGTTTAAAGACGACGCTAACTTAACAAACCGTCCAACTACCGAAAGCCTTACACTGGAGCCTGTTGAGACTTTCGGCTGTTTAATGCTCTCGTTAAGCTCATTACAATCGCATCTTCGACAACACAGGACTTATCTGACTTTTGAACACTTTAAAATAAGAACTAGGACTTGAGAAAAGTTGTTATATTTTGACGATGTATGCGGCGAGAACGTGGACGAGAGTATTGAAGCGTCACTTACTGGGTTCTGCCAAATACCCACTCCGAAGATGGCAGCAAACCGCGGCAATGGTGGCTCAAGAACCATTTTTGAACGGCAGCAGTAGTAATTATGTGGAGGAAATGTATCTGTCGTGGAAAGAAGACCCGAAAAGCGTCCATCGGGTGGGTAACTTTAGCATATTGTATGTCTCTTAAAGTACATGGTAATATTCTGTTCATTCTACATAAGGCGACAAGATCGTCATGGGATGCAATTCCACGCGAGAAAGTGAAAGATATCTCTGCTTTAAAGCAGTGGGTTTTGAAGAAAACACAACTCTTTTAATACAGTTTCTTGTCACTGATAGCTGTGTTTGTATGTCACTTAGTCAGCATAAATAGGTGTGAAT
>CALNXK010000102.1:195000-227500 GCA_942486035.1 Porites lobata
AGTAAGGGTTGTAACTGATAATACCAGTCATGACTGAGCTCACTTGATGTTAAGTAGAAAGCTAACGGTGACACTTAAAAGTTTTGTGAGATGTTACGGGTGAATCTTCGTTTGTTACAGCTGCTTCAAAACATAAGGACAGCCCTGTTGTTACCCCTATAATGTCTTTTTTGGAAGTGGATAAATTGTCGTTTTCTGTATAGGAAGTCAGCTAAAGGCAATTATTGATAAATAATATAAGTACATGTCCATCAGTGATTCTGTGAACTCTGTGTCCTGCTTCCCTGACACTTAAAAATCCTCAATGATGCACAAAAATTCATGGCATGCGTCCCTTAGGATGCAAAGATCGATCAATGGATCTGAAGATGTTTTTGTAGAATATCCTGTTCATGTGATTTCTGTGGCTGTTGTTTAACAACGCCTAGTTCGTTTAGCATTCGTTGTGTTGTGCTTTATAAAAGAGTGTCTTTTATCTGTCTGGACACATTTTCAATTTAGGACTTAGTCCCGTGCCCAGCCAGGACTCACCATAACTATTTGTAACAAAATCACTGGTCCATGAAGGTGCTATGAATTCGCCTACTACTGTAAAGTGTATTTTAAATTTCTGACTTGTTTGGAACGTGGCTCAATCCCTTTAGACTGTGCACCATTCATCCAACAAAAAATTTTTTTCCTGTTCTTACAAAGAAACAAAGAAATAATGGTTCTTTTCTGCTCCTTTTTTGTGGATTTTCCTCCATAAAATGGTGTTATGATAGTATCGATAATACCAGTATAAAGGAAGAGTAAGATGTAGATTGCTATTAAAGTAATAATATTATTAATAATTAAAATGTTTGTCTGAAAAGTTGTAAAATTTGTTGTAATGACCTTTTTTCTTCTATTCATCATCATCATCATTAGAATGCTTACTGTGGACACATTGGACTGGATTATATGTTCATTCCAGAAAAATCAAAATGTAAGTAATAATCTATACCCAGAATCCACCAATAATATTCTGTCTTAAAAAACTTTTGTCTTACAAAACTCTGGTGCAACTACTCTTTGTTGGTTTGTTTTTATTAATTCTGACTTTTCTTTTCCTTTATTTTAATCTTTAAAAGGAATAAAATTATGAAAAGATATAAGAATTGTTATTTTTCTCTTCCTTTCTTACTCACTTGTGAATGATTTTCACATTAATTTGTGTGGGAAAAACTGGCATACAATGTCAACATTGCTTGTTTAAGCAAGCTTTCATTTTGGAAATTGCAAGAGTCATACAGCTGTGGGCCACCATGAGTTATCCTTAGCCTTTTGTGACTGCCAAATGGAGAGCTTTCTTGCAGACTGGACTGGTCTTGACCATATTCCAGAAGTCCCAGATGAATATTGGTCTTGACCATATTTTAAAAGTCCCAGATAAATGTTCTAAGAGGAGTATGTCTTCGAAACAAGAAATTGTTTAGCCTGAGAAAACAGCGTCCATTTCATGATTACTGGTGTCCCAGCAAAATAACATCTGAGAAACGAGTGCAGAAATTCCATACTGATAACAATGACACTACCCAGATCTGGGTTGTGCGCTTGATTGGTTAAAAAATTTGTTTCAACCAATCAGAAGCACTACCCAGATCTGGGCAGGTACATGTCATCAGCATAGAGGTTCTACACTCATTTCTCAGACGTCATTTCACTGGGACACCAGTAATGGCATCATAAAATGGCCGCTGTTTTCGTGGGGAAACCAGAGAGGTGGTGACACAAAAATGTCAGCTGTTTTTACAGGCTATAAATTGTAATTTCCCTAGCTATTTTTATTTTCCCATTTTGTAACATAATATTTTTTAAAAATATGACAGCCTTGCTGTCATGTGATTTACTTTAGGAACAAAGGAATACACTTGAAGTCCTAATTAACTTGTTTGATGGACTTGTCCTTTTTGTCAAGGTGACTGGATCAGAAAAAGGTTTGAAACTCCGGGAATCATTTCACTGGATGTGGAGGACAAAAAAACACTGCTTAAAAGGCTTATCCGCTCACAAGGGTATGAAATTGTGTCAAGAAACTGTTTTCACTTACAGTGTGCATGGAATTTAAAAAAAAAACAGTACATGTACCAAACAGCCCCATCTTCCTCACTTTACTGCAAGCTTGAAATAGTATGGGCGTCTTTGATGCAGACAATTTTGTCTTAGCTCTCGTTGATAAGGAATATTTTGCATGGTTATAATTATCATTAAGCTTTTGTGTGTATTTAGGGGAAGTATTTCAAGGTGTAATCAAGTAAATAGTGGCAAAGTTTATTATCCGTGGCGTCAAATTTTAGCCACTGAATCAGGCAAGGCACTGTGAATGAGACAACCCAACAAGGGCTCATATTGGATTGCCGAGTGTGGAGTGCATAAATGATGGCGAACAAGGCACCTGCCCAGTTTTTCCTTTGCATTCCTTTTTTTCTCTAAACATACCACATGATAGGTTTGAGGCATTTCTGGCTAAGAAATGGAGCTCTGAGAAGCGTTTTGGCCTTGAGGGTTGTGAAGTGTTAATTCCAGCAATGAAGACAATCATTGACAAATCCAGTGAATTTGGAGTAGAGAGTATCATAATGGGAATGCCGCACAGGGGAAGACTGAACGTTCTCGCAAACGTGTGTCGCAAATCACTAGAACAACTCTTTACTCAGTTTGACTCAACTTTGGAAGCATCAGATGAGGTATGCAAAAAACATCATGGTTAACCCTTCACTCCTAGAGGTTTTTCCAAAAAAATGTTGTTTGAAGTTTCTGGTCATCGTCGCCCAGTGGTGCTTAACAATCATGTTTAGCTCTTAAGAATTACCGTGAAATTCCGAAAATAAGCCCCAGGGCTTATATTTTTCAAAGGCCCTTTTGGAGGGGCTCATTTTTGGAGGGGCTTATATACGGAGGGATATTTGCGTTTCAAAATCGATTGGGCTAGCCTCATAGTTGGAAATAAATGTACCATTTTAGCTTTGTTTTACTTTGTATTTGAGGGCAATTTTCCAAGTACAAGCCCCCGGGGGGCTTATATATGGAGGGGCGATTTAACGGAGGTTTTTTTGCATTACCGGTTTGGGGGGCTTATATTTGGAGGGGCTTATACATGGAGGGGCTTATTTTGGGAATTTTACGGTGTGTTAACCCTAAACTCCCAATATCCACATACAACTTCTCCAGACTGATCTTCATACATTTACTTAAAAACTTAGTGGAGAGAATTTGATAAAAGATCAAAGAATTTTGCCTTAATTGATCATGTTATTAATTCTGATGGCCTTTTCCCTTGATTGCATATCAGTGATTTTGTTACCTCTAGGTCCTGCGTCCCTGATGCATAGAAATCCCCAAAGACGCAAAATTGTAGCTGTCAATTTTGGTCCTGCAATTACATGTATCTTAGTAGATACAAGCTTTTGTTGCAGTGAAAGATTTTTTGTTTTTCAATAGGGATCAGGAGATGTGAAATATCATCTAGGAATGTCACATGAGCGCCTGAACAGAGCAACCAACAAAATTGTGCGCTTGGCTGTTGTTGCAAACCCCTCTCACTTGGAAGGTTTACCATGTCATTTCTCTTTCATAACACTCTATGTTTAGGGACGGCCTGTCTTCCCAAATGATTAACGCTCATCTGCTGGGTTTTAGGATTCCTTGAAAAGTCCTTGAGTTCTTTCTTTCGGGTGTACTTAAGTGTTATACTTAGTGTTGTCTTCTAAAAAAATGGGATTATCTTCAGAAAGAACTGCAGTGCCAGATCCAGACCTTGAGATAAGGGAAGGGCAGTCATCCAGATCCTGAGATAAGGGGGTGTGGGGAGGGGGGGCGGCGGTCTGCCAAAATTTTTTTTATCCATCACTGAATTGTGCCCGGGTTTGTATCATTACCAGAAGTAAAACTGAGTTCAGACATGCTCTCCATTCGTCATCTGCTTGACAATTTGTGTTTGATATCATTAGCTGTGGATCCTGTTGTTGAAGGGAAGACCAGATCAGAGCAATTCTACAGGGGAGACTCTCAAGGGAAGAAGGTGCTATTGATTAAGCCAACGAACTAAGGCTGTGTATTATTTGTAAAAAGTTATTGTCATTTTAACAGTGTTCATTTTGAGTTGTGCTTCTGCAAAGTTCATCCATTTTATTGTGTATTGTGCAAAAAATTATTCAGCTGCAGCTGTAGGGACATGTTGCATGTCACAAGTTCTCACTAACTTGGTACACAGGGTATGCATGTAAAAATAAATCATTTGTAATTTATCACTAATTATAAAGTAATTTAACTTTTAATATTTTCTATAAATATTTAAATTACTTTATTGTATGCTGTTCTTTATTTATGTAAGTGTATATTTAATTATTAATCACTATAGTAAAAACTTAATCTAATGTGAAGAGGAAGTCTCACCTATAAGCCTTCATGGCTTCTTGAGACTTCCTTGCCTTTTGAGATTCTTTTCTTTCGAATTATGTATATTACGTGTAATTTAAAGTTTTTTGTTTTCCCTTCATTTATATGTAAAAAGGCAAAAAATCAATAAACATAAACAGTAAACATAAACACGTGTACCTTCTAAAATGAGATTTGAAGCCATCATCGACAGATGAGTGTGGGAAGTTGCCTGGTCAAACAAAAAGAGCCATGTAAGGAAGTGTGGAAGATAACCATGACAGCCATGCCAGCCGCAAACTCCAGGCAGGTTTCCCATTGTCATCTATTACCAATTTATTCACTCTGACAATGTATTTATATGCAAAGGTGATGAGCGTTCTTATCCATGGTGATGCAGCATTTTCTGGCCAAGGTGTTGTATATGAGACATTCCATTTAAGTGCGTTGCCGCAGTATACCACACATGGCACCATCCATATTGTTGTTAACAATCAGGTGAGATACATGTGTTATTGACCAAGCTTGAGGTCCAGATGGCTGGATATTGGCCGAGTTCTTCAACTTGAGGACAATGAAAATGCAAAAAAGAATGAAGCCAATATTCAGCCATCTTTACCAAACAAGGTTGGTCAATAATGGATTTATTACATGGCCAAAAAGAGAACTTTTACCTGCTGGACCAACATGGGAAATCCTGAGCCAGATAGATAGGCCTATCTGGCTCACTCGGGTAGCCAATCAGAATGCAGGTTTCATTTCATCTTGCCTGCTCACGAATTCAGCCATATAATAAACACACATAGTATTTTTTGAAAGAAGTTGCTTGTGTATGTTTGGTTTTCTGCCTATTTTCCCCTGCCTGTTTACTAGGCAGTAGACTTAAACTCAGGACGTCTTGTTTTTTTGCCCAGGTTCTGGATTCATCAAGCATCCTTAGGTTAAGATAATCCTCAGTATTGCTTGTTATAAAAAAGGTTTCATCAAGAACCAATACATAGAATGCTTATTCCAGGTATAAATCAGTTGCCAGTATATGTTCTAACTGGTCAATAATATAAAATGGCAAGATCAAGTTAGCTGTTTGAAGCACTCTGTTGTAATTTCTCCTGGCAAGGAGGGGACACATCAAGGGTTCAAGGCCCACTTGAGGAAGTGATTGACTTATTATTTTTATTAATTTCTCTCTCCTTAGATTGGCTTTACAACTGACCCAAGAGTGGCCCGCTCTTCTCCTTATTGTACAGATGTTGCTAAGGTTTGTCATGATTGTTGCTAAAAAAAAAAGTACACACATGAAATTATCTCATTATGTCATTTTTTTAGGACTGCAACAGTTCCTTTACACTGCAGTGAGTGTGATCTGCCATTTTAACCTATCTTCAGGACTTCAGCTTCTAAGTGGACTTTGAATGAGTAGTGTAGCAGGGGCTTCTCTCTCAGCTCTGTTGTTCCCTTTCATGGCTCAAAGAGGGAAGCGTACACACACATATGCACGTTGTTTTGCTAGGCTCTTGTTCCGATTCATGGTTCAAGTAACAAGCATATACATGTGTGGTGTTCTTGTTTCGCAGCTCGTTGTCTCGTTTCATGGATTAAGGAACAAAGCATAATTTATAATAGTGTATTGTCAGTGTCCTTGTTTCGCGTGTAGCGTGCTTGTTTCGCAGGACTCTCGTCCCGTTTCTTGGCTTTAGCGTGCCAGTCTCGAATTAGGGCCCGGGGAACTCAGGGCTTTAAGAACGAGTTATCTTACGCACGAGAAAACTTAACACAGAAAAACCTGTTTTTAGTAGACACAAGCAGAACTAAATTCCAAACCTACAAATGGAAATAATTTCTAAAAAAATGTTACGTACAAAAATAGTCATGTATTGCCCTTCAGAATGACAAAAACACCACAGATCATTATACTCTGTAATCAGTCAAAGTAATCCTCAGTTCAGATCATTTCGTCAATTATATGGTCCATGGTTTTACCACGGAAAGGCGTTTTGATCACAGACACTTAGTTTGCCAGCGTCGGAACCAAGGCAAAACATACCTAAATAACCACTTGAATGAATTTGTTTCTTGTGGTTTGTTCAATGGTTTCTTTTTTCATCAGGTTGTAGATGCGCCTATTTTTCATGTAAACGCTGATGATCCAGAAGCTGTTATGCATGTCTGCAAAGTTGCAGCAGAATGGCGAGCTGAGTTTGGCAAAGATGTCGTCATTGACTTGGTATAGAGTGTTTTTGTTTTAGTTTTGAATGAACTCGCTGAAGTGGGAAGACAACTGTCAGTTTTTCATTTTGTGTTGTTAGATTCGCCCGTACTTGCCAGGGTCATCACAACAGCATGATGACAATTACGCGCGGTTTGATCTTCCATCATGTAAAACTTACGCAAAGCACAGCGTTGAAGCAAGAGCGTTGTGACCTTCCGTTGATCTTACTCGCACTCCCTAACCTTTAACTAGTTATCACTAGTATAATTTTTATTTACTATTATTAAAAACTGAATCATTGGATAATCCAGTTCTAGAGCTCTGATTGGCTTAGCCATCATGGTATATGAGCCATTATACCATGCTTTCCAAATATGGTAACTGTACGCGTCCGCTCAAAATTAAAAATAAGCCGAAAATCGGTTGTTTTTACGAATGAAGCCGGGAAGAATTCTCGATATTTTTCGGGCGTTTTTAATAAAACGATTATTCCACTCGCGCTTGTTGGATATGATATGATTATAGCCAACTGATATCAAACACGCACTCGTGGAATAATTGTTAAAATCTTGTTAAATATAGAACAGTGCTTACAGGTTTAGTCGGTAAGCTCTTATGTTGAACGATTTTAAGAACCTACTTCATTCTAATAATACACTATATAGATATGGTTTTTAACACTAATTTCCTTGTATGTGTGCCTCATTTTAGGTTTGTTATCGTCGCCATGGTCACAATGAAGGCGATAATCCAATGTTTACCCAACCAATCATGTATAAAAACATTCAAAAACAGGAAGCTGTTACAGATATGTATGCTAAGAAACTTCTGCAGGAGGGCGTGGTCAATGAGGAGTGGATTCAGGTTTGTACCCCTAACAAGTTGCTGTTACTAATTCTGAAAAGTCACACCACAGGATTTCGTTGGCGGACTCAAAAGTTAGAACTACCTTCCAAAGAAAGAAAGTGCTGCTAAAGAGGTTTCATTTGAATGCACCCTTGGAGCGAGGAGGAGAAAAGGAGGTTCTACCTTAATCTGATACAAGCCTTTGAGGTCGCCGCAGCCCGAACTCGTGGACTAGTCAATCTTAATTGCTCTCGTCGTACTGGTTTTTATTAGTGCGAGCATCCGTTTAGTGATAAACCCATGGTCATCACCAAAGCGCACGGATATTAGGCCTGGGTTGGAAACTGTATGAGCCATGCACCATCCCGTACATGCTTAAGAAAGATCAAACTCGTTTCATGCGGTCTTGCTTAAGTACGCCAAAATCGATCAAGCAAATGAAACGCTTTGCTGGCAGCATCATTTGAATGGTTAAACCACAGGATTTCATGCACAGACTTAAAAGTTAGCTGCTCAATAGAGATTCGTCATAAATAACATAATCTTTAGCAGAAACATCACTGTATTTTGAAACAAACACGCGACGGGAGCAGCATTACTAGTCCACAATCGATCGTCACCTACTATCTCGTACTGTATTTCCCTTCATCTTATTCTTGAAATATAGCCAAACTAAGTGTATCAAGCCCTTGATGGCCGCTTAACTGGAGGTGACACTACAATGGGAGAACTCTTGTTTGGACGGCCAAAAGGTGGCCGCGGCCGCTTGATAGAGGTGGCGCTTGATAGAGTAGTAATTGACCATTGTTTTCTACAATTATTTCGGGACTTTGATTACTTACCACGTAATGGAGGGTGGCCGTTTAAAAGATGGCCGCTTAATGGAGGTGCAACTTTACTTAGTATACATTTCGTGATTGTTTTTCCTTTTTGCCTTGGTTATTCATTAGGAGGAGAAAATCAACTATGAGAAGATTTGCGAAGAAGCGTTACGTGAAGCAAAGTCTGACAAGAGGGTTTTGTTGAACAAAGATTGGCTGGACTCACCCTGGAAAGGCTTCTTCAAGAAGGGATACACACCTTCTTTGCCTGTCAGACCAACCGGAATTCCCCTCGATACGCTAAAACACATTGGGAAAGTGTTTAGTACTCCACCTGGTGGAGATTTCAAAATTCATGGAGGTAAAAAGGACCTTTTCAATTCGGCGACAAAATTAGTCGAGACACCTTGCCCTTAAGAGCTTCTCTAACAGTTTGCCAACTTGAAAAAGATCCCCATCTCCTCCATGAAATGTTGTGCCGCTTTTCGAGCTACCTGTAGAAAACTGCAAACACCCCAACTTTGAATGGAGGGGAGAGGAGGGGTTTTGATTGTTGTGATCTCCGAAGGTACCCCATTTGAGTACAGTGTCTCGACAATTTTGTTAGACTTGCTCACAAGTCAATTTTTTGGACCGGCAAGTCGCGGAAATGAGCAGCAAAAAATTTTCCTCCCTTCCCTCCGACTGTCGACCCCATGAAAAGGGACTTTTTAGTCTAACTACAGACATGAATACACGATTCCTTATTCCATATTTCCTTTGTTTTACGTTGAGGAGAAGGAACTAAGAATTAATCATCGTGTACAATCAAAGTAGAATATTTATTGATTATTACAATGTTCGCAGGAAAATAGAAGGGCTGCCAGGTTCGCGATTAAGTTTATTGATTGACATTGAGTACCAAGGACGGACGATGGCACTGGTGAAGATTGCCAAGCTTTAGTACAAGTAGATAAAGATGAAAACGACGTCGTCACTTTTAATTCGTGGTTTTGTAAACTAAAAATTTAAAACATCTTGTGGCTCTAGGGCCCTTTTATGCTTGAAACTCTATTGCTAATGTTGAATCACCCAATCAGGGCTTCGTCGAATCCTGAAGGCTCGTCATGACTTAATGGAGAAAGGTTATGTTGACTGGGCGATGGGTGAAGCTTTAGCATTTGGCTCTCTTCTTATGGAAGGAGTGCATGTGAGACTGAGCGGACAAGATGTGGAGAGAGGAACTTTCAGGTAAAAATAGACATTTACAGCGATGTTGCTGCCTTGTGGTTTTAGAGCCCACGAACGGTAGCCTGTAATTCCACCCAGCCATTATTGCTTGCTTTAACCACATATCAATACTTATGCAAAAGCTAAGGAGGTGTTTAGTGTTATAGCTTGTCTTATATTCTCGACATGAACCGTTTTTAGTATTAGTAATGTTTATCTGTTGGAAAAAGAAAAGAGGGCTCTTAGCCTACCTTATCTTATGAAGACAGGATGCAAAGCAAGCGTGGCCAAGCAAACAGGGCTCAGGAATTTTAGTCTGGAGTTCCGGAGTGGAGCTCCGATCCTGTCTTGCCTGCAAGACGTATTGATAACTTGTTAGTCCCCAGTTACGCTTGTAAAACAGCCGAGTGGTTTGTCTCCTGTGGGATTTGGGATTCTTAATCTTCTTTTTTACGTCTGAATACGATAAAGGCTGATGGTTGCCTTGTGTTTGCTTCCAGTCATCGTCATCATATTCTCCACGACCAAGATAAGGACAAAGTAACATATTGCCCCCTGAATGACCTCAGTCCTGATCAAGCCATATACACTGTTTGTAACAGCTCATTGTCAGAGTATGCTGTGCTAGGTGAGATTAGCGGTATTCATGTCAGTCTGTTGAGTTCCCCTCTCGAATAAATTCCCTGAGCAATGGCAAGCCATTGTCCAATACATTCCTACTCCTTGACCAAATTACCAACGATTCAGAAAGCAAGTAAGAATTTGAAAGAAGTAGATGGCTGGGAATGAATCGAAATAGTGGCTCGGTCGAGCTATCTGGTAAGCGCTTTTGGAAAACAGCATTTCTTTTTCCGGTTCTAGAAATGGACAGCGCTATCTTCCACATAACTCACTAATTAGCGGACAAGTATTAGCCTGAAACCAATTGTTTTATCCACTGGACAAAGATTTACTTATATAACCGTAAGCTCAACACATACCTTGGCAAATAATGTCACACATTCATCTTGAATCTGCATTTGACATTTTCAGGTTTTGAGTTGGGCTTCAGTATGACCAATCCATTTGCTCTCGTTTGCTGGGAAGCTCAGTTTGGGGACTTTAACAACACCGCACAGGTATAACAGCATGGTTTCCATATGGAAAATAGCTGGAAAAAGTCCAGCGATCATCTTGTGGAATCCATCCTTAAATAGATCAGAAGTAGTCATTGCAACAATTTACAACCGTCGTAGCGGTCCTAATCATCAAATAGAACCAGGCGTAAAGAACCACAGGGAACTGACATGTGTCAAACAACTTAAATTTTTGTTGTTGGCCTCGGAATAATTTGCAAACAATCTTGCTGCAAGCTTTTAACCAGTCGGAAGCAAATCACTTGCGACGCGATGTCATCGGCTATTTTGCGTGCCTTAAGCTTTTTCTGGTTAATTTTAGTGACTGTTAACACTGCAAGACCAGAGTACAAGTTATATTTTTGGGGGTTGTTTTGCGACACTTTCTGCATTAAACTCACTTTTGAAAGGAGCAAATCCATTATAAATTTAAGCTTAGAATAATGAATTGTGGTTGACTGCTTTGACTGATAGCACTGTGGCGTTCTTAATTTACGCGGCTCTGTCCTCTCTAATTATTTCTGTATTTATTCCGTTGAACAGTGCATCATAGACCAGTTTGTCAGCAGTGGACAGGACAAGTGGGTCAGACAAAGCGGACTGGTTATGATGTTACCGCATGGCTATGAAGGAATGGTATGCAAATACTTTTTAACCCATTGCTAATGAGATAAGGTTCCTGTTTGGATCTTCACATTTTCACCCACAAAATCCCATTATTAAGTGTCGAAAATTGAAATTGTTTGTGTCATTATCGTTGGTTTTTGTACAGGTTATGCTGTAGCCCAGGTGACAGGCCCGAGAACAGGGCGCGAGGAAACAGGGAAGGGTACTTCTCTCACCCCCGCCCATACTTAAGGTTATTGTAAAACACGCAACAAAAACGTGCAACTTGTTTCGCAGCATTACTGCAAACGAGTTGAGTAGCGATGTGGCGCGTTCTACAATCCACGAATTAACCTGTATTGCAACAAGTCAGGTTGTTGCAGGTTGCGAAAAGTTGTTTCAGAAAGCAGAAAGTAGTTCCCCTTTATAGCAAAATCTGTGCACGTTCCTCATTTTACCGACCCAAGGTTAACTTGTCTTGCAGCAAGTGACGTCATCCCCTGGATGGCGTGACTGCCTCGCAATTTTATCCAATCAACTGTTAGTATTCACGCGACTTGCAACAAGCTGATTTGATGCTAGACAGGTTTGAACGTGATGATAAAACGCGCGGTAAATTTGCAAAACAAGTTTTTGCTGCCCGTTTCACCGTAGCTTTACCACACCCTGCCAAACTGGCTACACTTACTGTCGCTATGTTGCTATTTTAACGGATTGTTGCTCAATTACAGGGGCCAGAACATTCAAGTGCTAGACCAGAAAGGTTTCTACAGATGAGCAATGACAATCCTGATGTCTTTCCTGTAAGTTATTTTCGAACTTCCAATCCTGCTCCATTATTTAGACACCCGTTAATTGACGCTCATAAGCCCTCCACATCTTATAAGCCATCCCAGCTACAGATCCATCTGCCTGTAAACAAAAAATACTTCTGACTAAAAGCCCCCCACCTCACCCCCCGCTCCCAATATAAGCCCCCTCCAAATTTTCTCCAAATTTAAATCCAGTACAATACAAAACGTACTGTGAACATCACTGCTCTAGCTTGTTTCGAAGCGCTTTTTATTAGTCCTGTTGTAAGCCCCCTCGGATACAAGTTCCTCCGTTTATAATCCTTAAGAGTGATCAGCATGAAATTTCTCCCTATAATATCAGGGCTTTAGAAAACAGGGTGGTCATGAGAACTGAGTACATGATCAGGGAAGATGAGTCTCATTGATATTTCAACAAATTTTCCCCACTACTTCCATTGAAAAAGTGTAGGGACGGTAAATGAGAATCTCAATTTTGATATATAGGGTTTAAAGGGTTAACCATTCATGGAGATGTATAAAACCAGGGCTTATAAGGGCGCAAATTACGGTACCCTTTTGTTCAATTTTCCTGACAAGTGTTTTGTTTTCCTCTAGACTCTTGATGAGTTGTTTGAAGTTAACCAGCTATACTCCACTAACTGGCAGGTCAGTAAATAACAAGAGACCTTTTTACCGATACGGCGGCCATATTGAATTACCTAGTTTTCCTAGAAAAAGATTGTAGTGGGAAAAAAAGATCGTTGTGCCGTGTCTGGATCTAATAATGATCGCCTTTTTCCCTAGAAATATACAGTGACGCTCTCTTTTTCCCCGAAATGTGTAAATGTAAATGTAAATGTAAATATCATATTATCCTCCCCACGGGGCTTTTCAGGGATAATTTACAACACTAGTTGGGGGACTTTACCAGACTGCTTACGGTGCAGTTTACAAGTAATGAAAGAATGAGTATAAACTGTAACGATGCCCCCATACATGAGTGTGAAAGTGAGACAGACCATTTGAACCTCAGTGGCTAATTTTTTTTCAATGTTTTTTTGCCTTTTTCTCGACCCTCTCTGACTGAATCGTGCTCATTCTGGCATAGATCTCTTCACCATGCACAAGTTAGACGACAAAGTTGTCCTTGACCGTCAAAATTGAAAACGTCAGTCACAAGCTATAGAAAGGAGGTGGATCCGCACGGGAGGAGACGGATGGTTCAGGGGCGAATGGGTTAATATTTTTTCCAGGGGTGGACATGTATTGAACTTCTGTGGCTTTTAAATTCATAGGTTGTCAACTGCAGCACACCAGCAAATTTCTTCCACATTTTACGCCGTCAGATCGCATTGAACTTCCGTAAACCTGTAAGTTTTGGCAGTTAGTTTTGTTTTTGTTCTTGTTTTTCTGAGTGTTGCTTAGAGTCAGCCGAACGCAAACAAGCTGATGATTTATATTCCTACTGACACAACATAACTGGTTTACGGCCATATTTTGCAAAAGACAGGCCACTTTACAGGAGAAAGACGAAAACTGGACCTATAAATGGTTGAAATGTACATCACTGACCGCTTAAAATTTTTGCATGTTTATCTTAGCTCGTCCTTTTGACACCCAAGAGTCTTCTTCGATTGGAAGCCGCTAGATCTCATGTTGATGAAATGGAGGAAGGTAGGGAGTTTTCATTTGATTTAAACTTACCAATAAAATATTCACAATATCGTGTTGCCTTCAACAAATCACCTGGTGTCAAACCGAAATTTCCGATCGATATCGATCGTCCTTCTTTCATTCGACCTGATGCAACGTAAGTGAACTAACTTTCAACAGTTTTGACATAAGGTGGTTGTTTTTAGAAGCTAGTTAAGGTGAAGTTTCACAAGGAATAATTATTTGCAACTTTGAACTCAATTTGCCTCAAGAAAAGCGCAGCGACACTTCTAAGTAGCCGGAGTGGATGTAATTCACATCACAAGTCGTTGTTCTCAATTCACAGGCACTTCTTTCAGACGTGTGATTCCTGACTCTGGTCCTGCGTCAAACAATCCTGAAAAAGTCCGCAAGCTCCTTCTTTGTACCGGCAAGATCTACTATGAATTGTTAAAGGTGAGGTGAAACTAAGATTCTTGACTTGTGGTTTTTCGTTTTGAGACACTTTCTTGCTAATTATGAGTTAAACCCTTTAAGAGTGATCAGCATGAAATTTCTCCTTATTATGTTAATGCTTTAGAAAACAGAGTGGTCATGAGAAGTGAGTACATGATCAGGGAAGATAAGTCTAATTGATATTTTAACAAATTCTCCCCACTATTTTTATTGAAAAAGTATAGGGACAGGAAATGAGAATTACAATTTTGATATTAGGGTTTAAAGGGTTAAACAAAGGCTTTTTTGAGTGGCGCACGTCGACCGGAATTGAGGCGTTTTCCCTACTGTCTTTGCTCTTATAGAGACGATTTGCCCATAAACTTAGGCGAAACCACAGCCGAATATTGCAAAAAGTCCACTTCCGGTTGACTTGCTTCTGGTTGATTTGGTTTGGTGACGTCACTTCCGGAATTCCCCGAAGAAAAGCCTGTCAAATACTTCAACGTTTTTGATACTTGAGTGTTTGTTGAGCCGGCAGTTAGTGGTCTTGTAGTGTGTGGCTCCAGCGTGACCTTCAACACGAATTTTTAGGGTAGAAATGTGTTCAAGTAATAATATTAACCAAAAAATCGCAAAGTTATCTACGCATCATAAAGGTGCCAAAACCAAAACTTTGGGCAATGTTGTTCATTGCCTTGTGTAGGCAAAATCCTCCGCATCTTCGGTTGTTCTTTATGTCTGTTTTTAATATCAGGAACGTAACAAGAGAGGACTCGAGGAAGACATAGCCATAACTCGCGTTGAGCAGGTAACTTAGAGTATTTTTCCAAGTTACTATGGGATTGACTGCTCTGAAATTTTTCAAAGGGCAGGTTCATTTCTATACCGATATACAGTAGAAGGCTGATTTCATGAACCTTCGTTCCAGCTTTCATAACCATTCTCCTCTAATTACTATGCTGGGGGCCGTTTCTCGAATGTCTAGTAACCTTTTAGGCCCTAAGGCGAGGCAAAACCTATCGCATGGTAGCACGGTTCCTAGCTCACAAACCATTCAATTTTGTTTTGTTAACTGATGGTATCATTGTATAATTTTAAAAACTACTAAAACGTTGATTTTAAATGTAAACACGGAAATATAAAACGGCTTTCCGGGCCTGAAAAGTTACCGGAACGTTCGAGAAACAGACCCCTGGAACCAAAACTGCATTCCCTTCCCTGGTCAAAGACTGTTTATTCCCCCCTACCCCCACGATTTTGCGAACCTCCGGATTCCACTGTAAGTTGTGTATCTTTAGGTTTTTACCTACCACAATGTCAAAGTCTTGGTATATTGTCGTGTGTCTTTCTGTCTCTCTTTTTGCCTGTCTATGTGTCTGTCATTCCCTATTTTTAATACTGACCGCTGTTGTTTTTATTACAGATAAGCCCTTTTCCCTTTGACTTGATAAACGCTGAGTACCAAAAGTACGACAATGCAGACATTGTGTGGGCGCAGGAAGAGCCCATGAACATGGGATATTGGACTTATGTCAGTCCTCGACTTGTGACGGCTGTTGGAAACAAGCCTAAGATCAGGTTTGTAAAAGTCAACATTCTTGAACCCTCTCGGCTTCTGGTTTTTCTCTTAGGCTGCACAATCGTGCAGTGTACACAGGACTGAACAGACTGTAGCGAAAGTGAAAAGAGACTTCAAGATGCCACGACGCTGATGACTACGAGAACTTCAAAACAACAGTTGTTTGAATAAGCCAAACAACAACTCTGCACGTGCATAACGCTTTTTTGTACATTTCTTTGCCGTCACTGCATGCACGACTACGACAGAAAAATGCCTAATTTCACGTTTGGTGGAGGACGTAAACAAGCGACGGCTAAATTTTCTTTCTGAACTTGAATATGGTTCTTAGGAGTTCGGCTCAAAAAGAATTCGCTTGCATTTGACGAAGTTAATGAGTTGGAGAAATCGCAATGAGATTGAAAGAAGGCAAATTCACTTTTTAAGCGACGTTTTCGTGGCCGTCGCCGTCGTGGTATCTTAAACTCCCTAATAAGTAGGATAGAAGACTGAAACCTACCCGAGACGAAAGTTAATATTCAGGAGTGAGGATTGGGATTTAGAGAAACAAACCTTGTCGGCTAACCGCTCCGGCACGATGTGTGTGAACGACTTGTTCCAGTTTAATGCCGTTATTGTTCATACTATAGCGGATAATGGAGTGTTTTCACTCACGTGGCCAACATCTATGCAAGAGAAAGCGTTTGCATAAGAAAAGAGTTCAACTCCCACAGGATTGGTTTGGGACACCAACATGGCCGCCGTTTCATTGTTTGGGACACCAATATGGCCGCCGTGACGTCATGTGAAAACATTGTTTTGCGTAAACTTAGACTTAGAAATACAAATGCTTTATTGCGCGGTTCGTGAATCTGTAAGGGAAAAAATGATCCCATCATACTTCGCCTTGTGATTACAGCGGAATACAGACCGCTAAATTGACCATGTCCAGTGCACTTGAAAGACTTGCAAAATACTTTTTTTGTATTCATTATGCCACAGAACAAATGCGCTAGTGAGGGATGCCATTTTGATTTTCCTTCCCCTGGCTGATTAAAAGGAGTTTTATAAACTAAATTGTTTGAAAGTGCCCCTTTGAGTTCTTGTAATTGCCACGCGCTTTCTTAATATCTTTATTCACATTTCCCACATTTTCTCTTCATTTCATTTTTTACAGCTATGCTGGTCGCTCGCCATCGGCGTCAACTGCAACAGGGAACAAACATCACCACGTCTCCGAACAGGAGGATTTAATCAACAAAGCTCTGGAATAATTCTTCAAGTTTTATAAAAACTCATTATTGGACTGTTTAACCCAAAGACTGAGAAGACTTTCTGGTTCACAAAGTGAAAATGATTATTACATCATTTCCTTAGGTATTTTTTTTTCTTCGAGCTTTCAAACGTACGTATTAGGACTTGCGCGCAAGATCCTGAATAACAGATGCATCAGTATTGAACTGTGAAATACAAAGATGAGAAACTGCATTTATTCACAAGACAGCATAAAAAGCTGATTACCTTATATCATTTTTTTGCTCCAACACATACAGTGTATGCACAAGATTGGTTTACGGGACCACATCAAGGAAACTACAATTGGAATATTTGGTTTATGTTAAAGCGGGCACCGGACAACTGTGTTATTAATTGCGTGTTTTCTTTTTCTACCCAACTGAACCGTTTTGAACTGGGGTAGACCAAGAATCAAATTAGACTTGAGATTAGAAAAATATTTTTAAAATAGTGGAACGGTACGCATGACATGCACTAGATGAATATTAATAAAACAATACTCAATTTCTTCGTACTGTTTGTGTCAGTGGCATTCCTTTTTTGTGTTAACAGTTTCGATAAAAACTGTAAAACACCTATGCAGTCATGTAGTGTCCGTAAGTTAGAAAAGTGATAATTCTGAAGGCCAGATACAAAATACTGTATGATTCAGTTCACAAACAAGGAGAGTCTATTACTCTCTAGTGGTTGCTTGTCATTATTTCTAGTCAAAAGAAATTTTGCAATGGTCATCGGCGTGCTACATGTCATGTAGAAACGTCACGTAAATATTTTTTCTCGATGCAAGGAGTCATGCTTCATTTTCTTCGACGTTAGTCATCGGCGTTTTATGACATGAAGGTGAGGCGTAACTTGTTGCGTCAGGTAAATAAGCGTCACCGTGTATGTCGAAGAATTTTATTCGATGCAAGAAATCACTCTCTATTTTCTTCGACAAAGCAGGCTATGTTTCATAATTATATGACATAGCAAGTCGATAAAATCGAAAGTGCACTGGAGACATAACAAAAACTGTAAACACGTGCTCTGTATAGAGAGCTATTTGTATAGGCGCGTTCCCACCCATCCAATTTGTCTCTCTCGAAGGGAAACTTTCAGCATCAAGTTTTTATAGTTGCATCCCAACTCTCTCTCTCCACAACCAAGGGCGTGGCTACCTACCGAATGTAGCTCTGCATATCGGATAGGCCTTCTGTTCACACAAAATTGGTGATTCCGGCTCGATCTCTGTAACGAAGCGAAGCTGCGCTAGGCCACGCCGATCTGGAAAGTGGATCGTCACTTATCGGATAGGTTTCTGCTAGTCCTCGTGACAGTGTGAACCAGTTTCAGGTGTTTAGATAGTGTAGTGCGGTGCAAAGTCAGAGAGTAGGACCCTTTACCTAAAAAGGGTAAGGGGTTGATCTTTGGGGCGTAGCCTTACCGTATAAGACTTTGTTGAGTACCCTCCGGGCTCAAAACCCTCTCGGCCAACCGCTCCGGTACGATGTCCCATCCATGTGTGTGAGCGACTTGTTCCAGTTTCGTTCCTTTGCTGTTCGTACTGCACACGATAACTTTTCATTTCGGCTCGAAAAGCTAGCCGGCATATTGTTAACACAGACCGATTAGAAAAGAAATAAGCGATCACGCGATACCTGATTAAGAACATTTGCCCATGTAAGGATGTACCTACACATCAACTGCTTTCAGGTTTATGTTGAAAAAATGTAGTGTTTTTTCACGATTTTGCCACACGCGAAAGCCACTGCCTGCAGAACATTTTCCCTTCGACCAAGAGAGACGATTACCTCAACACCCTGACAAACAAGATAATTTACTCATCAATCCTCAGGCAAACGATTTGTGAGACAGTAGTCCAGTTAAATGGTGGTTTAACATCAAAATAATTGCAACAGAATTTTCTGTCAACGTCATTACGCCCTAATCAGGGGGACTTTTGAGGCCCTTCCTCACTAAAACTTTGAATACCTTCAAAACCGTTATAGAGTACATTTAATTAATTCAAAATGTCGGATCCAAGATGGTGGATAGTTCCATTTTATAATAAATGACGTCATTATGAAATCGTAGCTATTTCTAAAGATTATAAATGTGTTAGTTAACTTCCTGATTTTATTAGACACATTACTGTTTACTGGCAAAAATCAACGATATAAAAGAAACTTGACGTTTCGATAGCTTTTTGTCATAAAATTATCAAAAGATAATTAACAATTAATGAATGAGGCTGTTCTTCGTATGATACGAAAGCCGCATGTAATAATTGTTTTATTATTCATTCGTATCTTTGAAAGATCTTTATCAATAAGGATCTTTGGCAGACCTTTGAAACCCTGGATGATCATGAAAGGGTCCTATGCGCGGAGTGAGGCTTTAATCAAGTAGTTTAAGGCCTGGGTCTAAGGAGTTTACCTGTGGGAAATGATCTATTGGTTATAAATTCGGCACAGATTATGGCGCTGAATCAAACTTTGGCACACAGAAAGAACTCATCGTCCTTAACATTCTAAAGTACGAATATTGTGTTAATAAGTCACGTTATGTGTCACGTGACCATTTGTTCTAAAAAAATTTTTAAGAAAAGAAATCATGCAATCACATTTTCCCAGTCAAGTCAAATATATCTAACACTTCACGTTTAGAATGAGTGTCAATTGCAATTCAATAAAAAATTATGAGGGGAAACATCATTTTAAATGCCCAAACTTATCCCTGAGGTATTTAAAACTTTAATTTCAAACTTCGTGTACAATCACTCCAAACGTAGAAAGTAAGATATGTTTATCCTCTATCATAAACGCCAATTTATTTATCCTAACAAAGTAAATGCCCGAATTTAATCTTGAATTATTTAAAACTTCAATTTTAAACTTTGCGTACAATCATTCCAAACATAGAAGGTTTACCCTCTATCAGAAAAGCCAATTTATTTATCCAAAATAAATTCGCCACCAAATCGCCAATTTCCTTCATTTTCATTTTTAAGTCACGTGACCATAATTAAACGTCAAGGCACTAGAAGACCTCAAGATTTACTTTTGAAAAAATTTCTTCTGGGTCTCCTAGTGAGAGATATTGCCAATCAATCATATGCTCCGAACACACCTCTGAGCAGAGCCTTAAAACTCCTTGAGTTCATGATCACCAGCCTGGGATTAGCTTGGGCAGGGATCGAATTAAAACTATGATTTTTTAAAATCCTTTTTTTGCGACTAGCGCAACTTTCTTTCGGATTATGACTCCTTTCCTTACAATATGACTGAATAAATACTCTTCTTAGCATTCCGTCTATTTGGTTTTTGTCAGATCGCATATTCTGTGTTTTTATTTCACCTGCCTGGCTCCGTTCGGCGGATTGAAATCCAGAAAACCAAGCGCAAGAACAAAAAAGTGTGACTGTTCTTTTTTTAAGACTTCTTCTTGTAGCGAGTCTAAAATTTAGTTTAGTTTATCTGTGTGTTTAATCACTATTTAGGTTGGCAACCCTACATTTCCTAGTGAGCTAAGTAAGTTTAATCGCTTTGTGGTCTCAAGGCGTTAATAATGTTTTAAAAAAATTGAACTGGGCAATGAAAACATCTGCGCGCGTAGTTGTTTTCAGAAATACGCAGTGCTTCTTGTTGTTGATTATTGCTTCGTTTTCTTACAGTTAATCATGATCAATAGAGAGGAGAAGTCGTTACGTCACGTTGCCATGGTGGGAAAATTTTTGGATGACCACAAACCGAAAACGTCACTTGAAAGTGAATTTGCACAGCTTCAAACCTTATCGATCTAGGTTTAGAAGAGGAAAGACACAACTTTTGTGTTGTGTTTACCTACTCCATAAAGCGATCGTGTGAAATTATGAAGTTTCAGGTCGCAGCAGTTCAACGACGGGAAAGAAATGAACAAAATAGCGTGATGCACGTGGAAATTTGCTGTTTTGTCAACAAAAACCTTTTACTTTTTTGCCGTTCTCCTTCCGTCGCCGTCGTCTTTGGTTCTGTTGTCATCCAGAAATAGTGCTACCATGGTGATGTGCATGACGTCATTCTTCTCCTTTCGATTTCATTGGAAATAATGATATGACTGCAGTGGCGGATCCAGACCTTGAGGTAAGGGGGGAGGGGGGGGGGGGGGGTGTTTAAAAAAGATTGCCAAAGCGACGTATCAGTTTGCCTCAGCCATGTGGGCCTCGGCTTTCGTCCAAAACTAGGGGGGCGGCCCCCCTTCTCTGCAACCGCCACTGCTCTGTAAGCACATGTGCCCCACAATGGCTTGTCTGGTCATTTTTTTGTTGCTGTGTTGTTCCTGTGTCCTGTTTTGTTACCGTTTTGTTTGACTCCTGTGTGGCAGTGTAATCATGCAGAGGAAAGTCATACATGTCAATTTTTTTTGTTACTCTTGCCATATTTGCAGGAACACAGTTGTGTTGAGAACCAGAAATTTTGCTACCATGGCAACGTGACACAACGGCTTACCCTCTCTATTGCCGTTCAGTTCAATCAATAATCATTGCTGGGTGATTTTAGATACAAATGCACTCGCAGCTGATTAATTTGTCAAATATTCTTACCAACAGAAAATGGCTACCATGACCTTGTGTAATAGCTGAAGTGCCCAGAACCTTAAATTAACTTCAAAGAAACATTTAGTACTCTTCGGAAATCTTAACAAAAGGTCTACTTGAGGGTGGCGGTGGGAGGGGGTGGCACATAAAATGTCCTGAATAGACAGGCCACCTGTGTATCTTCCACTCAATTAGTTTACACGATGTTTTTTGTTTGTTTTTGTTCCAATGATTTGAAAAATTTCTATCTTGAGCCACCAGATTTTCCTAACTACGTGGTGTGTAAATTCACTGCTCGTTACACCTGCGGGAATACAGAAATGGATTCGATATCGAAAACGATTCAATTTCGAAGGAATCAATTCATTGATAGAATGGGCGTGCGCCTGACTTGTTTTACGTTAACTGATACAAAAAACAGGCAGAATTGGCATTTTAAGCAATTGCCTTTTCTGTCCTCCTTTATAAAATAAATAACACTATAAGATGTCCATGTCAATTTTTTAAAACTGCTTCATTGTTGTTGTAGTTGTTTTTATTCATTGCCCTTCTTTTTTATTTATCGTCTTTGGAAACTCCCATTCGTAATTTTTTGAAAATGTACTAATTTGCATAGAGCCTTGTATCCTCGCACCTCGCCAAAGATGGCTGTATTCGCAGGGTAATCATAAATGATATTAAGTTGACCGTTAAACGATCCAGCAGTATTTGCAGTAAAGGCGAACTGACTGCTAGATTAAAACTACCATGAATTTTAAAACATCTCTGTTTCTCCTCCTTGTGCAAATTGCAATTGCTGTCACAATGACGCCATCAGTTTCTGCATTTTTTTTTAGTACCAGTTTGTTTAATATGTGGGACGTCCAGGTGCCGCTTGTTAATTGATGTTCAGAACTATATTTTTTTGGACTGAAAGTTATTAATCAATATATCTTTATTCTTGCTGTTAAAGATAAAATTATCTACCGATGCTCATAGTTGGCCTCAGCAACTTATCAATCGAAACATATTTTAGAACAGTTTGGAAATAATCCATACTTTCGACCTGTGTTTGAATTTCCTTTACTTGGACAGACACCTCAGTTACGAAATTTAATTAAATCATTAAATTTTAACTATATAGTAAATGAGGGCTAAACATTAAGCATCCTCTTTCCTATGCTTCTTCTACGCTGGCTGGTAACTTAATTTAAAATGCGTGTTTGTAATAACCGCTGGGTAATTAACATTTCGCAATTTTTGAACTTTTTGATATGCGACGATTATGAAAGCCTTTTATCAGAATGTCCTGTTCAGCGTCGCAGTTCTGCGGTAGAGAAAAGCTGCACTTCTTTTCAACAGCAAAGTATTTATATTCACCATTCAACAAGAGACAAATTTTGTGAATTCCGATGTCCACAACCTGCCTAGGCGTTTTCAGCATTGTTCACCAAAACGGCAACGAGATATTAATTTTTCCTATCCTCTACATTGGCAGGACAAGTCAATCACTGAAAGGACACGCGTCAATCGAGCTCAAAATATTAATTAACTTGCTGTATACAAAATTATATATATATTTATGAACCGTCCAAATTTTACCGGAGAACGTCCTTTACACAGACACACTCTGTTCACGAAAACAGCGCTGTAGTATTGTAGAGATAAGTATCATGATTTCCTCACTCATTTTCTGCTTCATTGTTGGCGCAGTTTTAGCAGCCGAAGAAGACTCTAGATCTGCCTACACCAAAACTCAAGAGAACAAGCGTTTACATGGCTATGTTGTCAAGAAAATCGATTCTACGGATGAAATGTCGTGCAGTCAAGCATGTTTAAGACATTCTTGGTGTACCTCCTCTAACTTCAAAGAGTCCTCGGGCAACTGTGAACTGAACAAGCACGAGTTCTCTACAACTGATGATAACACCAAGCTCACTGATAATCCAGGCACAACGTTTTCAAAGTTTCTTAAGGTAAGAAAAGTTCTGAATTTTCATTGCTTAAACAACAAGGGCGTGCATGTGCAGACGAGCATAATTTCCGCGTACAAGAAGAATTTAATAGACTCCTGCACCAAGGCTAAGGCAACAACTGTTCAAGCAAAGCTTAGTTAAAAAATATAAATTTGGTAAAACAGTAAAGTAGAGTTGTCGTAAAAGAGCAGTAGCTAGCACTCGCATTTTAGTCTTATTTTTCGTATGGGAGCGAGCCATGTTTTCCTTTCCCAAATTTTTCAGTTCCTCTACATCATTATCGAAGGCGATGTTTTCTTCTCTTACAAGAGGCTTACATGTTTTGAAAATAAAGTTAAGAGAAGTATAGAGTGCAAAAAACTATAAATCTTTAAAAAAAGGAGGAACGCAGAGCCGGCAATTTATCAGTGGAATTTATATGTTCAACATTAGATTTGCGTTGTGCCGTGAAAAACGTTGAGGGATCAGTCTCGCTACCTGCAAGAATCTGTAGCTAGTACGTCGCCCTTCCCTGCTCGAGAAAGAGTGGCTAAAACATTGCCTTTCTGGTAATAAAGCTGTAGAAGTCGATGGAAAACGATGTATATCATCTTAGCTTACCGAAGTAACATATGAACTCCTCAGGGCTGCCTAATGGCTGGATGCCTTAACGGAGGTTCTTGTTTGTTCGACGAAGGGAAAGATGCGTTTGCTTGTTCATGCAGTCCACAATGGAGAGGAGAAAAATGCGAAATGGGTAGGTCCAAACTGTTTTTGTTCCTTAACTACGATAGACAATTAGGAGAAGAGTGAAAGACGTACCCGGCTGAAAAAGAAATCACACAACTTTCTATACTTTATATGTGGCAATTTTTTGTTAGAAGCACTGAGGAAAGAGTTATAATCTGCTGGCATGTTTTCTCTAGCAATGTAGTTCATATAGTCCTCACGGATTAATTTACATCCCGTGTAATATAAGAAAACTGGTATGTACTGTATGAAACTTTGGCGTTTACCGTTAGCTTTGAATGTGGAAAAGACATTAGATCTGGCCAAATTTTACGTGACGCTCAAATTAAGGTAAGTCTTATACTTAACACCTGGATTAACCCAACATGACGGCCGTTTTTAAAGTTAAGAATTTGCATGCATAGATAATTATTTGCTTAAGGCTTTTTCGGCGAAAAACTGGTCGATCGTCTGAGGAAATAGAGTCTAAATAGAAGTATAAGTTGTTTGGTCGTAAAGGAAACAAAGTTGTAATGCGCAAACTTGGCACAACTGTATTTGTGCTCTTATTCTCTGTCGCTGTCGCAGTTTCAACCCATCTTTGCGTCGTTTATCGCCATTTCCGCTGCCCTATGTCGTTGTTTCAAGGCCATGTCGCTTCAGTGTCGAAATTTAACCTACCAGGGCCTCAAGAAACTGGCCAAAACAAGTGCATATATATACGTAATCAACGGAGACGCACCTATAATAAGGGTGAAACTATACTTAACACCACTGTTGTATGGGCCTGATGAGTAGTGTAGGAGGGATGTTTTACGCCTCTTTTTCGCGCAGGAATCTCATTAGCGTGCGCAGGAATACATTAACGCAGATGACGTCATGCATCTCATTAAGATAGGAGGATGATGTCATGGTTTAAATTAAAGCTAATGACGTCATGCATTCCGGTAAGATAGGATGATGTCATAGTTTATTTTTAGCTGACCACCACCACCACGCCACATTTCTATTGTTTTCCCACCACCACCACCGCCACATTTCTATTGTTTTCCCACCACCACCACCACCACCACCACCGCCACATTTCTATTGTTTTCCTCCACCACCACCACCACCACCGCCACATTTCTATTGCTTTCCCTCCACCACCACCACCACCACCGCCACATTTCTATTGTTTTCGCTCCACCACCACCACCACCACTGCCACATTTCTATTGTTTTCCCTCCACCACCACCACCACCACCACTGCCACATTTCTATTGTTTTCCCTCCACCACCAGCACCACCACCACCGCCACATTTCTATTGTTTTCCCACCACCACCACCACCACCACCACCGCCACATTTCTATTGTTTTCCCTCCATCTCCACCACCACCACTGCCACATTTCTATTGTTTTCCCTCCTCCTCCTCCTCATTTTTATTGTTTCTCCTCCTCCTCCTCCTCCTCATTTTTATTGTGTCTCCTCCTCCTCCTCCTCCAATGTGGCGGTGGTGATGGTGGTGGTGTGGAGGGAAAATAATAGAAATGTGGCGGTGGTGGTCGTCGTGGTCAGTTAAAAATAAACTATGACATCATCCTATCTTAATGTATTTAATGTATTCCTGCGCAAAAAAGAGGCGTAAAACATCCCTCCTACACTACTCTGATGGGTTTAAAGTCTGAAAATAAATAAAGAGAGTGTGAAAATAAGACGACCCCATTAATGTTTTGTATGCGCCTAATAAGCCTGCATTGCCAGAGAAACTGCGTATGGCATAGTCTGAAATGTCACACGTCTCCATCCCCTAACCCGCGGGGGGCGCGTCTCTTTTCCCCGCGCCCTTCACGGGTTAAAAGGTGGAGACGAATGACATTTCAGACTACGTATGGACATTTACGTTCATCCAGGGATTAATAAAGTAGGTATACAGAGAAAAAACATTTCCGTTTTGTGGGTCGGAAGGGAAGGACATAACGAGCAAACCATCAATTTTTCCATGAAGTGGTGTGTCGTCTGGCTTAGCCACTTCCCTTATTGTCGCACGCAGTCAGAGAAAAGGGTAATCATCAAAATGATCTTCTACGAAAGATATCCGACAGACTGTTGAAGGATTCATTGAGTAAAAAGTATGTTGTTTTAAATAAATCAATGCATTCTATTTACTATTTTGCAGACATCAACGAGTGTGAGACAGGAAAGCATCACTGCGACTCCAGTGCTTTCTGTAACAACACTAAAGGCTCTTACAATTGTACATGCATACCAGGATATATCGGAAACGGCGTTAACTGTACAGGTAAAATACGCAATCGAAAATCCCCCGCCGATAGCACTAAATAACCTGATTTGAAAGCACTTCTATTCAACAAATTTTTTCGAGTTTAATTATGGTGTATGTTACATCTTTAGGGGTTCTTTATAATCGCTTCCAACATGATAGCATGTGATAGGCCGCTTGTTTATCGTAGGCATGCAAACAGATGCAAAAAGGCTCACTGGTGCGAGTTTGGGGTTATATATTAAAGCGGTGGTGCCGTCAGCGGGAGCTGGCGAATCCCGCTATAAGAATAAGGCGATTAAACGTTAAAAAAGTATGTGCATATTCGGCAGCAATCATAAGCTGGTTTTGTCACGGCCTTTTCCCCTTTTTTTCTATGACTATATTTTGCTACATTTTGTCATTTTTGTTAACATTTTGCTTTGTTCCTATTGGATAGCGTCTTGACACCTCTGTCTGCAGGCTCGCTTTTCTCCGTCCCTTTCTTCTAACCAGCTAGACTGGTGGGTCCACCGCCAAAACAACCCCAAACTCGCACAAGTAACCAGCTCGCAGACTAGTTTATCGTTTCTATCTCGCGATAGTCGTTACTTCGTTAAACTACTACCTATCGACAACACAGCTGCAGATTAGTACCACTGCGGGCCATATATATGGTTTGTGGAAACCATGAATGAGGCTCGTTTAATTGCTAATCACTAGCAACTAAGGGGGAACTGTAGCCCACCCTCACTAGTACTCGACACAATCGCCCAATGAAGACCAGAAGTACGCAGTTTGAAACGCCGTGAATGAATAAACGTTAAAAAATATGTGTATATTCGGTAACAATCATTAGCTGGATTCGCGGTTTTTGTTACGGCTCTTTTCCTTTTTTTCCATGACTATATTTTGTAAAAATTTAGTAAAAATTTCCTCGTGCAACTTTCTGTCATTTTTGTTAACATTTTGCTTTGTTCTTATTGGATAAGATCTTGACATCTCTTAAGGGGCGAAATTAAAAAAAAAAATAGTCGGTCTGCAGGCTCGCTTTTCTCCGCCCCATTCTTCTTGCCAGCTAGCGCTGGTGGCTCCACCGCCAAAACAACCCCAAACTCTGACAAGTGAGCCAGCTCACAGAATATTTAACAATTATTCCTCGAGCCCGATGGGCTCTGGGTCAATAGCCCATGAGGCCGAAAGCCGAATGGGCTATTGACTCAGAGGCCATGATGGCGAGAGGATAATTGTTTTAGTAAAACCCAACTAATTGGTAGAAAATATCGAGAAAAAACAACTAGTTAAAGCTAGACTTTAACTGAATCCTTTTTTCCTGCCAAAAAGCCAGTCCTCTTCGCTTCTAGTGGGCTATAACATATAGCCTAGTAGTAGCTCAACCAATCAGAACGCGGCATTGATTATAGACCACCAGTTGGATTTTACTAATGATAGATTTAGCCAGGGCTAAAAGCGAATCTCTCGACAATAGTTTACTCAAACAAAATATAAAATCGTGTAATGCGGCGAAGGAGACAAGAAAGGTGAAAAACAACTGTTACAGTAGGTCTAATTAGCAAGCAACTTTGCACGTGCAGCACACTTTTTCGTACATTTCTTTGCCGTTGTTTTGCACGACTACAACGTGAAACTTTCAGAAACTTCCTGCTTCCAACTAGTTTCACGTTTTATAGAAGAAATGTCGCACGTGTGTACTGTCGCAATTTGTAATAATCATCACACTTTGTAATACCTGTCGCAATTTGTAATAAAACCATCGCACTTTGTAATACCTGTCGCAATTTGTAATAAACCGTGTCGCAATTTGTAATAAAAAAGCTGTCGCAATTTGTAATAACAGTCCATCGCACTTTGTAATAAACTAAGCTGTCGCAATTTGTAATAATTCCATCGCACTTTGTAATAATTTTTTGAGAGTTATTCAACTTACTTCGTGAACATTAATATAATGCCAAAATATGCAGGGTACTTCATAAACAAAGATGATGGCGTCTGCTAGCATGTAACATGTTCGTAACATATTCTTTGGTCAAACACGCATGTCTTCTGCTATAAATTTTTCTGCCTTGATTAATCACGTGACTAACTAGAAACGCTTTTATGAGAGACATGAAACTTCCTGTGACATATCACCAAAAAGATATGAATCACGTTTAAATTCAAAAATATTTAAATAAGAAAGGCAACAGTAAACAACAGAAAATTCATGAATAACCTGGCATTCGTCGTCCAAATCCATGTTTGCTTGCCACGTGACACGTAAAGTCTTCGGCGGGGGGTGGGGAGGGGGAGATAATCCCATATATGGATGGGCTAGATAGGTAAGTACCGCCTGATAGGGTATGGTTTTTGAGGATCTCGAGCCTTTAATAGGGTATCATTTTTTACGTTGTTGGCCTTGTGTCTTTGGTTTGATCCTTAGATAGGGTAACTCAAGTAGTAATGGATGGTTTATTCCATCCTTTCCATTTTGTAGAAAAACAGTAATCCAGAACACGCTCGGAAGAATTGCAAGGTCTTACGAGTTGTATATACGCAGGGAAGGATAATTTTTTACCATCCCCATGGTATTTGCTTTAGAGGACTCCTTACAGAAAACAATTGTTTTAAGATGGAATGATTACTCCTTTTGTTCCTGTATGGGACCAAATCAAGTGAGAATAATGGACCAAATGCCCAGCCGGCTCAGTGTAAGACCCCAAGTGAGTGTTATAAAAACAGGTACATACGAAGGTATCGGCCAGCGACTAATTGGATTTTGTGTTTAGGTGTCTGTTGTGGTTCGAAGGTTTGCCACTAGTGACGTTTTGTTTTATTTGCAGTAAATATTTTGAATCTTTCCAGGCCTCGTTTGATTAAGTTGGCCAAAATATGGAAGCCACTATTACTTCTTTAAGATTGCTCGTTAGACAAGAACGGTGTACCACGTGATGTGTCAACCTGTTATAAGATCTAACAAGGAAAGCTTGAACTCTCCTGGTGTCCTTATTTGAATGATGTAGGATGGATATTACGATTAGCGGAAATTAAATGCTTTTTAATAATGGCTTGTTTGTGTCTAGTGTGTCTAGCTCTGTTTAGATCCTCTACTCTGGCAATGCTCTGTCCAGAGGCACATCCCCGTATTGGCCATATAAGGAAGTACACCCGCCAGGTAACCATTGAATGCAAGCCACCTAGTACAATAGCAAGGTTCAAGAATACAGCATTTCGTAAGTCAGATAACTAATCAACATTAATCTAAAAAATTGTTTAGGACTTCGAATAAAGTTAAATGTTTGCATGAGCGGAGATGTTACGTGCTAGCAGACGTCATCTCCATCTTTGTTTATGAAGTACCATGCATATTTTGGCGTTATATTAATGTTGACGAAGTAAGTTTAATTACTCTCAAAAAGTTATTACAAAGTGCGATGGAGTTATTACAAATTGCGACAGCTTAGTTTATTACAAAGTGCGATGGACAGTTGTTACAAATTGCGACAGCTTTTTTATTACAAAGTGCGACACGGTTTATTACAAATTGCGACAGGTATTATAAAGTGCGATGGATTTATTACAAATCGCGACAGGTATTACAAAGTGCGATGATTATTACAAATTGCGACAGTACACACGTGTCCTTGCTCACTTTTTTTTCACTGGCGCACAGGGCGCTCATTTTCACCTTACATTTGGTGGCCGCTAGCATTTCTTATTTTCTCACCGCCGCTACAAAATTTTCATGTTGTTCTTTTAACAAAATAAGTGTCTCTTTTGTCTTTTATCTCCCTCCCCCACGTCTCTCTCTCTCTCTCTTTCTCCCTCTCCCTCTCCCCCTCTCTCTCTCTCTCTCGTTTGTCGAGTTTCACTGCGTTTTTTCTGTCCCATCACATGAAATTTTCCCCGGCATTTTTTCTGGGAATAGACGATTTTCTTTACCATTTTTAGATCTTGATGAGTGCGTACAAGGATCACATGATTGCCTGCATCTCATTGATAATTAGCCTCCCCGCAGACGTCCTTTGGGGGTTCGTTCGGACGTCTGCTAAACACAGCCGACATGTACGTTCTTGTTTGTTTGAATAAGCCAATAAGCGGTTAGTTATTGTCACTATCAGCCAATAACAAGCTGTGATATAAGTGAAACGGCACCTACGAATTATTTCTCTCTTTTTTAGAGGAATATTTATTATGAGACTCCGAAGAAAGTTATAAGAAGCGAATTGTTTTGTCTTCTTTGCAGCTGTAATTTAGGAAAGGACCAAGTTCGTGTGTTTAGAAAAAGCGCAGTCGAAATCGCAAGGCTCATCAAACGTGCTCTGTTGATGTGTCTTTGTGTTCTTCAAGTGAGTTATTCATTTGCACAGCTATCTTCTACCTGAGACGACTCAAACGTTTCGAAAAAATCACAGAAATGATGCAATAAAGCTGTAGTCAGCTGTATAGTTTTTTCTGAAGTTGTTGTAAGTATAAAATAATCTGCTTTTCTTTGAAAGACTTCAGACAACAGTCTCCCAAACGAGCGCGGAGTGGTTTTCAGCGCGGTCGAAAACGATTACTATTAACTCTGTATATATTCGAAGTATTAAGAAAAGAGAACTTGTAAACGTGCATAGGGAAGATTTTCAAAGCATTCTTCGAAAACAAAGGCCGTTTCCCTTTTACGAAATGTAATTCCACCAAGGTCATGGGTCGCGGACCAAGGACCACTACGCGAAATTTGGTTATATTTTTTCCAAGAGCCGGTTAAAACAAAAAATTCGAATTCTACAGCAATGTGCTTCCAACGGCAGAAAAAGGTTTATCTGAAAACTTCATCTGCAAAAAGGCACGTCTTCCCGTTGCGTTTTATTTATTCACAAGCTAAGTAAACATGACCACGGTGCCGCCGAAGTCCAAAACTTCAAGCTAGAACGACAAATTAACCTACCCGTCAACAAACTTTAATCTCGCTCCTTCAAAGAAAGAAAGAATGCTTATAATCAATAAATCATTGAACCTTTCATTGTTCAACGTATTTTATTTCTCGACGAAATATTTAATCATGCTCGGAAAAGTCGCGGACCAAGGACCACATACTAACTGTACAAGTCACTCGCCAACATTTCCTCTACCGATCGATCTTCAACCAAGCTTCTGGGCTTCCATAAACAACAGAGAAAGCCCCTCTCTCGACAACGCTCATATTCTCTTCGCTAATATCACTGAGCGCAACAGCAGGAATACCAATATTTTCCAGCTTTGTAGCCTTGATCTTTCATAAGATTTACCAGGGGAGCAGGGATGGCGGAGTGGTGAGAGCACTCGCCTTCCACCAATGTGGCCCGGGTTCGATTCCCGGACTCGACGTCATATGTGGGTTGAGTTTGTTGTTGGTTCTCTTCTCTGCCCCGAGAGGTTTTTCTCCGGGTACTCCGGTTTTCCCCTCTCCGCAAAAACCAACATTTCTAAATTCCAATTCGATCCGGAATGCTCGAGCGTTTAATACATGAGCCCCGGGCTCGGGAGATTGGGCAACCACTCCTCACGCTATCGAGCTTAAATAAAATTAATTTAATTTTAATTTTAATAAAACAACAACAACAACATGTCCAGTAGTTCCACGCACTGTGTCGCAAAAAAGCGGCAAAGCTTGATAGATAAGAGATTTGCCAAATCTCGTCGGCAAATTTATGAACTCGTCCGTCTTCTCTAAATTAAATTTGCAGGATAGCTTCTCTCTGATAGTTGTTTAACTCTGTATGTATTACAAATTTCTCGCACATCTGATCAAAAGCCTCACTGCTCGTGCAAATCTGAACAAGCGGCTCGGGTTACGTTTTTACAAAAATCCGTAAACGGTCTGTGATTGGTGAAGGTAAATGTCGGTTGTGTTTAGCAGACGTCCGTGGGGGAGAAATGAATGCGTGAAGAACGAACCCCAAAGGACGTCTGCGGGGAGGCTAATTGATAATGAAAATGATAATAAATACTATTATCATTCGATGCAAATCTTTCTTCCTTTTCATTGGCCGAGAGCCCGCCACGTGACCTGCAAATAACTGCCTACAAATAACAAATGTCGTTCAACTGTTTTTGGCTGCAAATACTAT
>CALNXK010000102.1:232500-235000 GCA_942486035.1 Porites lobata
TATTGATTTTGCCGTTTAGGGGTAGTGTGGTACTGCTTGAAGAGGGCTGTTATTTTAAGAATAGTTGAGAGAATTTGGTTTAAGATCAAAGCGTTCTCCCTTTGGTAAGCAATTTAGTAATTCTCATAACCTTTTCTCTTGTTGATCTGCTGTTGTTGTTAGGAGAAAATTGATGTTGGTCACTCTTGGGACCTAAAGGGTTAATAAGAACAGAATCAAAGAAAAAACAGGACGCTTATTGTGTTTACAAATACTCAGGTTATTGCGTGTTGTACTTTATAGTGAATAATTTGCATTCTTAGGATTAAGTATAATCTAGCTGGATTTGTGAAAACATAGCTAGCGAGACGGCAGCCTCTTGATTGAAGAAAGCCAAAACGCAAGTTTTTTTTTTTTAATTCTTGCGTCTGATAAGCAAGAAAGTCACACGAGTAAAGGAAAAGGAGAGAGAATTGCGAAAATAGAGGGAAGTGGGAGAAAGGAAGGCGGAGAAGAGAAAAGAGAATGGTTGCAGCCTTAGTTTTTGTATTGGCTACTTATTTGGAGATATTAGCAGACAGAGTATCTAATGGTCTTGTGCTTTTGACCTCGGCTTTGTTAGTCATATAGGATAAGATCTACTTTAGGGTTTCGAGTTCTTGTCGCGTTGTTTTTGAAACATAGTCAAAACACTACCTATTGCGAGCGGTTGACACACCATCTTTGGTTGATGACATCACAATTCAAGGTTTTTAAGGCGTAATCCATCAGGAAATTGAGTAATTTTAATTTTCAGTGGACAAAAATCTTGTACCAGAATAACTTTTACAAGGGCTATAGATGTAATTATTTATCTGTAATAAAACCAAAGATAATTTCTTATGACTGAGCCCGAGAAAATAAGTGTCAAATTTCACAAAATGACAAAATTTTCAGAATTTTACCTGTGTTTTCAGAATTCTTGTAAAATTTGACATTTATTTTCTCGGGATCCCTTGAAAAATGTAAAACAAAAGGCGATATTGTTTAAATTATTCTGGTACAAGGTTTTTGTCCACTAAAAATTGAAATTACTCAGTTTCCTGATGGATTCCGTCTTAAAAGCGACTAGATCTGTTTTACAAGCTCTTCTCTTGTGTAGTAAGTGTAATGATTTTAAATTTGTAGCCGTGCAGTTAATAAACGTTGAGGTGATCCAAGTTTGTGTGTGGTACATGATGGAAATTTCCACTGAAACGATTTCCATCATTACTAGGGTGAAGCTATTAAGTTTAACCCAAACCCTAAATTAAATTCAGCTTATATTATTCACTGAAGCAAAAACAGGTGGCACCTAATTTTCAATATAAACAAGTAAAGCCACCGGAAGTTTTAACTATGAAATGACGTCAAACATTTTGTTAAGGTGTTCTTCTCGGTGATTCTTTGTTATGCTAATCCTAGCTAACACCTTGCCATTTGGTGTTAACGAAACAACCCACTTTTTCCACCACTTACTTTACTTAAATAATGTCTTTTTAATTATGCTAAACTTTCGAATGCTCTAAGTTACTTAGAAACCGTAGTTTTTTTCACCTGTCTAAAGTTTTGTCGAAATGTGTAATATTAACGGAAGTCTATTAGCCTTCAGTATAATACTCATTTTCGTCTGATTTATATGCAAATGTACTCGCTATCGGTAAATTTGTCAAACTATTGCAAATAGAAACTATCATCTCCTTGGGTATAGCTAATGCCCCTTCGGCTGTCCCCTTAGAAAACAGTAGTAGCCTTGTTGTCTGAGACGTAATGAAAGTCCGCGAAGTCTATTTATGAAATCAACTTTGGACGTGCAAATTCTAGCATATCTCACCAGTTGAGATAATTATGTAAACACCGTAAGCTGGATTGGCGGGAATTTTGCTGTCAATATGAAGAAAGTTGACAATCCGAAATGCAACGTCCTCTCTCTTATCGTAGATGCTGATACGATTAAAATGTACAATGTATTCTAATTAACTAAATCCGTCCTGGGAATAAAGGAAACAATTAGAACGAGCAAAGCGGGATCGGAATAACTGATATAACAAACTAACGATTATTATGCCATGCGATCACTGGTCGTCAATATCCAAAAACTCATGAAATCCATATAAAACTAACAAACTAAAATGATTGACAATATTATAACATTGATCATAAACTTACTTCTCTGACGAGTTTTCTGAACTTTCCTTGATCGGGATAACCATGAAACAGTCTAACAGGTAAGCAGTAAATCAAAGGAAACTTGTCCAATTCAGATCTCGGGTAAAACTAAACTGCTTAATTAAAATTGAGGTTTATCTACTGTTTGAGTTTCCTGTTAGGCGTGTACGAGGCTACCGCAAATTTCTTAACTATGAATTCCTTGGATAGTCCAAAAAATTACGTTTTTACTTTACACTTTCTACTTTCTGCAACAAGAAAAAGAAAAAAAGAGACAAAAGAAAAGACTCAACCTGCATTAACCTGATTTGTTGCAGGGATCGGACAGGCTTGA
>CALNXK010000102.1:240000-257500 GCA_942486035.1 Porites lobata
GTTAATTTAATTCCATTCTCACAGTGTGTCTCTTGTCCTGCTTATAGTTGATATATTACCATTATTGCAACACAAATACGCTACTGGAATACACACTTAATACAGCAAATTCGCATTTACGCCGGCTTGTTGAAGCAATGCAAATAAAATAACCTGTGAGACCAAGGGGACTTATTCGCTCCATAGTGTTTGCCTTTCCTGTTTGATATTGCCATAGGAACGCACATTTAAAGCTAGAATTTCCACCTGTAGTTATCAAACCGCTCGTATTTTGTTCTTTCTGAACAGTTTTCGTGACTGCGCTACAAATCAGTATTACCAATTAGTTTAACAAAGTAGAATCCTGACGAATTTTGCAATTGTTCACCGCTAAATAAATATGTTTTATTTATTTATGTATTTATTCATTCATTTTTTATTTATTCATCAGTCCGTTCGCGTAGACACAGATATGACTAATAACATTTTTGCTAATTAAAAAGTAAATAAAGTCCGGAAGATAAATCGATATTTTGTGGGCGTTTTCACTAAATAAAACAATTATTCCACTCGCACTTGCTCCGTCTGAGATGATTACTGAGCCAGCCCATATCCAACAACCGGCAGGTGGAATAATTGTGTTAAGAACGAATCCATCAGGAAATTGAGTAATTTTTATTTTCAGTGGTCAAAAACCTTGTACCAGAATAATTTAAACAATATCGCATTCTTTTTTTTACATTTTTAAAGGACTAAAGATGAAATTAGCTAGACGAGTAATAACACCAAAGAAAATTTCTTATGATAGGACGAGAAAATAAATGTCAAATTTCTTAAAATGGCATCTTACACATGACATTTTCAGAGTTTTACCTTTGTTTTCACAATTTTTGTGAAAATTTGACATTTATTTATCGGGCTCCCATAAAAATAGTATTTGTTGTTATTACAATTAACTAACTTGTATATAAATAGCCCTTGAAAAATGTAAAAAAGAAAGCGATTTTGTTCAAATTATTCTGGTACCAGGTTTTTTTGTCCACTAAAAATTGAAATTACTCCATTTCCTGATGGTTCCTTCTTAATGCTACATGTAACTAAAACTTGGGGCTCAACTTGGTCGACGAAAGTCAATAACTGAATTTGCCGTAAATTCAGCATCTGTCTAATAGCGGAGCTCTGGCGCGCGAACCGCGCCTGCGGAGCACCATGGGTAAGTAAATCTACCCATCCGAGAAAATTTGGTAATCACGTGACCGTACACCGCCCGCAGCCCGCCCGTCCGTCCGCACCACAGGAAAACCAATGTTCAATCTCACACTTTCTAGCTAGTTTGGTAGCACAGGAAGACTGATATTGCACACATATTGTACATCAATGTTGTGATCAATTGACAGTTGTCAAAACAGGGTATCCGCTGACCAGTATCACCTGACCGTATCGCGGGCTCAGGTGTAGACCCATCGAGGTCGAGTATCTTTTTAAAGTCATCCGCTGACAAGTTACTAGTTTTCAAATGATCGCAGGCTCAAGTTTAATTTTTTTTTAATTCATATGAAATATGTTGTGTTTTATATGTGTCGCACAATTAAAATTTTGATTTCAAACTGACCTCGGAAGTTAAAATTCAGCCAGTTTTTACAGGCAGGGAAGACATGCCAGTTGCTTTTGACTTTTCTCAACAAGGTCACGCGTTGGTCACGCTCTACGTCCAATCTTTATGCTCTGATTGGTCAAAATTTGACAGGTGAGTTTATGCGGAAAATTTATGCAGCATCTTGAAACTTGTTTACTTTGACAGCTGAAGCTGACAGAGTTTTGTGTCAACTTGTGATGTTTTTAACTGTCTTTCTCCGCTGAATGTACAAAATGAAATTCTGCTGCTATCAAGAGTCTTCTGTTATTCATAGCTAGTTTGTTTATTGGGTTTTTGGTTTAGAAATACGTCGCTTGTCAAAGTCGGAAATCCGATTTCGCATGGCATTGTTTTCGTTTTTCACCTTGCTTGATGCGTAAGAGGGCTGAAAAGTCTGAAGCGATTCTGGACTTACTTGATAGTTTTCAGAGCATCTCGAATCGGTAAGCCTGAGTAATTATTGTATTTGATGTTTGTTTTTTATATCTAATTTAATGAAGTCGGGCGTAGTTTATGCACGTTTGTAAGATTTGAGACAATGATCGATGT
The DNA here is from genome assembly GCA_942486035.1 of Porites lobata. NCBI lineage: Eukaryota > Metazoa > Cnidaria > Anthozoa > Scleractinia > Poritidae > Porites > Porites lobata. The sequence continues at coordinate 242,165 of CALNXK010000102.1, forward strand.
GACCGAGTATCAGGTTTGATTATAAGCTTACAGAACTTTAAAAAGCCTTTAGACATTTTCTCGCTGCAAATAGAAAGAAAACGTTCCAAAGAATATTTAGTTATAATTCTGGCTGTAAAAGAAAGCTTTGAGCGATTTTCTTGCCTCGAGTTCATCTTTGAAAAAAGCAAACGCCGGGAAGCCGGCTTAAAACATAAACAAGGATTTTCAGAGACACTCTTACTTGTCTTCGTGAATGAAAATTGTTGTCTCTGTATATGTTTCACCGAATTATTATCCTTTTATTGATTGTTAGTAGTCTCTTTTGCAATTTTAATCGCTGTGCCGTTTGTTTTCCGTCGCTCACGAACATCGCTTGCAGGAGTAGTTGCGGCGTGTATCAAACGCTTTTGAAGATTACACATAGTTATAAAACCGTTAAATATATGAAGAAATAAACATAATAAATTTTTTATCATGTTAAAGCGTATAACTCTATTAATCTTGATTTAAACAGTCGACTTTGGCACTTGTCAAAAGTGAGAATCGGCAAGCCGTATAGGTGATTTAAAAAATTTTTTTAACGGTTTCGGTAAAAGCCCACGCGTGCTTCGATCGACCTGAATGTTGAGTACAGTGTATTGCAAAATTGTGATCTGTCCGAGGTCTGTATGATAAAAACTGTGCCTCATGGTACTGTTTCACCTCATATGATGTATAAAAAATATAAAAGGTTGGTTTACACGTCCCCAGACTTGTTAGCAAGATTTTGTAAAATAAATTGTAAAGTTGTCGAACCCAAAAAATTGGGCCTGATTTGTTTTCCGAGAATTTGTTTTCCACGCCTAATCAACTGTGATCAAGAGCCATTTAATATGGCTCTTAAATGTGATCGAAGATGATTGCTATTTTTTGGGTGTACACATAAGGCTATCAACTCGATGTAAGATTACGTTCACTCTTAGCTTGGACTGTTTGCAAATTATTTTTCTCTAAAATCACTTAGCGGCCTTTCCCTCAAAAGTCACATGAATGTGGTCTAAAGTTAACTGATTTGTAAAATACAATTGCAAGTTTATTGTTTGATTTAAATTATAAATTCGTGTTAATAGGAGCTTCGCTTTTAGCCCTGGCTAAATCTATATATTATGGATAAATGTTATGCGTCACGTTACTGGATATTTTGACTTTGACATAAAATCAAGGTCTTTAGTTACAGCCGTATCCTTTCCTTTGTGTAGTCTCCTTGTGACAGTTCGCCCTGTAAGAACTCTCGAAAGAACACTGGAAAATGCATCTCGTTGTACCAGGAAAATGGATATAAGTGTATCTGCGTGGAAGGATTCACCGGAAAAGACTGCGAAACGAGTAAGAAATGAGTTGAAACAATGTTGCCACTTACTGTAATACAATCACAGGTGACACACTAATTAACGCACTTTGCAAGTGGGAACGGTTATCAGCATAAAGCTTTTGTACTGATTTTAGGTATTATATTATTGACCTTTAATTCTTTGAGCTCACTAAAATAAAAAAAAATCTAACTGAGAAGATTTTGAAATCTACCTTGAAAGAAATGTCGAGCAATAAGTATCACACTGAACTTTTACTTCACGTTACCTGACCACAAATGTCAATTTCCCTGCTTGATCGATAAAGTGACTTATTTATAGACAGGCCTTCTCCATCAACATCTAGAACAACGTTTACATTTATTAGTTGGGTGTTTTGACTCTTGCTGAAGTCTAATGTACCTTGGCTGAAAGGTACATAATTATCATTTTATATATATATATATATATATATATGTATCTTTGATTCTCTCTCCTGCAGATATAAATGACTGTGTCAATATTACTTGTTTGAACAACGGAACTTGCATCGACCAAATTAATGGCTTCAACTGCAGTTGCCCTCCAGGATTTGCCGGCAACCGATGCGAAATTGGTTAGTTACTAGTTGCTGCTATTTGCATCGCATTTCCGCCAGAACGCAACATGCTATGTATCCCGTTTAAACACCTAATGTTGGATACTGTTGAATGCTGATAACTTATATATATGGATCAATTTTAAATCCGATCCTACATGGATCCTACATCATCGACATCATCCGACAATCGTTTTTATCGGGAGACTCTGGGGTGCGCTGGCCATGGATAATTGTATGTTAATTTCAATTTTGCAATTTTATTGACCTCGAATTCCTCTCGGTCCCTGAAAATGCCGAAAAAAAAAAAAAAAAAGACTTGGCCAATAATAACGCATTTATCTTAGTCGTTATTTTTTTTATTATATTTCCTTTAGATATAAACGAATGTGAGAGCGGTCCCTGTTTAAACAACGGAACATGCACTGACCGAGGCAACGAATTCAACTGCAATTGTCCACCAGGATTTTCGGGCAATCGATGTGAAATTGGTGAGCTGTGTGTTTAGCTGTTATTTTTATTGTTTATCGGCTTGAAAATCTATACACTAACTGACGGTGTTGGTCCTGCATGTTCACTTGTTGTTGTTTTTATATGAAGAAGAGATTTATTGGCATTTATAGCTTTCTTTCGCAAGTTTCAATTCGTTGAAGTCAGTATGCAGTAAAGAACCCTCCGTAAAAGTGGTTTCTTGTTTCTTTCTTTTTGTTGTTGTTGTTTGCAATTTATATTTGTGATTATTGTTTCCTTCAGATATAAACGAGTGTGAGGGCAGGCCCTGTTTAAACAACGGAACTTGCACCGACCGAATCAATGCATTCAACTGCAGTTGCTCGCCTGGATTTTCTGGCAATCGATGTGAAATTGGTTAGTGTTAAGCTAATTACCCTATAATGACCTCGTAAGGTTAAGACGTGCTTAAATGTCAACACCTATCCAGCCAGATGGAAATCCAGGACTGGACTCTGGACTGGACTAGATAAGAAGAATAAAAGCATTTTCATTAATTCCTACTCTGTGTGGCAACAAAAGCCCCATGGGGAGGCTGGTACGTGCAAGAAACAGGGTCTATCTTTTTGTCGAGGGTCGAATTTCTTGCCGACCATCTGATCGCTGTCCGTGAATAAAAGCTACCCTTTTCGAGCACAATAGGAAATAATCGCTGAAGCCGTTATGAAAGATAGTTTTTTGCTGCAGAAACTTCTGATTTCTGTTTGAAATGCACATTAGGGATAAAGCTGTGTACAAAATTAGTTTCGCCACATGACTTATGGACATTTACATTCATCTGGGTCTTAATAAAGGAGGTATACACAGAAAACACATTTCTTTTTTGTGGGTACGTAGGGAAGTTCATAACGAACAATCCATTAGTTTTACCATAACCCCCGTCCGTCAAAAAAAAAAGCGGTGGTGCCGTCAGCGGGAGCCGGCGAATCCGGTGATAAGAATAAGGCGATTACACGTTAAAAAATATGTGCATATTCGGCAACAATTAGCCGGATTCGTGTTTTTGTCACGGGTTTTCCACTTTTTTTCCATGACTATATTTTGATATCTGCCGCAAAAATGTCCTCGTGCAACTTTCTGTCATTTTTGTTAACACTTTGCTGTGTTCCTATTGGATAAGATCTTGACACCTCTTAAGGGGCGAAATTAAGAATAAATAGATAAATAGGCCGTCTACTAGCGATGGTGTCTCTACCACCAAAACAACCCCAAACTCTCACAAATAAGCCAGCTCGGAGACTAGTTTATCGTTTATCTCGCGATAGTCGTTACTTAGTTATTCATTCACGACGTTTCAAACTGCGTACTTCTAGTCTTCATTAGTCGATTGTGTCGAGTATTAATGTGGGTGGACTAATAGTTACTCCGTAGTTGCTAGTTATTAGGATTATGAGCCTCATTTGTGGTTGGTGGGTTTTCCAGCATCCATGCGGTCTGCAGTGGTACTAATCTGCAGCTGTGTAGTCGATGTGTGATCGTGGTTATCCACGCTTCTGAAATCTCAACGGCTGTTATCTCAATTCAGAGCGTGAAAATAAGACGATATCGTTAATTTTTTGTATGCGCCTAACAAGCCTGCATTGCCAGAAAACCTGCGTATGGACTAGTCTGAAATGTCACACGTCTCCACCCCCTAACCCGTGGGGGGTGCGTCTCTCTCCCCTGCGCCCTTCACGGGTTATGGGGTGAAGACGAATGATAATTCAGACGACGTATGGACATTTACGTTCAGCCGGGGGTTAATAGGTATGCAGGGAAAACACATTCCCTTTTGTGGGTCGGTAGGGAAGGACATAACGAACAAACCATCACTTTTTCCATGACGAGGTGGGTCGTCTGGCTTAGTCACTTCCCTTATTGTGGCACGCAATCAAAGAAAACGGTAATCATCAAAATGATTTTCTACGAAAGATTTCAACAGACGATTAAAGGATTCATTGAGTAAAAAGTGTATTCTTCTATATAAATCAATGCATTCTATTTACTATTTTGCAGACATTAACGAGTGTGAGACAGGAAAGCATCACTGCGACTCCAATGCTTTCTGTAACAACACTAAAGGCTCTTACAATTGTACATGCATACCAGGATATATCGGAAACGGCGTTAACTGCACAGGTAAAATAAGCAATCGAAAACCCTCCGCCGATAGCACTAAATAACCTGATTTGAAAGCACTTCTATTCAACAAATCTTTTCGAGTTCAGTTATGGTGTATGTTAAGCTTATGTTACATCTTTAGGGGTTCTTTATAATCGGTTCCAACATGATAGCATGTGATAGGCCGCTTGTTTATCGTAGGCATGCAAACAGATGTAAACAGGCTCACTTGTGCGAGTTTGGGGTTATATATTAAAGCGGTGGTGCCGTCAGCGGGAGCCAGCGAATCCCGTGATAAGAATAAGGCGATTAAACGTTAAAAAAATATGCCACATATTCGGCAGCAATCATTAGCTGGTTTTATCACGGCTTTTTCCCCTTTTTTCTATGACTATATTTTGCTATATTTAGTCATTTTGTTAACATTTTGCTTTGTTCCTATTGGATAGTATCTTGACACCTCTTAAGGGGTGAAATTAAAAAAAAGCCTGTCTGCATGCAGGCTCGCTTTTTTCCCGCTCCATTCTTCATGCCAGCTAGCACTGGTGGCTCCACCGCCAAATCAACCCCAAACTCTCACAAACAAGCCACTTCGCAGACTAGTTTATCGGTTATTTCGCGATAGTCGTTACTTCGTTAAACGACTACCTATCGACAACGCAGCTGCAGGACCGCTGCGGACCGTATGATAGATAGATAGATAGATAGTTTATTAAAACTGCATCGCAGCCAAAATTATTTACAAAAACTTTACAATACTTGAAAATTACAAATGAATGCTAGGTAATAAGTCACAAACTGATTTTTTTAAGATAATATTAAAAATTCTATATGACATATTTATATTGAAATATGTTAAAATATGAAGCATGAATATAAGTGGGATAAAACTACAGCCCGGACTGTTTCGACGTCGCATATATAAAAGTGTTACCTGCTCTGTTCGTGCAAAGCTTTGGCATATTAAAAAGGCGCTGTCGTCTTAGGTTATAGCGTGAGTGTCATAGTCTGGTGGAAGGAGCGCCTTCAATTTATGGTTTGGATCACTGACAATGTTATCAAAAAGCCTGCTACATAGTACGTAATAATGCTCCAAAATGGGTGTTAACCCCACCTCTATTGCCGAGTTGCACTTTCCTGGTTGGTGGAAACCATAAATGAGGCTCGTAATGCTAATCACTAGCAACTAAGGGGAAGTGTTAGCCCACCCTCACTAGTACTCGACACAATCGCCTACAATGAAGACCAGAAGTACGCAGTTTGAAACGTCGTGAATGAATAAACGTTAAAAAATATGTGTATATTCGGCAACAGGGGCGTAGCTAGGGGGGAGGGGGGGTCCTGGGGTGCCCGTGACCCTCCCTTGGTAGGCCTTGTTTTGAGCAAACAACCTACAAAAACGCCATGACAATATCGTGGCCGTAAAAACCATTGTTGAAAAGACCACTTTTTTAAAATTTGTTTTCTTGTAAAGTATTTTCGTCAACGGCTCTTGTCTTTAGTTAATATGAACCTTCATGCCGCGATAATACGACTGAGCCCGATGATACACGAGGGAGAGCAGCGGTATAAACCATATATAGTCGGCGATCCCCGGATGTTGTCCCTGCTGTGACCCCCCCTTTAAAAAATCCTGGCAACGCCCCTAGGCAACAATCGTTAGCTGGATTCGCGGTTTTTGTTACGGCTTTTTTCCCTTTTTTCCATGACTATATTTTGTAATAATTCAGTACAAACTTCCTCGTGCAACTTTCTGTCATTTCTGTTCACATTTTGCTTTTTTCCTATTGGATAGCCATGATCTTGACACCTCTTAGGGGAGGGAGGGGAGAGGAAATTAAAAAAAAAATAGTCGGTTTGCGGGCTCGCTTTTCTCCGCCCCATTCTTCTTGCCAGCTAGCGCTGGTGGCTCCACCGCCAAAACACCCCAAACTAGCACAAGTGAACCTGCTCGCAGAATATTTAAAAATTATTCCTCGAGCCCGAATGGGCTCTGAGTCAATAACCCATGAGGCCGAAGGCCGAATGGGCTATTGACTCAGAGGCCAAGAGGGCCAGGGGAATAATTGTTTTAGTAAAATCCAACTAGTTGGTAGAAAATATCGAGATAAAACAACTTTAGCTAGTTAAAGCTAGACTTAAACTGGATCCTTTTTTGCCGCCAAAAAGCCATCCTTTTCCGCTTCTAGTGGGCTATAACATATAGCTTTTTATGGACGAAACGTAGTACGTGTCCTTGCTGTCCTTGCTTACTTTTTTTTTCACTGGCGCACGTGGCGCTCATTGGTGGCCGCTAGCCTTCTTATTTTCTCACCGCCGCTACAAAGTTTTCATGTTGTTCTTTTAACAAAATAAGTGTCTCGTTTGTCTTTTATCTCTCCCTCTAACCCCCCCCCCCTCCCTCCCTCTCTCTCAGTCTCTCTCTCTCTGTCGTTTGTCGAGTTTCACTGCGTTTTTTCCGTCCCATCACATGAAATTTTTCCCGGCATTTTTTCTGGGAATAGACGATTTTCTTTACCGTTTTTAGATCTTGATGAGTGCGTACAAGGATTACATGATTGCCTTCAAAGCCTCGCGTCATGCTCAAACACTGATGGCTCATTTAAGTGTTCTTGTAACGACGAGTACACAGGTGACGGAAAGACATACTGCCAGCCAAAAGGTAAGGATGTTTTCATCATTACTATGTCGGGGTTTATCAATCTCCAAGGCAGTCTGGTAATCATCAGGGAATAGCTGAATGTAAACTTCAACGTTTGAAGTGGGCTGACTTTGATAATAATGATGGTGATGGTGATGATATCAGGGTAATCTCATTGATAATGAAAATGATGATAAATACCATTATCATTCGATGCAAAAGTTTCTTCCTTTCATTGGCCCAGAGCCCACCACGTGACCTGCAAATAACTGCCTACAAATAATGGTGTGCTCATGCGCAATGTCGTTCAACTGTTTTTGGGTAAGTTTTTGGCTGCAAATACTATTCTGCTCATGCGTAAATGAAACCATGTTTTTCTCCTTTTTGCGATCGCTCTTGCTTGAAAATGGCAGATCGCTCCGCTTCCCGAAGATATTCCTTAAAAAGCAAACTCGGTGATCGAATGATAAAAAAATTATTGAACTCGGTTATCGCAGATCAATTATTTGCCTCAGCCTTCGGCTTCGGCAAATAATTGATCTGCTCGCCACTGACAAATCACGATATTTTGCTCAACCTCGTCCAATAATTGCTAATTATTGGTAAGAGCAGGAGGTAAAATTGGTGATGAGGATTTAAATTGAACTGGCTGCTTTACTTAGTAAAGAACATAGATTTGCTATTTTTAGTATACTAACAATAACTGTCCTTCTTTACACTTGGAAATAAAGTAATTCGTTTGTGTCGTGGTAAGAAGTATTTTTTAAAAATATATAATCCCCCTTCAAAATTTTTTTAAGATCTCACTAAAAACTCCTCTCTCCCCACCCCTTGTGGTATAGGGAACGAATCAGTACGTAACCTTGGGTACAAGTTTAGAAATGAACTAATGCGACAAGCAAAGATGGCGACGCTAGAGCGCTGCCATTTCTAAAGCTGCCTTATGAATCAGAAACAGGAAACTGCGTAATAGAAAAATATTTGTCTTTCTCTTAAGATTTCACCGCAACATTCACTTGTGACAATGAAATGGAAATGTTTGCTGACGGTCAAAGCCTCGGAACAGACAGTAATTGGGGAAACCCCACCACCTACCTTGTACCAGGAAACACTCGAGTTTTGTCAGTAGCCGGGGAAGACTATGGAGATGGATATTTCGGAATACTCGGCTCCACTAGCAACGGACAGGTAACTAATGAAACTTGGAAATGCAGCAGCGTTCTGTCATCCGGATGGAATTCCCCGGATTTTGATGACCAGAGCTGGCCTTTGGCAAAAGTGATTGGAAACCATGGTGACAGTCCTTGGGGTACACTAAATGGCATCGCAGTGACAGCTAAGTGGATATGGGGAGACACCAACAGCAACACTTCTTATTGCAGACTGACACTACAGTAAAACATTGGTACGTTCGATTTTAATAATGTCGGTAGAGGTCAAGAGATTGTTGCTTCGAGCTCATTTATTCATAATTTGCATCATTAGTCTTTCGCATAGCAAGTAAGGTAGCCCTTCTTTTGATGCCTTAAAGGAGCCAGGGGCACCCGGCGACTTTTTTCTGTAAAATATCTGTTCGGAGAAGCAAAAATTGCCTAACATTTTCTATTATAGCTTGAAGAAGGCTAAAAATTTCTAGATGACCGTTCCATTTATGTACAATTTTCTTAGCATATCTAATAAATTCCCTATACGATTTTCTAATGAGTTTAATTTCGCATTTTAGTCCCCAAGTTAGCCTATTTTTCGTCGAAAAAGGAAACCTAAAATTGTCGGATTCGAAAATGCATTTCGGTAAAACTTAAAATTGCATCTAAAATTTTCGGGAAAATAATACCGAAGCCCTTGTAATTTCGAAAAGACTCAAGTTGCCCTCGGACGACCGAACCAGATACAAGGTTTATAGCGCCGCTTAGAATCCATTCCTAGAGATCTAAAAGTATACTCTGGATAGCCTAAAAAGTGTTTTCAATACATTTAGGAGGAAACCGTCGTTGGGTGCCCCTGAGGAGCTGTGTCACAAAATTTATCAAAATTCAAACAGTTGGAAATCTGCCACCAAATTGAGTGAAACATAACATGGTCGCTAAAAACGTTAAAAGGAGGTATCAATAACACAGCAAAAAACGAACAAGGATTGCAATTGTGATTCTGAAAACTTTTAGCCTAAGTTAATTTTTTCATTAATTTGTTGTTTGTAACGTTTGATCATCCAGGAACCGATTACCCGCCACCTAATTTGACATACTGTATTTAATGCTTGGCATAAACAAGAGCTCTCATCAATCTTTACTGAATCGCTGCTTCCGATATGCCCGAAACGTCCACTCACATAATATTAACACAAGATATGCTTCAAAAGACAATCTATATGAGACCTGTTATAGAACAAACATTGGCAAACAAACAATATCTGCAACGGCAGTAGATCTCTAGCAGGAACTAACCCCTGACTTTTAACGCTTAAGTACTCCTCTGTTTTTTAAAAAAGGGTCAAACAACTGTACCTAAATTAAGCAAAATTCTTCTTCTGACATCTAACACCAACGAGCACCTCTTTCTTCAATTCTTTTGTGGATGATATGCTATATGCTCTTAGCTTTATGCTGTGGTCTTTTTGTTTGTTTTTTGTTTTGTTTTGTCTTTTTTTTTTTTGCTTAGCCATTCTTGCTACGCTTAGGTTATGCTCATCCATTATATTTTTATGTATTCCTTATTTTTCTGTCTTTCATGTATTTTCTCTCAATTAAGCTAGATTTCAAATATACATGTATACAGTATATCGCTATAGCGATAAGAAGGATTTACTCAAAGTGTTTTATTTTGAAGTCAGGACGCGTTTATTAGCTATTAGTGTTTAAATAAGAAGTGTTAAGCTGGTAATTAATGACATTTTAAAGTTTTAGCTTTCGAATGTTCGCTTAAAGTTTCATAGCTTGGCTCTTTTCGCATTAGCCATAGGATTTTTACAAGACATTTTACTGTGTTTACAATGAACCGCATTCAGCTGTGGCGGCTAGTGCTATTTTTGAAATGCTTTGTTTTATACTTTTTGTGCTTTGCTTAATAACCTTACATGCAAAAGCCAACAGGGGCCTATTCATAGTACAAGCAGAACAAACCTAACGAGTTTCCGTTTCGTTCATAAGTTTATATATTTAATAGTAGTAGTTCAACTTCAGTAATGATTTCTAAAATATTGGTCTTCTGAATAGTATAGTGCTCTATTTTAATTTATTTTCTTAAATAGCCTTATTCTACAAAAGAGCGGCATTTCACAGTAACACCTTGTCAAGTGAATGTAGCTCGTCTTTCATTGAAGACAAGTTCCTGAGCGATCACGTAGTTTCTCTGCAAATATAATGGTTCTTAGTCTACTTCCGTAAATAGTCGCTTCGTCTAAATTTAGGATTTCAAAAGTTTTGCTGACCTGCAAATTGGGAAAATGTCTGCTTTTGTTGAAGGTGAAAAACTAGGCAATTAGCGGACAATCCTGCTACGTGCCCAGGAAGCCGCTAGCTAACCTTGCAATTCTATTCACATAGCAAAATTACGTGCCTAAAAGCTGCCTTGCTGACTTGGCAAACGTTGCTAGTTTATAGTCCTAGTACTTTTTACTCCTAAAATAGAATCCGCAACAATAATTTTCGCTTAACTTCAGACGAGTTTGTTTGTATATCTATTGTACTCTTTTGTGTTGAATACCTGTGGTAATGGTGTATGAGTAAGTTAGCTTGTAGTAATTTTCGATTGCACCGATTATATTGTCAACTACACAGATTGCTTCGAGTACATGTACAAGAATAAACACTGTTGGAACCAAGTCAGGTTTGTCTTATTCTCTGCTGCATTCCAGTTAGCGATTTGATCCCGGTCCTAGGAGTTGTGACGGCTTTTACCAGCAAGCGAGTTGCCATTTGAGTCTAGCTTCCCCAGTTTAGAGGACGAATTCCAGAGTTCAAACCCCGAGTTCCCGTTTAGCCCTTAAAGTCATTCGAAAGTGGAAAAACCTTCCGTCACATCGTGTTGACCATAAATTAGATCACCTATAAGTCAATCTGTGGAATCGGTTGAACGGGGTTCGTGGGTCGGGATTTTATGGTGTACGGGATGGGAACTGGTCAGTTTAGCGTTTTAGTTACTTCCTTTTATCGGCCGTCAGCTGTCCGTTCTGGCAAACTCCTCGTTTTCTTACAATATAATATATCTATCTCTTGATCTGTCTAGTCTAATTTTCATGGCAGCCCAGTGAACGCCTTCCGGCGTCTAGTTTACACCATAGCCTCGGGATGAGGTACTTCATGGAGACGCCTACCTTGAAGATTTTCTTTGCACTGTGTATAACCTTTGGCTAGCCCGCCTTAAGTAACTTATACCGTTGTTAGGGCAAAAGAGCAAATTTTCATTGTGGAGCGTGTTGGATAAATAAACTTTGCGCGTGCTAGACTAATGAACTCTGGGCGTACTAGATTTACTAAACTCTGCACCTTCGCGAGCTGTAAGCTGTATGCAAAAAGCCGGCTACACGATTTAGCGTTGCTTCTTCTCGTTTTCCTTCTCGGCTCGTCTTTAGCCACAGAACCGTCGACATTTAAGCAGGCTCACGACGGCAACGGCAACGGCGACGAAAACGTGACTCTAAAAAGTGAATTCGCGTTATTATTCCCCTCCTCCGCCGTCGTTGTGGGATTTGTCAAATATATAATGTTGGCGAATCTTTCTCGAGTAGGATTCTAAAGGAGTGTATCTAAGTTTAGAAAAAGAACTAGAGAATCGCTGTTATTTTGCTCTTCATAAAACGTCAAATTAGGAAATTTCACCCCTTGAGTTCATGATCACCAGCATGGGATTATCTTTGGACAGGGATCGAATTAAAACTATGATTTTTTTAAAGCTCTTTCTTGAGGCTCCCCCAACTTTCTTTTGGATTATGACTCCTTTCCTTACAATATGACTGAATAAAAATTCTTCCTAGCACTCCGTATATTTGGTTTTTGTCAGAGGCGCATATTCTGTGTTTTCATTTCAGCCGCCCGACTCCGCTCGGCGGAATGAAATCCAGAAAACCAAGCGCATGACTAAAGAAGTGTGAATGTTTTTTTTGCAAAGACTTCTTCTTGTAGCGAGCCTAAAATTTAGTTTAGTTTATCTGTGTGTTAAATCACTATTTACTTTGGCAAACCTACATTTCCTAGTGAGCTAAGTAAGTTTAACCGCTTTGTGGTCTCCAGCGTTTATAATATAGTAAAAAAATGAACTGGGCAATGAAAACATCTGCGCGCGTAGTTGTTTTAGGAAATACGCAGTGCTTCTTGTTGTAACCGATTATTGGTTCGTTTTCTTACAGTTAATCATGACCAATTTCATTGGAAAAAATGGTATAGGCTTTTGGGATTGGAAAAGGCGGATAAGTGATTCACGTAGTCAATTGGCGTGCGTCCTGCTCCCTGAAATAAGTTGCCACTTTGACTGCCCTCCCCCAACACGTACTCGCTTTTTTGGGGTTAAGATAACCTCAAGGGAGGATAAAAAGGTGTCGATGAATTTTAAAGTTAGTGTGGGTATAGGAAATTAAGTTCATGGGTATTAACGGGAGTTATTAAGCAAGGGTACGGTTAAATAGTTAAGGACGCTTCCTGACCTTCTCAGATCAAGATTAAACTCAGCCCCTATATCATAAGGTTACTTATACGCACCGTTAATAGTGTTCACTTTACAGGAAGGAGGTATAGTGTTATTTAGATTAAAGTCACATTTCATGTAGTTTTTAAGATGTTATTTCTGACGAACTTCGAGCCCGCGAAGAAGGCAGAAATAAATATTTTGACGGCGCGAGATACAACAGGGCCTGGGTACTAGGCCGAATGCACCATGAGTAGCCATATCGGGGGTATATAAGGCTGCGTCTATCACGTGTACGTCATCTAGGCTTACGAACCAACCTCTCTTTGGTTTTTTCTTTATTTTTTGTTTTTTTTTAGGAGCAACCTATTCTCGATTACATTCAGTCCCTTAGGAAGGGCTGTGAGCTTAAGCCTCGGTTCCTACCCAGATTTCCGGCCCTCACTTCCCTTCGGAGTTTTTTTCTGGGCAGGTTTTTTCTGGCCTCAGTCTGACCGCATTTGTTTCAGTTGTAAGCGGTAGCTCAGCTCTGCTAGTTTTCAGCTTTTTTCCCGTTTCTTATCTTACGTACTCGTTCGGTTTTCACAGTTGTGCACCTGCTCCTTTACTTAATGTATTCACGATAGATGTATATGAAATAAATCTTTTGGTTTTTAATATATTTAGTTTCTATGTATGCTTAGGTCAGCTGTCCCTGACCGCTTTTTAAGTGGCGAGATATGTCTAGCTTGACGCAGTCAGATTGTTGGCAATATTGCAGACTTCTTGTCAGGGCCGTTAGCCATTTGTTTACCCTTAACGTCGTGCCCTAGCCTTAATTTCTGGTAGCCTAACTGGCAATTGGCCTACATGCCTTCTTGGGTACATTAGTGAACGATTCTCAGTTTTTTCCTCGTGCTCAGCCTCTGCGGTCCTACAGTGTTCCCTGTGCCAGTTATCCGTTGATAGTGGTTTTATAAGTTTCCTCAGACTAACTGGCAGCCTAACTAACACTAAGCCTGCCTGCTTAAATGGGGATTCAGGTCGAGATCGACCAGATGTAGCAGTTCTTTCTTTTTGTGAAAGCTGGTTAATTTACGAGTCTTGTACATTAGTTATTTACCTATTGCTGTATATATTTCATACGTACTTTTAGGGTTGGTTCTCGCCAAGCCGTCCCAAAATAAACTTATTTGTCTTTACATTTTGTCTGTTGATGTTGTGTAGAGGAGTCAAAATCATAAGTTTTGTGCGTAACATCAGGCAACACGTTTTCTCTTCTTCTGTCCGCTTTAAGCTGATTAAGACATTTCATTACACCAGATGACGAGAGATAAAAACAAGCGCTCGCTGATCACAGTCAGTCATTATTTATTTGACGTTGTAAACAAGAGTTACGCGAGGAGTCATGGACATGGAGGCAGGAAGCTTCCTATAACACCCCGTACGCCAATGTAATTGTTTTTCCACATCTCAGTCTGTCCTGAGATTTAGCTTCCTCTGGCGAGAGATCTCAGTATTAAACTAATCATACATTCTACTCTCGGTCTCACCAAAAACACATGAGTAGAGACTGAATACGGGTCTAGGACAGAAAAGTTTGCCTTAGCTTGGATTCTGGCGAGTGAGGATATTGATTTTGCCGTTTAGGGGTAGTGTGGTACTACTTGAAGAGGGGTGTTATTTTAAGAATAGTTGAGAGAATTTGGTTTAAGATCAAAGCGATCTCCCTTTGGTAATCAATTTAGTAATTCTCATAACCTTTTCTCTTGTTGATCTGCTAATGTTGTTGGGAGAAAATTGATGTTGGTCACTCTTGGGACCTAAAGGGTTAATAAGAACAGAATCAAAGAAAAAACAGGACGCTTATTGTGTTTACAAATACTCACTAACAGGTTATTGCGTGTTGTACTTTATGGTGAATAATTTGCATTCTAGGATTAAGTATAATCTAGCTGGATTTGTGAAAACATAGCTAGCGAGATGGCAGCCTCTTGAGTGAAGAAAGCCAAAACGCATTTTTTTTTTAAATTCTTGCGTCTGATAAACAAGAAAATTACAAGAAGAAAGGAAAAGGAGCGGGAATTGCGAAAATAGAGGGAAGTGGGAGAAAGGAAGGCGGAGAAGAGAAAAGAGAATGGTTGCAGCCTTAGTTTTTGTATTGGCTACTTATTTGGAGATATTAGCAGACAGAGTATCTAATGGTCTTGTGCTTTTGACCTCGGCTTTGTTAGTCAGATAGGATAAGATCTACTTTAGTGTTTCGAGTTCTTGTCGCGTTGGTTTTGAAACATAGTCAAAACACTACCTATCGCGAGCGGTTGACACACCATCTTTGGTTGATGACATCACAATTCAAGGTTTTTAAGGCGTAATCCATCAGGAAATTGAGTAATTTTAATTTTCAGTGAACAAAAATCTTGTACCAGAATAACTTTTACAAGGGCTATAGATGTAATTAGTTATCTGTAATAAAACCAAAGATAATTTCTTATGACTGAGCCCGAGAAAATAAGTGTCAAATTTCACAAAATGACAAAATGTTCAGAATTTTACCTGTGTATTCAGAATTCTTGTAA
>CALNXK010000102.1:262500-550000 GCA_942486035.1 Porites lobata
ACAAGGCAAACCTTTGAAGAAGGCCAATCGTGCACTGCCCTGCGACCTTACTCTAAGAAACATGGAAGGCTATCAAGTACTTCTTAGATACTATGTCTTCGTAATAGGGATCTTTACTACACTTCCAAGTGTTTCTAGAGGTAACACTCTAACCTGAGTTCAAGCAGTCTATATTTTTAGTAGTCTGGCTCCTTTGGAAAATATTAATTTTTTTCGGTACATTCCTAAAGCCACCATTTTCCCTTTGTCTTTTGAACAGCTTTCAGCCAAGGTTCCATTAACAACTTTGTCTATGTGAACTTCATGATAAATGAATTTTCCTACCTCAATATCACAAGTATTTCGCGGAATCTTATTCAAGAAGAAAACGATTGTGGCTACGCCTGTTTAGAAATTCCATCGTGTTTTTCTTACAACGTGGCTGCCTTCCCTGATGTCAACGGCAAACTTCTGTGTGAACTCCTCCCATCGGACAAATATAACAACTCGGATACGTTCAACGCCAGCAAAGAGTTTCATCATTTTTATATTCCGGTGAGTCAAACTACTTATTTATCACAACTTTTTCATTGGAAGGATAATAAATAACCCTCTCACGTATCTCTTTGCTTGGAGAATCAGTCTCCAATGCACTGATCGAACTGTGCTTCAAATGCAAAAAAAAAAAAACAAGTTTGCTAGGGAGTTTGCCTTTAAGGCATGAAAAAGGGGAGCCGGGGGGGGGGGGGAAAAAAAAAACACCAAGAGCGTTTTCCAGTAGTAATACGCCTGCCTATTTCTAATGAAACAATCCCTGACATACTTTATGAAATTAAAATCGCTATTACCTTCGAATGTCAGGCAGATTCAAATTCAAATTCAAGATTCATATTTGCCTTGAAAATTACTCAAAGTTCAATACATCTTATTGTTTTAGCCTTCGGCGCCATTAACTTGCATTGATACACCTGTCTTATCGTAATCTGCCGGATATACTATCCCTTATTTCTCTCACAAAAATTGTCCAAATTATTTTCGATTGTGGAGCAAAATTGTCATCATCAGCACAAGGTCTTGAAATTCGGTGACATGGCCACAAATTTAGCTCATAAAAAAGAATTCAGTTCTAAAACCTCTAACGAATGGCTGGGCTGTCCACATCTGAGCCCTGTTTGAATAAGCTGAGTTAAAATATATTGTACACTGTTGTCGGTTCTTAATAATTAATAAAATGACATCACTGAAAATAGGAAACAAACTAAAAGTGGAAGAAGGAACTAGAATTCAAGCGAACTTGTATTTCATAACTTAATACAAAGGGATGAAGGGTCGAAGTTGTTAACCTCTTCTAATGAAGACAAGGAAACTGCTCGACTAGTTTTCTTTACTTAAAGTGAACTAAGACCAGGTTAATTTAATTCCATTATCACAGTGTGTCTCTTGTCCTGCTTATAGTTGATATAATACCATTATAGCAACACAAATAAGCTACTGGAATACACACTTAATACAGCAAATTCGTATTTATGCCGGCTTGTTGAAGCAATGCAAATAAAATAACCTGTGAGACCAAGGGGACTTATTCGCTCTATAGTGTTTGCCTTTCCTGTTTGATATTACCATAGGAACGCACATTTAAAGCTAGAATTTCCACCTGTAGTTATCAAACCGCTCGTATTTTGTTCTTTCTGAACAGTTTTCGTGACTGCGCTACAAATCAGTATTACCAATTCCCGATGTTTTTTTTTTTTTTCCAAGCCTTTTTAAAGCTTCCCTGCCAGCAGAGGCTACTTTTCACGATATTCGGCGGGCGGAAGGAAAAGCCGGCTTGCCGTCAATACCCCTTTATTGTTTTAGCCTTCCGCCATTAACTTGATACACCTGTTTTATCGTAATATGCCGAATAGACTATCTCCCATTTCTCTTACAATAATTGTCCAACTTATTTTCGGATTGTTGAACAAAACTGTCATCAGCACAACGTACGTTTTTAAATTCGGTGGCATGGCCACAAACTTTAAGTTCACAAGACAGTGTTGAGTTCAGTTCCAAAACCTCTAGCATTTAAAGCTAGAATTTCCACCTGTAATTATCAAACAGTTCGTATTTTGTTCTTTGTGAACTGTTTTTGTGACTGCGCTACAAATCAGTTTTACCAATTCCCGATTTTTTTTCCTTTTAAGCCCTTTTAATGCTTTCCTTCCAACAAAGGCCTCTTTGCAAGATATTCGGCGGGGCGGAAGGAAATCCCCACGAATACCATGAAAAGAGGCATATTTCTAATGGCGGTGGCAGTGCTATAATTAACAGTTAATGAATGAGGTTGAGTATCTTATGAAGAATTATGGAGATCGAGGAGGGTGTTATCCGTCGAGGCCGTAGGCCGAGGCGGATAACACCCTCCGAGATATCCATAATTCTTCATATGATACGAAAGCCGAATTCAATAACTGTTTTATTATTCATTCAAAATAATTCCCAGTTTAAAAATATAGCTAAAACATGCTTACCTCCATCGATCCATCGATGTTCAGTTCATCTTCGATAGCGTACGTTTAGGTTTGTCCAGCTCCTCAAATATTCTCCAAATAGCAGATGTCGCCCTTCGAGTTGTCTTCTTGCTGTTCGTTCTTGCCATGTTTTTAGTTATGTTTTCGCCTAGTTCTTACTCTTGAAACGAGTGAAATGTCCGCCATTTTTTCAAGTTCACAACCAAAACAACTCAACCTCGTCCCCAGGTGTTCTCGGTTAACGGTGCCTTAACCTGCGAAAAGCTGCATTTTTGACGTCATTTCCTCGTTAAAATCTAATTTCTTCCAAATTTGGTCATCAGTAACTGGTTATGGTGAATTAAACGTGTGCTTTTAGCCAATCAGAATCGGGGAAATATTTTGAATGAATAATAATATTTTGTAACAGCACGGAAAAGTCTGCTAAAAGCATCACGCCGCATTATTATAGAGCAAGTAATACGAATAAGTGCGTCAAATCTAAACTAGTAATAGTTGTCACTACAGCTAGCTGCCCCCGTTCTATATGTTGTTGGTCAATAGTTTTCTTGGTCATTGTGTAGCTCTTTGAAAAGTACCGACTCTTAATGAAGATTCTCACACATATTCCATACAATAAGCGAGATAAAAACAGGAAACCAAGGTTCCATACACTGATTCAGTTCGATTCACACAGCTTTGATCAAAACATTCTCAGTTTCGAGAATATTTTATGTTAAACCGTAAAAAATAAAAAAGAATTAAAGTTGGAATTTTTCGCTATTTCTCTTTCACCTCCCGCGTTCTAATCATTTTGTTCTTGTTGTTGTTAACTATCAAAACAATAAAAAAGGCTAGTTAGAATTGAGCCTCGCCTTAATTTTGTCTATCCAATCCTTATTATTCGTCAGTTGGTCTTTAAGCATCTACGCATCAAAGGATACAGTATTAAGAGCCAGTCTCTGTAAGATCCTCATATCGAGTTTTGCCCACAAAATGAATTTCGCTCATAATTTTTCTGTAGACTTCTTTTAATAAGTATATAACAAATGTGAAACTAGATTGGAGAAATTCGCTTCTGTAAATTTTTTTAGACGAATTTTCTTTCGGCGCCACATGAGGACCTGAGATGATATGCAAATTTTGTCAAAATTCAACCGATTGCTCCGCATAAAAGAGTGCGACCCAAAGCTTCCAATTTACTAGTTATTTTAATTGAGCCCTTATCTTTAAAATAATACAGGTCAGAATCATCAACACCTTTTCGTTTAGAAAATCGAAGGAAACACACTTAGCCCCTTTGACCCACTTAGCGAAACATACGATTTTAGCCAAATTCAGTGGATTAAATCTCAAAAGTGGCTCACTCCCCTTACAGACTCTCCTGCGTATCATTGTGTAGTTCAATCCTTCAGCTACTGAATAGTGTTAAAAGTTTTGGCGTTGGGTTAAAACCATAGCCACATGGAAAACAGTGATTGAAAGTATGCAGTCTTTAGGAATGGACAATTTTCGAGTGGCATATACCCGATTTCTCGCTTTCTATTCTGACAATCCTTCTGGACTTCAGGATGGCGAAACACCGGCGAAATGGCAAAGTAAGGCAAGTTTCGCCACTCACCCCTCGACCGAAACTGAATGGCCGCCAAAACTTTTAACACTATTCAGTAGCTGAAGGATTGAACTACACAATGATACGCAGGAGAGTCTGTAAGGGGAGTGAGCCACTTTTGAGATTTAATCCACTGAATTTGGCTAAAATCGTATGTTTCGCTAAGTGGGTCAAAGGGGCTAAGTGTGTTTCCTTCGATTTTCTAAACGAAAAGGTGTTGATGATTCTGACCTGTATTATTTTAAAGATAAGGGCTCAATTAAAATAACTAGTAAATTGGAAGCTTTGGGTCGCACTCTTTTATGCGGAGCAATCGGTTGAATTTTGACAAAATTTGCATATTTCACAAGCGTCTCAGGTCCTCATGTGGCGCCGAAAGAAAATTCGTTTAAAAAATATATATAATTACACGAGCTTATTACATGGAGGAAGGTGTCCTTAAAACACTGACATATACCACATTCACAACAAAACTGAAACGAACACTGGATCTCTGCGGCTACGATAGCTCGCCTTTCTCTGGACACTACTTCAGGCGAGGGAGTGCTTCATTTGCCTTGCATTGCGGCGTGCCTAGCGATTATATTAAGCTACAAGATGACTGGAAATCGACTGCATATGAGCGTTACTTAGACCATTCACTACGCTACAACTTAGAGGCTGTCCAACAGATGAGCCAGGGTATCACTCACCCTTTTCTCTCTTTGGGGGTTTGGAGGGTATCGCGCGATGGTCTAGGCAATAGAGACCCAGAGAACCCCAAAGGGAGTTGTTGTGTATTTAGTGAGTGATAAACCTGTTTATCAGGATTAAATACATGTGGTGGAAGTTCAGCGTCAAGCCCATGTATATATGCAAGCTGCTGCCACGTGTGAGTCATTATGCGATTCTGGTCAGCTGATGCGTTGAACACGATTGTAAGCTTTTCTTGTCCCATCCCTCCCTCCCTGAGGGTATCGCGCGTGGTCTAGGCAATGAAGACCCAGAGAACCCCAAAGAGAGTTGTTGTGTATTTAACGAGCTTATTACATGCCAACCGAAGATAATTTTAGCTTTTTTTTTTAGCTTGTAACTGCGCTGAATATGCAATTCAAATTTCATATCATCAGCGATCATTTTTAGCTGTCGAACAAAGTAGAATCCTGACGAATTTTTGCAAGTGTTCACCGCTAAATAAATATGTTTTATTTATTTATGTATTTATTCATTCATTTTTTTATTTATTCATCAGTCCGTTCGCGTAGACACGGATATGACTAATAACATTTTTGCTAACTAAAAAGTAAATAAAGTCCGGAAGATAAATCGATATTTTGTGGGCGTTTTCACTGAAGAAAACAATTATTCCACTCGCACTTGCTCCGTCTGAGATGATTACTGAGCCAGCCCATATCCAACAACCGGCAGGTGGAATAATTGTGTTAAGAACGAATCCATCAGGAAATTGAGTAATTTTTATTTTCAGTGGTCAAAAACCTTGTACCAGAATAATTTAAACAATATGGCATTCTGTTTTTACATTTTTAAAGGACTAAAGATGAAATTAGCTAGACGAGTAATAACACCAAAGAAAATTTCTTATGATAGGACGAGAAAATAAACGTCAAATTTCATAAAATGGCATCTTACACATGACATTTTCAGAGTTTTACCTTTGTTTTCACAATTTTTGTGAAAATTTGACATTTATTTATCGGGCTCCCATAAAAATAGTATTTGTTGTTATTACAGTTAACTAACTTGTATATAAATAGCCCTTGAAAAATGTAAAAAATTCAAATTATTCTGGTACCAGGTTTTTTTGTCCACTAAAAATTGAAATTACTCTATTTCTTGATGGATTCCTTCTTAATGCTACGTGTAACTAAAACTTGGGGCTCAACTTGGTCGACGAAAGTCAATAACTGAATTTGCCGTAAATTCAGCATCTGTCTAATATGGATAAATGTTATGCGTCACGTTACTGGATATTTTGACTTTGACATAAAATCAAGGTCTTTACTTACAGCCGTATCCTTTCCTTTGTGTAGTCTCCTTGTGACAGTTCGCCCTGTAAGAACTCTCGAAAGAACACTGGAAAATGCATTTCCTTGTACCAGGAAAATGGATATAAGTGTATCTGCGTGGAAGGATTCACCGGAAAAGACTGCGAAACGAGTAAGAAATACTGAGTTGAAACAATGTTGCCACTTACTGTAATACAATCACAGGTGACACACTAATTAACGCACTTTGCAAGTGGGAACGGTTATCAGCATAAAGCTTTTGTACTGATTTTAGGTATTATATTATTGACCTTTGCTTCTTTGAGCTCACTAAAATAAAAAAAAATCTAACTGAGAAGATTTTGAAATCTACCTTGAAAGAAATGTCGACCAATAAGTATCACACTGAACTTTTACTTCACGTTACCTGACCACAAATTTCAATTTCCCTGCTTGATCGATAAAGTGACTTATTTATAGACAGGCCTTCTCCATCAACCTCTAGAACAACGTTTACATTTAATAGTTGGGTATTTTGACTCTTGCTGAAGTCTAATGTACCTTGGCTGAAAGATACATAATTATCATTTTATATATATATATATATATATATATATATATATATATATATATATATATATATATGTATCTTTGATTCTCTCTCCTGCAGATATAAATGACTGTGTCAATATTACTTGTTTGAACAACGGAACTTGCATCGACCAAATTAATGGCTTCAACTGCAGTTGCCCTCCAGGATTTGCCGGCAACCGATGCGAAATTGGTTAGTTACTAATTGCTGCTATTTGCATCGCATTTCCGCCAGAACGCAACATGCTATGTATCCCGTTTAAACACCTAATGTTGGATACTGTTGAATGCTGATAACTAATATATATGGATCAATTTTAAATCCGATCCTACATGGATCCTACATCATCGACATCATCCGACAATCGTTTTATTCGGGAGACTCTGGGGTCCGCTGGCCATGGATAATTGTATGTTAATTTCAATTTTGCAATTTTATTGACCTCGAATTCCTCTCGGTCCCTGAAAATGCCGAAAAAAAAAAAAAAAAGACTTGGCCAATACTAACGCATTTATCTTAGTCGTTATTTTTTTGTTATATTTCCTTTAGATATAAACGAATGTGAGAGCGGTCCCTGTTTAAACAACGGAGCATGCACCGACCGAGGCAACGAATTCAACTGCAATTGTCCACCAGGATTTTCGGGCAATCGATGTGAAATTGGTGAGCTGTGTGTTTAGCTGTTATTTTTATTGTTTATCGGCTTGAAAATCTATACACTAACTGATGGTGTTGGTCCTGCATGTTCACTTGTTGTTGCTTTTATATGAAGAAGAGATTTATTGGCATTTATAGCTTTCTTTCGCAAGTTTCAATTCGTTGAAGTCAGTATGCAGTAAAGAACCCTCCGTAAAAGTGGTTTCTTGTTTCTTTCTTTTTGTTGTTGTTGTTTGCAATTTATATTTCTGATTATTGTTTCCTTCAGATATAAACGAGTGTGAGGGCAGACCCTGTTTAAACAACGGAACTTGCACCGACCGAATCAATGCATTCAACTGCAGTTGCTCGCCTGGATTTTCTGGCAATCGATGTGAAATTGGTTAGTGTTAAGCTAATTACCCTATAATGATCTCGTAAGGTTAAGACGTGCTTAAATGTCAACACCTATCCAGCCAGATGGAAATTCTGGACTGGAATGGACTCTGGACTGGACTGGATAAGAAGAATAAAAGCATTTTCATTAATTCCTACTCTGTGTGGCAACAAAAGCCCCATGGGGAGGCTGGTACGTGCAAGAAACAGGGTCTATCTTTTTGTCGAGGGTCGAATTTCTTGCCGACCATCTGATCGCTGTCCGTGAATAAAAGCTACCCTTTTCCAGCACAATAGGAAATAATCGCTGAAGCCGTTGTGAAAGATAGTTTTTTGCTGCAGAAACTTCTGATTTCTGTTTGAAATGCACATTAGGGATAAAGATGTGTACAAAATTAGTTTCGCCACATGACTTATGGACATTTACATTCATCCGGGTATTAATAAAGGAGGTATACACAGAAAACACATTTCTTTTTTGTGGGTACGTAGGGAAGGACAACGAACAATCCATTAGTTTTACCATAACCCCCCCTCCGTCCAAAAAAAAAGCGGTGGTGCCGTCAGCGGGAGCCGGCGAATCCGGTGATAAGAATAAGGCGATTACACGTTAAAAAATATGTGCATATTCGTCAACAATTAGCCGGATTCGTGTTTTTGTCACGGGTTTTCCACTTTTTTTCCATGACTATATTTTGATATCTGCCGCAAAAATCTCCTCGTGCAACTTTCTGTCATTTTTGTTAACACTTTGCTGTGTTCCTATTGGATAAGATCTTGACACCTCTTAAGGGGCGAAATTAAAAATAAATAGATAAATAGGCCGTCTGCTAGCGATGGTGGCTCCACCACCAAAACAACCCCAAACTCTCACAAATAAGCCAGCTCGGAGACTAGTTTATCGTTTATCTCGCGATAGTCGTTACTTAGTTATTCATTCACGACGTTTCAAACTGCGTACTTCTAGTCTTCATTAGTCGATTGTGTCGAGTATTAATGTGGGCGGACTAATAGTTACTCCGTAGTTGCTAGTTATTAGGATTATGAGCCTCATTTGTGGTTGGTGGGTTTTCCAGCATCCATGCGGTCTGCAGTGGTACTAATCTGCAGCTGTGTAGTCGATGTCTGATCGTGGTTATCCACGCTTCTGAAATCTCAACGGCTGTTATCTCAATTCAGAGCGTGAAAATAAGACGATATCGTTAATTTTTTGTATGCGCCTAATAGGCCTTCATTGCCAGAAAACCTGCGTATGGACTAGTCTGAAATGTCACACGTCTCCACCCCCTAACCCGTGGGGGGCGCGTCTCTCTCCCCTGCGCCCTTCACGGGTTATGGGGTGGAGACGAATGATAATTCAGACGACGTATGGACATTTACGTTCAGCCGGGGGTTAATAGGTATGCAGGGAAAACACATTCCCTTTTGTGGGTCGGTAGGGAAGGACATAACGAACAAACCATCACTTTTTCCATGACGAGGTGGGTCGTCTGGCTTAGCCACTTCCCTTATTGTGGCACGCAATCAAAGAAAACGTCGATCATCACAATGATTTTCTGCGAAAGATTTCAACAGACGATCGAAGGAATCATTCACTAAAAATTATATTCTTCTAAATAAAGCAATGCATTCTATTTACTATTTTGCAGACATCAACGAGTGTGAGACAGGAAAGCATCACTGCGACTCCAATGCTTTCTGTAACAACACTAAAGGCTCTTACAATTGTACATGCAAACCAGGATATACTGGAAACGGCGTTAACTGCACAGGTAAAATAAGGAAGCGAAAACCCTCAGCCGATAGCTCTGAACTGAACCTGATAGGAAAGCATTTCTATTCAACAAATTCTTTCGAGTTCCATTATGGTGTATGTTACATCTTTAGGGGTTCTTTAAAATCGGTTCCAACATGACAACATGTGATAGGCCACTTGTTTATGGTTGGCATGCGAACAGGCTCACTTGTGCCAGTTTGGGGTTATATATTAAGGCGGCGGTGCCGTTAGCGGGAGCTGGCGAATAAGGCGATTAAACGTTAAAAAATATGTGTATATTCGGCAACAATCATTAGCTGGATTCGCGGTTCTTGTCACTGCTTTTTTTCCTTTTTTCCTGACTATATTTTGCTATCTTCCGCAAAAATCTCTCCGTCCAACTTATTGTTATAAACATTTTGCTTTGTTTCTATTGGATAGTGCCTTGACACTTCTTAAGGGGCCAAATTAAAAAAAAATAAATAGCCCGTCTGCAGGCTCGCTTATTTTCCCCGCCCCATTCTTCTTGCCAACTCAAGAGCTGGTGGCTCCACTACCAAAAAACCCCAAAACTCTCACAAGTAAGCCCGCTCGCAGAGTAGTTTATCGTTTATCTCGCGATAGTCGTTACTTAGTTATTCATATACGACGTTTAAAAGTTCGTACTTCTGGTCTTCATTAGGTAGGCGATTGTGTCGAGTGTGGGTGGACTAATAGTTCCACCGTAGTTGCTAGTCATTAGCACTACGAGCCTCATTTATGGTTGGTTGGTTTTCCACCAACCATGCGGTCTGCAGTGGTAATAATCTACAGCTGTGTAGTCGATATCTGTTGTCCAGTGATTATCCACGCTTCTGGAATGTTAATTAAGGGAGTGTGCAAATAAAACTGATATCGTTATTGTTTTGTATGCGCCTAATAAGCCTGCATTGCCAGAAAAACTGCGTATGGACTAGTCTGAAATGACACACGTCTACAACCCCTGACCCGTGGGGGGGGGGGGGGGCGCGTCTCTCTACCCCGCGGCCTTCACGGGCTAGAAGGTGGAGACGAATGACATTTCAGAATACGTATGGACATTTACGTTCATCCAGGGATTGATAAAGGAGGTATAAAAAGAAAACACATTTCCCTTTTGTGGGTTGGTAGGGAAGGACATAATGAGCAAACCATCAGTTTTTCCATGAAGTGCTGTGTCGTCTGGCTTAGCTACTTCCCTTATTGTGGCACGCAATCAAAGAAAACGGTAATCATCAAAATGATTTTCTACGAAAGATTTCAACAGACGATTGAAGGAATCATTGAGTAAAAAGTGTATTCTTCTAAATAAAGCAATGCATTCTATTTACTATCTTGCAGACATCAACGAGTGTGAGACAGGAAAGCATCACTGCGACTCCAATGCTTTCTGTAACAACACTAAAGGCTCTTACAATTGTACATGCATACCAGGATATATCGGAAACGGCGTTAACTGCACAGGTGAAATAAGCAATCGAAAACCCTCCGCCAATAGCACTAAATAACCTGATTTGAACGCATTTCTATTCAACAAATTTTTTCGAATTTAATTATGGTGTATGTTACATCTTTAAGGGGTCCGTTATAATCGGTTCCAAATCATAGCATTTGATAGGCCGCTTGTTTATCGTAGGCATGCAAACAGATGCAAACAGGCTCACTTGTGCGAGTTTGGGGTTATATTGCTGGTTTTCAGTGTCACGCCATTCAAAATTGATCAAAATAAAAATCAAAACCATTCGACAGATAAAGTCCAGAATCTGGGAAATGAAAGGAGGTAAATATACAAAGACCTTCGCCAAGAATTGAGTCGAAGGAATAATTCGTGTACGAGATATCCGAGGAAATGTTTTACCCAAATTTATAGAACTGTGTATGGAGACGCCATCCTGGAGCTCATCCTGATGAGCTCCAACATGGCGGACGGAAACCAACAGAAACATCTGTTACCGAGTTTTGCTACGAAAGCGTGAATTTACTCGTAGAGGAACTCATAAACATTAAAGTAATACTTTTTCTAATACTTGAACTGTTTAGATAACAAAATTCCTCGAAAAAAGTCACTTTTTTAACCTAAATGACAGCTTTCTCGGCCGTCATGTAAATGTTGCGTCACGCGAAGGCTTAGAAATTCAAGCGTACTCTATTACAAAACCAAGAAAGTTTTGAAGCGAAAATTTGTTTGAAAATTGGTTTTCAGCTACTCTTATACACCATGAAAGTAAAATCTCAGTAGGATCGATAGTTTTGTAGTTTGAATTTTAGTGACGTCATCTGAAAACCAACAAAGCGGTGGTGCCGCCAGCGGGAGCCAGCGAATCCCGTGATAAGAATAAGGCGATTAGACGTTAAAAGAGTATGTGCATATTCGGCAACAATCATTAGCTGGTTTTGTCACGACTTTTTCCCCTTTTTTTCATGACTATATTTTGCTATCTTCCGCAAAAATCTCCTCGTGCAACTTTCTGTCATTTTTGTTAACATTTTGCTTTGTTCCTATTGGATAGTATCTTGACACCTCTTAAGGGGCGAAATTAAAAAAAAAAAGCCTGTCTGCAGGCTCGCTTTTCCCTGCCCCATTCTTCTTGCCAGCTAGAGCTGGTGGCTCCACCGCCAAAAAAAAACCCCAAACTCTCACAAGCAAGCCAGTTTGTTTAGTTAAGTTGTTTCTTTAATTTGTTGGTTCATGTTTGTTTGTCGTTTTGCTGGAAAAAATATTTTGTGGTTGACAGTGGTGAGAAGAAACTGTGCACATCACGCCCATGGGATTTCGCCTGGTGCACTAACCTCGCATTCGTTTACATGCAACTTTGTAGAAGAGTTTTGTTTTTTAAAAACTTGACTCGGCACGAAATTTGTTGGATGTTGGATGATGATGGTATTTTTGTCAGTAAAAAGTTATATAATAACTTTGTGTTTGCGGAGCGTGTACAATAAACACGTTTTTGAGCAATGAATTTCTTGATTCATTTGTCTGATTTTCACTTAAAGCCACGTTTAGGTCGCATAGCTCAGATAAATATTGAGCTGACGTATTTGCAGATCTTTGAAGGCTGACAAACTTAAGGTGAACGGCATAGTTTCTACCTTTCTTTTTTCTACAACTTCTGCATAGATTGATTGGATATTTTTTCCATACTTTTCGCAATAACATCATGTGAAATAATGGTTCATTTAATCTGATTCTTTACAAGTGACACAAGGGAGCCTCGCCAGGTTGTTCATGTTCAAGGGTCGTGAAGTAAAAAGCTTATTGACAGATTGATTTTCAGTCTGTAGTGCATGACAAAATTAAGGTGGCTCGGAAGAAAAACTCCTAGCACTCTTCACAGAAGTCGAACCTATGAATTTGTGGTCACTAGTTGCAGCTACTAATTTCAGCGACTTTCGTTACCAAGTACCACCCTGCTTTGCCGAACCTTAAAAACATTTTAATGAGCAAATGGCACTTAATTCAAGATCAACTACTAAAGAGACAAATGTACACCGAGCCTCTCATCATTTCATATAAAAGAGCAAAATTGCTGGGAGCGGTCCTCGTTAGAGCAAAACTATAAGGTCATGTATCACACTATCAGTATCACACTTATGAGTCGTGTTTGGCCCGCCAACACCTTCCACCAGAATAACACAAAGAGCCATTTTAACGCCAATAAATGCATTGGCTGCGGTAGGATAGGTTACCTCTTCAGAATCTATTTCACATTTATCCAGTAAATTGAGAAGGCTAAGCGCCAAAGGCTCCCATTCAATATTTGTTCCGCCATTGAAAACTCAGTAGCCAAGCTTTCTATCCGCTGAATATGGAAGAAAGGTCACGTGCATCATCGAATGAGTTTTGCTGGAATCATCGAATGAATATTGCTTGAGTTATCGAATGAATTTTTTTCGAATCATTGAATGAATATTGCTTAAATTATCGAATGAATATTGCTTGAATTGTTTCATAAATGTAGGAGAGAATCGAATGCATATCAAGGCGAATTTATCGAATTTTGCTACAAGTTTATCGAATGTATTGAACAAAATCGAATATATTTGAATTTTATTGTCAATATGTGGAAATTATCAAACGCATATACGCCACATCGAATATTAACACATTTCGGCAACCATAGTTTGAAACGTCGTAAATGAGTAAACGTTAATATATAGATTTAGCCAGGGCTAAAAGCGAAGCTCCCGTTAATAAATTCATAATTTAAATCAAGCAATAAACTTGTAATCCACAGATCAGGGAACATTCATTTGACTTTTGAGGCAAAGGCCGAGTGATTTTAGAGAAAAATCAGAATTTGACCGTCCAAGAGTGAAACAAATTTTACTTCAAGTTATTTGTACACCGAAAAATAGCAATCATGTTCGATCACAGTAGATTAGGCCTGGAAAACAAATAGACCTATTCGTGTATTGTATTTGCATTAGCTGTAGCATCATAATGTGGCATTCACCAGTCTCTCCAACATTGCTCCGTTAGAGAGACTATGGATAATTGGACAACCCCGAAATATAATTTTAAGAAACACATGCGCCACGATAGTCCTTGGTGGCAGCCAATTTACTCGTTGCATTCCCCTGTCTAAAAGAGAGGCCAAAATAAAAATCAGGCCGGATTTTTTGTGTTCGACAAGTTTAGTTTACTAGTAAATCTTGGCGACGAATCTGGTGGCGTGTAAACCAGCCTTTTAAACATACTTTTTCTCATCACGTCTCAGGTAAACAGTACACAGACCTCGGACAGAATATGTTCTTTTTTGCCCTATTTAAACCTATAATTCTGCAGTTTTTCACAATTTTGCAAGAGAATTTGCACTCATTCAATATCCACGACGATCAAAGCACGCGCTTCCTTTGCAAAACAAATTATAGCATTGAATTATAAAACGTTTTCTGTTAGAAAAATCTGGTCCTATGTGATATGCGGGGTATTATAATTATGGGCTTTTAATGAAAATGATAAAAAAAATTCCCAAAATCACTTTTCGGCCAGCCGGACGGGTTCTCACTTTTGACAGGCACCAAATTTGCAGTGCGATTAATAGAGTTACCATTTACGCTTCAACATGATAGAGAAATTGTTATGTTTAGGTTTTGTTTCCCTTTATTCATTAAACTGTGTATGATTTTGTTATGTGTAATCTTTAAAAGCGAGTGATATTTACGCGCGGCGTTTTGAGTATTCCTACATGCGATGTTTATGTTCGACTGGAAACAACCGGTGCAGCGATGAAAATTGCGAGAGGGACTACTAACAATCAATAAAATAAGTTTAA
This sequence comes from Porites lobata, assembly GCA_942486035.1. Taxonomy (NCBI): domain Eukaryota; kingdom Metazoa; phylum Cnidaria; class Anthozoa; order Scleractinia; family Poritidae; genus Porites; species Porites lobata. The sequence goes on from CALNXK010000102.1 coordinate 277,240, forward strand.
TTCGGTGAAACATGTACAGAGACAATAATTTTCATTCACGAAGAGAAGTATTGAGAGTAAAGTGTCTCAGAAAATAATGAGTCTGGCAAGCATAAGCTTATTTATATTTTAAGCCGGCTTCCCGATGTTCGCCCTTTTTCAAGATGAACTCGAGGCAAGAAAATCGCTCAGAGCTTTCTGTTTACAGCCAAAATCATAACTAAATAATCTTCGGAACCTTTTCTTTGAATTTGCGGGTCAAAATATGTCTAAAGGCTTTTTAAACCTGATACTATTGTAGGTTAGATCATTGCTCGTGTTTTAACTTAATTAAGCCGCATAAACCATACGCTCGACTTCAGGAAACCGAAAAAAAAAAACATCAAAAACAATAATGGCTCAAGCTTACCAGTCGAGATGCTGCTTCTGAAGGTCATCAAGTGTTCCAGAATCGCTTGAGACTTTTCAACCTTCTTACGCCTCAAGCAAGGGCAAGTGAGTAAGCTCATTTTTGAAATCGATGCCATCCGAAATCAGATTTCCAATGACTTTGACAAGCGGTGCATTTGTCAACAAAAAGCGCAATAAACAAACCAGCCACGAATTACAGAACAATCTTGATAGCAGCTGTATTTCATTTTGTACACCAAGTAGAAAAAGATAGTTTAAAACATCACAAGATGACACAAAACTCTCTCAGCTCCAGCTATCAGTAAGCAAGTTTCCAGACGCTGCAAAAATTTTCCGCATAAAATTTTGACCAATCAGAACATAAAAATTGGACGTAGAGCGTGATCAACGCGTGACAGTGAGAAAAGTCAAAAGCGATTGCCTTCCCTGCATGTAAATGTAAAAGCCGGTTGAATTTTCGTGTCCGAGATCAGTTCGAAATCAACATTTTAAAAGTGCGGCTCGTGAAACACGACTTATTTCATATGCATTTTAAAAAAATTGAACTTGAGCCTGCGATCATTTGAAAAGTAGCAACTTGTCAGCGAATACCTTCAAAATATTACTCGAACTCAGAGGGTCGATACCTGAGGCCGCGATACGGTCAGGCGATACTGGTCAGCAGAAACACTGTTTTGACAGCTGTCAATTAATCAAAACATGGATGTTTAATATCAGGTTGCAGGCTCCCGAACTAGCTAGAAAGTGTGAGATTAAACATTGGTATGCCTGTGGTGCGGACGGACGGAAGGTCGGGTGGTCGGTGTACTGTCACGTGATTACCGAATTTTCTAGGATGGATAGATTTTCTATAAAGCTATGGGGCTTCGAATTGAGCCCGTGATCAAATATAATATCAGCGCAAAACTTTAAACACTACGTAACCTCAATAGATAGAAAAATGAGACCGCGATCCACTCAGGTGATGATGGTCAGCGTATACTCTAGTTTGACAGCTGTCAATTAACCTTCATTAGAATGGCGAATATTCGAATTAACAGACTACGGGTGTGAGTAGGACATTTCCGTCCGGCATGTAGTGGAAAATGCCAGATCGTGTACCTGAGCGAACCTGAACCCTCGTTATTAATTTTCTGATAGCGGTCTGCACATGTCCCATTTTGACAGCTGTCAATTGACCTTAATTTGGCCTGCCAATGTAACTTTAAACGACTGTCAGCCAACTGACAGCCTTACCCGGCGTAGTTTCGTTTTTATGTTGAATTTGTAAGTGTGACATTTTATATCAGCTTATATATAGGGGCAAAACGACTGGTCTTTTATCTGAGCCCGCGAGACGGTCATGTGATAATTGTCAGCGGATGGTTGATTTTGACAGCTGTCAATCTAATCGTACTCATACGGATGGCTTACATAACTAAGAGGCTAGTCAAGTTGTGCAAGATCTATTGTGACATTTGACATCGGCTTACATGAAGTGTGTGTACGGACGGGCGTACGCTACGTCATAACCAAATTTTCTCGGATGGATAGTTTACCAAATTTTCTTACCCATGGTGCTCCGCTAAAAAAATATTTGCATATTCGCAACAATCATCAGCTAGATTCGCAATTTTTGTTACGGCTTTTTTCGGTTCTTCCATGACCTTATTTTGTAAAAATTTAGTACAAAATTCCTCGTGCAACTTTCTGTCATTTTTGTTAACATTTTGCTTTGTTCCTATTGGATAGTATCTTGACACCTCTTAAGAGGTGAAATTAAAAACAAAAATAGTCGGTCTGCGGGCTCGCTTTTCTCCGCCCCATTCTTCTTGCCAGCTAGCGCTGGTGGCTCCACTGACCGCCAAAACAACCCCAAACTCTGACAAGTAAACCTACTCGCAGAATATATACTATTATTGGTAAGAGCAGGAGGTAAAATTGGTGATGACGATGTAGATTGAACTTGCTGCTTCACAAAGTGAAAAACATAGATTTTCTATTTTTAGTATACTAACATTAACTGTCCTTCTTTAAACTTGGAAACAAAGAGTAATTCATTTGTGTCGTGGTAAGAAGTATTTTTTTTTAAATATATAATCTCCCTTCAAAAATTTTTAAGATCTCACCAAAAACTCCTCTCTCCCCACCCCCTGTGGTATACGGAACGCATATGGACTGCCTTAGGTACATGAAAATGCGAGAATAGGCAAAGACGGCGACGCTAGAGCACTGCCATTTCTAAAGCTGCCTTATGAATCAGAAACAGGAAATTGCGTAACAGAAAAATATTTGTCTTTCTCTAAGATTTCACCGCAACATTCAATTGTGACGATAGAATGGAGATCTTTGCTGACGGTCAAAGCCTTGGAACGGACAGTGATTATGCAAACCCCACCACCTACCTTGTACCAGTAAACACTCGAGTTCTGTCAGTAGCAGGGGAAAACTATGGAGGACCTCTCGGAATACTCGGTTCTACTAGCAACGGACAGGTAACTAATGAAACTTGGAAATGCAGCAGCGTTCTGTATCCCGGATGGAATTCCCCAAATTTTGATGACCAGAACTGGCCTTTGGCAAAAGTGCTTGCAAAGCATGGTGACGATCCTTGGGGTACACTAAAGGGCATCGCAATGACAGCTAAGTGGATATGGGGAGACGCTAACAGCAACACTGCCTATTGCAGACTGTCACTAAAGTAAAAAATTAGTACGTTTGAGTTTAATCATGTTGGTAGAGGTCAAGAGATTGTTCCTTAGCTAGCTTCGAGTTCATTTATTCATAATTTGCATCATTAGTCTTTCGCATGGCAAATAAATTAAAGTGGCCCTTCTTTTGATGCCTTAGAGGAGCCAGGGGCACCTGGCCACTGTTTTCTGTAAAATATCTGTTCGGAGAAGCAAAAATTGCCTAACATTTCCTACAGCTTGAAGAAGGCTAAAAATTTCTAGATGACCGTTTCATTTATGTACAATTTTCGTAGCATATCTAATAAATTCCCTATACGATTTTCTAAATTTTAATTTCGCATTTTAGTCCCCAAGTTAGGCTATTTTTCGTAGGAAAACGAAACCTAAAATTTCCGGATTTGAAAATGCGATGGAGAGGAGAAAAATTCTCATTTCGGTGAAACTTAAAATTGCGTCTAAAATTTTCGGGAAAATAATACCGAAGCCCTTGTAATTTCGAAAAGACTCAAGTTGCCCTAGGACGACCGAACCAGATACAAGTTTTATAGCGCCGCTTAGAATCCATTCCTAGAGATCTAAAAGTACTCTGGATAGCCTAAAAAGTGTTTTCAATACATTTAGGAGGAAACCGTCGTTGGGTGCCCCTGAGGAGCTGTGTCACAAAATTTATCAACATTCAAACAGTTGGAAACCAGCCACCAAATTGAGTAAAACATGAAATGGCCGCTCAAAACGTTAAAAGGAGGTATCAATAACACAGCAGAAAACGAACAAGGATTGCAATTGTCAATTCTGAAAACTTTTAGCCTAAGTTAATTTTTTCAAGGTTAATTTGTTGTTTGTAACGTTTGATCATCCAGGAACCGATTACCCACCACCTAATTTGACATACTGAATGTAATGCTTGGCATAAACAAGAGCCCCCATCAATCTTTACTTAATAGCTACTTCGGATATGCCAGAAACGTCCCCTTACATAACACAAGATATGCTTCAAAAGAAAATCTGTATAAGACTTGTTATAGAACAAACATTGGCAAACAAACAATATCTGCAACGGTAGTAGATCTCTGGCAGAAACTAACCGCTGACTATAAACGCTTAAGTGTTTTAAAAAAAAGGGTCAAACAACCGTACTTAAATTAGGCAAAATTCTTCTTCTGACAGCTAACACCAACTAGCGCCTCTTTCTTCAATTCTTTTGTGGATATGCTATATGCTCTTAGCTTTATGCTGTGCTCTTTTTGTTCGTTTTTTGTTCGTTTTTTGCTTTGTTTTGTTTTGTTTTTTTTGTCTTTGGATTAGCCATTCTTGCTACGCTTTAGCTTATGCCCATCCATTATATTTTTATTTATTCCTTTTTTTTCTGTCTTTCATTTATTTTCTCTCAATTAAGCTACATTTCAAATATACATGTATACAGTACATCTCTATAGTGATAGGAAGGATTTACTCAAAGTGTTTTATATTTTGAAGTCAGGTCGCGTTTATTAGCTATTAGTGTTTAAATAAGAAGCGTTAAGCTGGTAATTACTCTTTTGTGTTGAATACCTGTGGTAATGGTATATAAGTAAGTTAGTTTGTAGTAACTTTCGATTACACCGATTATATTGTCAACTACACAGATTGCTTCGAGTACGTGTACAAGTGATAAACACTGTTGGAACCAAGTCAGGTTTGTCTTATTCTCTGCTGCATTCCAGTTAGTGATACGTTTGATCCCGGTCCTAGGAGTTGTGACGGCTCCTACCCGCAAGCGAGTTAGTTGCCCTTTGAGTTTAGTTTCCCCCCTTTAGAAGACAGTTTCCGGTGTTCAAACCCCGAGTTCCCGTTTAGCCCTTAAAGTCGCTCGAAAGTGGAAAAACCTTCCGTCACATTGTGTTGACCATTGATTAGATTTTCATCTATAGGTCAGTCAGTGGAATCAGTTGAACGGGGCTCGTGGGTCGGGATTTCATGGTGTACGGGATGGGAACTGGTCAGTTTAGCGTTTTAGTTTACTTCCTTTTATCGGCCGTCAGGTGTCTCTTGTGGCAAATAAACTCCTCGTTTTCTTACAATATAATATATCTATCTCTTGATCTGTCTTGTCTAATTTTCATGGCAGCCCAGTGGACGCCTTACGGCGTCTAGTTTATACCATAGCCTCGGGATGAGGTACTTCAGGCAGACGCCTACCTTGAAGATTTTCTATGCACTGTGTACACCCTTTGGCTAGCCCGCTTTAAGTGACTTATACCGTTGTTAAGGCAAAAAAGTATTCATCGTGGAGAGTGCTGGATAAGTAAACTTGGTGCATGCTAGACTAATGAACTGTGCTTACTAGATTTACTAAACTCTGAGCCTGCGCGAGCTGTAAGCTGTATGCAAAAAGCCGGCTACACGATTTAGCGTTGCTTCTTCTCGTTTCTATTCTCGGCTCGTCTTTAGCTACAGAACCGTCAACATTTAAGCACTCACGACGGCAACGCTGAGCGACGACGAAAACGTAACTTTAAAAAGTGAATTCGCGTTATTATTCCCCTCCCCCGCCGTCGTTGTGGGATTTGTCAAATATATAATGTTGGCCAATCTTTCTCGAGTAGGATTCTAAAGGGGTGTATCTAAGTTCAGAAAAAGAACTAGAAAATTGCTGTCATTTTTCCCTTCATAAAACGTTAAATTAGTTCATGATCACCAGCATGGGATTACCTTGGGCAGCGATCGAATTAAAACTATGATTTTTTTAAAGCTTTTTCTTGCTGCTCACGCAACTTTCTTTCGGATTATGACTCCTTTCCTTACAATATGACCGAATAAAAATTCTTCCTAGCACTCCGTATATTTGGTTTTTGTCAGATCGCATATTCTGTGTTTTCACTTTACCTGCCGACTCTGTTCGGCGGAATGAAATCCAGAAAACCAAGCGCATGAATCAAGAAGTGAGAATGTTCTTTTTTAAAGCCTTCTTTCTCGTAGCGAGTCTAAAATTTAGTTTAGTTTATCTGAGTGTTTAATCACTATTTACTTTATTACATTTCGTTTAATCGCTTTGTGGTTTCAGGCGTTTATAATATACTAAAAAAAATGAACTGGGCTATGAAAACATCTGCGCGCGTAGTTGTTTTAGGAAATACACAGTGCTTCTTGTTGTAACCGATTATTGGTTCGTTTTCTTACAGTTAATCATGATCAATTTCATTGAAAAAAATGGTATGGGCTTTTGGGGTTGGAAAAGGCGGATAAGTGATTCACGTAGTCAATTGGCGTGCGTCCTGTTCCCTGAAATAAGTTGCCATTTTGACTGCCCTCCCCCAACACGCACTCGCTTTTTTGGGGTTAAGATAACCTCAAGGGAGGATAAAAAGGTGTCGATGAATTTTAAAGTTAGAGTGGGTATAGGAAATTAAGTTCATGGGTATTAACGGGAGTTATTAAGCAAGGGTACGGTTAAATAGTTAAGGACGCTTTCTGACCTTCTCCTTAAAGGACGAAGATCAAACTCAGCCCCTATATCATAAGGTTACTTATACGCACCGTTAATAGTGTTCACTTTACAGGAAGGAGGTATAGTGTTCTTTAGATTAAAGTCACATTTCATGTAGTTTTTAAGATGTTATTTCTGACGAACTTCGAGCCCGCGAAGAAGGCAGAAATAAATATTTTGACGGCGCGAGATACAACAGGGCCTGGGTACTAGGCCGAATGCACCATGGGTAGCCATATCGGGGGTATATATAAGGCTGCGTCTATCACGTGTACGTCATCTAGGCTTACGAACCAACCTCTCTTTGGTTTTTTCTTTATTTTTTGTTTTTTTTTTAGGAGCAACCTATTCTCGATTACATTCAGTCCCTTAGGAAGGGCTGTGAGCTTAAACCTCGGTTCCTACCCAGATTTCCGGCCCGCACTTCCCTTCGGAGTTTTTTTCTGGGCAGGTTTTTTCTGGCCTCAGTCTGACCGCATTTGTTTCAGTTGTAAGCGGTAGCTCAGCTCTGCTAGTTTTCAGCTTTTTTCCCGTTTCTTATCTTACGTACTCGTTCGGTTTTCACAGTTGTGCACCTGCTCCTTTACTTAATATATTTACAATAGATGTATATGAAATAAATCTTTTGGGTTTTAATATATTTAGTTTCTATGTATGCTTAGGTCAGCTGTCCCTGACCGCTTTTTAAGTGGCGTGATATGTCTAGCTTGACGCAGTCAGATTGTTGGCAATATTGCAGACTTCTTGTCAGGGCCGTTAGCCATTTGTTTACCCTTAACGTCGTGCCCTAGCCTTAATTTCTGGTAGCCTAACTGGCAATTGGCCTACATGCCTTCTTGGGTACATTAGTGAACGATTCTCAGTTTTTTCCTCGTGCTCAGCCTCTGCGGTCCTACAGTGTTCCCTGTGCCAGTTATCCGTTGATAGTGGTTTTATAAGTTTCCTCAGACTAACTGGCAGCCTAACTGACACTAAGCCTGCCTGCTTAAATGGGGATTCAGGTCGAGATCGACCAGATGTAGCAGTTCTTTCTTTTTGTGAAAGCTGGTTAATTCACGAGTCTTGTACATTGGTTATTTACCTATTGCTGTATATATTTCATACGTACTTTTAGGGTTGGTTCTCGCCAAGCCGTCCCAAAATAAACTTATTTGTCTTTACATTTTGTCTGTTGATGTTGTGTAGAGGAGTCAAAATCATAAGTTTTGTGCGGAACATCAGGCAACACGTTTTCTCTTCTTCTGTCCGCTTTAAGCTGATTAAGACATTTCATTACACCAGATGACGAGAGATAAAAACAAGCGCTCGCTGATCACAGTCAGTCATTATTTATTTGACTTTGTAAACAAGAGTTACGCGAGGAGTCATGGACATGGAGGCAGGAAGCTTCCTATAACACCCCATACGCCAATGTAATTGTTTTTCCACATCTCAGTCTGTCCTGAGATTTAGCTTCCTCTGGCGAGAGATCTCAGTATTAAATTAATCATACATTCTACTCTCGGTCTCACCAAAAACACATAAGTAGAGACTGAATACAAGTCTAGGACAGAAAAGTTTCCCTTAGCTTGGATTCTGGCTAGTAAGGATATTGATTTTGCCGTTTAGGGTTAGTGTGGTACTACTTGAAGAGGGGTTGTACTGCTTGAAGAAGGGTGTTATTTTAAGAATAGTTGAGAGAATTTGGTTTAAGATCAAAGCGATCTCCCTTTGGTAATCAATTTAGTAATTCTCATAACCTTTTCTCTTGTTGATCTGCTAATGTTGTTGGGAGAAAATTGATGTTGGTCACTCTTGGGACCTAAAGGGTTAATAAGAACAGAATCAAAGAAAAAACAGGACGCTTATTGTGTTTACAAATACTCACTAACAGGTTATTGCGTGTTGTACTTTATGGTGAATAATTTGCATTCTTAGGATTAAGTATAATCTAGCTGGATTTGTGAAAACATAGCTAGCGAGATGACAGCCTCTTGAGTGAAGAAAGCCAAAACGCAAGTTTTTTTTTTAAATTCTTGCGTCTGATAAACAAGAAAATCACAAGAAGAAAGGAAAAGGAGCGGGAATTGCGAAAATAGAGGGAAGTGGGAGAAAGGAAGGCGGAGAAAAGAAAAGACAATGGTTGTAGCCTTAGTTTTTGTATTGGCTAATTATTTGGAGATATTAGCAGACAGATTATCTAATGGTCTTGTGCTTTTGACCTCGGCTGTGTAAGTCATATAGGATAAGATCTACTTTAGGGTTTCTAGTTCTTGTCGCGTTGTTTTTGAAACATAGTCAAAACACTACCTATTGCGAGCGGTTGACACACCATCTTTGGTTGATGGCATCACAATTCACTCCATCAGGAAATTGAGTAATTTTAATTTTCAGTGGACAAAAGCCTTTTACCAGAATAACTTATACAAGATCGCATTCTTTTTTACATTTTTCAAAGGCTATAAATGTAATCAGACAATTTCTTATGAGAGTCCGAGAAAATAAATGTCAAATTTGGCAAAATAACAAAATTTTTAGAATTTTACCTGTGTTTTCAGATTTCTTGTAAAATTTGACATTTATTTTCTCGGGCTCCCTTGAAAAATGTAAAAAAAAGAAATGCGATATTGTTTAAATTTTTCTGGTACAAGGTTTTTGTCCACTAAAAATTGAAATTACTCAATTTCCTGATGTATTCCGTCTTAAAAGCGACAAGATCTGTTTTACAAGCTCTTCTCTTGTAGAAGTGTAATGATTTTAAATTTGTAGCCGTGAACTTAATAAACGTTGAGGTGATCCAAGTTAGCCTGCAGTGCAGGCGTTTTCTTTGAGCGCGCAATTTGCTCCCGAAATCGCCATGGTGACGAACAAGGTTTCGCCCACCCAAAATACGCCTGCACTGCAGGCTAATCCAAGTTTGTGTGTGGTACTTGATGAAAAAAATAACGAGGCAACACCTTCTTTGATTTCTGGAAACTTCCATTGAAACGATTTCCATCATTACTGGGGTCAAGCTATTAAGTTTAACCCAAACCCTGAATTAAATTCGGCTTATATTATTCACTGAAGCAAAAACAGGTGGCACCTAATTTTCAATATGAACAAGTAAAGCCACCGGACGTTTTAACTATGAAAAGACGTCAAACATTTTGTTAAGGTGTTCTTCTCGGTGAGTCTTTGTTATGCTAATCCTAGCTAACACTTTGGCATCTGGTGTTAAACAACCCACTTTTTCCACCATTTACTTTACTTAAACAATGTCTTTTTAATTATGCTAAACTTTCGCATGCTCTAAGGTACTTAGAAACCGTAGTCTAAAGTTTGCCGAAATGTGTAATGTCTACTAGCCTTCAATTTAATACTCATTTTCGTCTGGTTTATATGCAGATGTACTCGCTATGGGTAATTTTGTCAAATTACTACAAATAGAAAAACTATACAAACTATCATCTCCTTGGGTATAGCTAATGCCCCTACGGCTGACCTCTTAGAAAACAGTAGGGGGGGAGATCAAAGTCATGAAAAGCGAATCTCATATATAATAGCAAGAGACTGACAACTAAAGATTATTATTGCAAAGTGTGATGGAAATATACAACTTGCAACAGCTTAGTTTATTACAAAGTGCTATGGACAGATATTCCTTTTCTTACAAAGTGCGACAAAGTTTATTACAAAGTGCGACAGGTATTACAAAGTGCGATAGAATTATTACAAATCGCCCGCCGGGCATTACGAAGGTGATCGATTTATTAAAAATTACCACACGTAGTACAAAGTGCGATGATTATTACAGATTGCCACGGTACACGACAGTACACCCTGTTGATGAAAACCGCGCTGGTAGACGGCAGAGATGAATAAAATGATTTCCTCATTCATTAACTGCTTCATCGTTGGTGCAGTTTTAGCAGCCGAAAAAGAATCTAGATCTGCCTACATCAAAACCCGAGAGAACAAGCGTTTACATGGCTATGTTGTCAAGAGAATTGATTCTACGGATGAAATGTTGTGCAGTCAAGCATGTTTAAGGCATTCTTGGTGTACCTCTTCCAACTTCAAAGAGTCCTCGAGCAACTGTGAGCTGAACAAGCATGAGTTCTCTCCAACTGATGATGGCACCAAGCTCACTGATAATCCAGGCACAACGTTTTCAATGTTTCTTAAGGTAAGAAACACTCTGAATTTTCATTGCTTAGACAACAAAAACCTCCCTAACAACAAGAACTAGACTCCTGCACCCAGGCTAAGGCAACAACACGATGTATAACAATTCCGTCTAAATAAATTTTAATACATAACTGTTCATGCATGCGAAGTTAAGTCATGAAAAAATAGGAAGTTGTTAAAACTGTACAGTAAAGTTGACTGGTTGTAAAAGGCGCACGCATTTCAGTCATATGTTTCGTATGGGAGCTAGCTATGTTTTCCCTTTCCCAAACTTTTCAGTTCTGCAACAACAAAATCATTATCGAAGGCAATGTTTTCTTCCCTAACCAGAGGCTTACTTGCAAATAAAGTTAAGAGAAGTATAGAGTGCAAACAACTATAGGTTTTAAAAAAGAGGAAAGCACGCTTAGAGCCGGCAATTAATCTGTGGAATTTTTTGTGTTCAACATTAGATTTGCGTTGTGCCGTTGAAAATGCTGTTGAAATGTTGTTGTTGGTGGTGGGATCAGTCTCGCTATCTGCAATTAAATAATCTGTATGTAGTTAGTACGTCGCCGCCCCACGCCAGAGAAAGAGTAGCTAAAACATATAAAAAGGTGTAGGAAGTCTATGAAAAACGATGTCGGTATATCATTTTAGCTTACCGAAGTAACATATGAACATTTTCCTCAGGGCTGCCTAATGGCTGGATGCCTTAACGGAGGTTCTTGTTTGTTCGACGAAGGGAAAGATGCGTTTGCTTGTTCATGCAGTCCGCAATGGAGAGGAGAAAAATGCGAAATGGGTAAGTCGAAACTGTTTTTGTTCCTTAAGTACGGTAGACAATATAGGGGAAGAGTGAAAGACGTAACCCGGCTGAAAACGAACCACACAACTTAATTTTCTATACTTAAATATACATGGCAATTCTTTTTAGAAGTAAGGAAACAGTTATAATCTGCTGGCAGGTTTCCTCTGGCAATGTAGTTGATATAGTCCTCAGAATTAATTTACATCCCGTGGAATATAAGAAAAGCATGTAACCTATGAGACTTTGGCGTTTACCGTTAGCCTTGAGTGTGGACAAGGCATTAGATCTGGCCAAATTTTATGTGACGCTCAAATTAACGTAAGTGATACCTAACACCTGGATTAACCTAACAATTACACACGACGGTCGTGTTATGCAAAACAGTCGGTAAAGCGTGGCGTAAGAGTCGTACGGGCGTGTGAGGCGAGAGAAAACAACGTATTTTTAGCGTCTCCCCCCAGTCTCGTCCTCTGTTTTCAGCGTCGTTCCAGACCTTTTGTTCGACTGCTTGCGCGCACTTGAACACGCAAAAATACGGACTGTTTTGCATTCTACCGTGTTTAAAGAAGAGAATTTGCATGCATGAATTAGATAATTATTTTGCTTAAGGCTTTTTGGCGAAAAAACTGGTGGATCGTCCGAGGAAACAGATTCTAAATAGAAGTGTAAATTGTTTAATAGTTAGTCGTAAAGAAAACAAAGTGATAATGGGCAAACTTGGCACAACTGTATTTGCGCTTTTCTCTGTCGCTGTCGCAGTTCCAACCCATGTTTGTTTGTCGCCATTTCTGCTGCCCTATGTTGCTGTTTTCAAGGTCATTTCGCTTCAGTGTCGAAACTTAGCCCAACAGGGCCTCAAGAAAGTGGCCAAAACAAGTGTATCGTAATCAACGGAGACGCACCTGATAAGGGTGAAACTATACAAAACACCACTGTTGTTTGGGCCTGATTGGTTTAAAGTCTGAAAATAAATAAAGAGAGAATGAAAATAAGACCACACCATTAATGTTTTGTATGCGCCTAATAAGCCTGCATTGCCAGAAAAACTGAGTATGGTCTCTCTCCTCCACAGGGGCCTCTTTGTGTTGTGGGAGAGTTCGCTGGGCACCCCCACGCTTTTTATTTTTTTGATTATTGCTATTCTTATACAGATACCCAGCAGGAGCCTCTGCAGAGGAGAGAGGAGTATGGACTAGTCTTACATGTCACACGTCTCCACCCCCTTAGCCGTGGGTCTCTCTCTCCCCTGCGCCCTTCACGGGTTATGGGGAGGAGACGAATGACATTTCAGACTACCTATGGACATTTACGTTCATCCGGGGATTAATAAAGGAGGTATACATAGAAAACACATTTCCTTTTTTGTAGGTAGATAGGGAAGGACATAACGAGCAATCCATTTGTTTTACCATGAAGTGCTGTGTCGTCTGGCTTAGCCACTTCCCTTATTATGGCACGCAATCAAAGAAAACAGTTATCATCAAAATGATTTTCAAATGATTTTGTACGAAAAATTTCAACAGACGACTGAAGGAATAATTCATTAAAAAATATATTCTTCTAAATAAGTCAATGCATTCTATTTATTATTTTGCAGACATAAACGAGTGTGAGACAGGAAAGCGTCACTGCGACTCCAATGCTTTCTGTAACAACACTAAAGGCTCCTATATTTGTACATGCAAACCAGGATATAACGGAAACGGAGTTAACTGCACAGGTAAAATAAAGAAGCGAAAACCCCCAGCCGATAGCACTGAATAACATGATAGGAAAGCATTTCTATTCAACAAATCTTTTCGAGTTCCATTATGGTGTATGTTACATCTTTAGGGGTTCTTTAAAATCGGTTCCAACATGACAGCATGTGATAGGCCACTTGTTTATGGTTGGCATTCGAACAGGCTCACTTGTGCGAGTTTGGGGTTATAGATTTTAATATATAACCCCCCCCGCTCCAAAAAAAAAAAGCAGTGGTGCCGTCAGCGGGAGCCAGCGAATCCGGTGATAAGATTAAGGCCATTAAACGTTAAAAAATATGTGCATATTCGGCAACAATTAGCGGGATTAGTGGTTTCTGTCGCGGGTTTTTCCATTTTTTCATGACTATATTTTGCTATCTGCCGCAAAAATCTCCTCGTGCAACTTTCTGTCATTTTTGTTAACACTTTGCTGTGTTCCTATTGGATAAGATCTTGACACCTCTTAAGGGGCGAAATTAAAAAAAAAATAGCCCGTCTGCTAGCGATGGTGGCACAACCACCAAAACAACCCCAAACTCTCACAAGTAAACCCGCTCGCAGACTAGTTTATCGTTTATCTCGCGATAGTCGTTACTTAGTTATTCATTCACAACGTTTCAAAGTGCGTACTTTTGGTCTTAAATAGGCAATTGTGTCGAGTGTAGGTGGGCTAATACTTCCCCCGTAGTTGCTAGTGATTAGCATTACGAGCCCGATTTATGGTTGGTGGGTTTTCCACCAACCATGCGGCCTGCCGAGTGGTACTAATCGGCAGCTGTGTTGTCGATGTCTGATCGTGGTTATCCACGCTTCTGAAATCTCAACGGCTGTAATCTCAATGCAGAGTGTGAAAATAAGACGATATCGTTAATTTTTTGTATGCGCCTAATAAGCCTGCATTGCCAGAAAAACTGCGTATGGACTAGTCTGAAATGTCACACGTCTCCACCCCCTAACACGTGGGGGCGCGTCCCTTCACGGGTTTGGGGGTGGAGACGAATGACAATTCAGACTACGTATGGACATTTACGTTCATCTGGGGGTTAATAGGTATACAGAGAAAACACATTTCCCTTTTGTGGGTCGGTAGGGAAGGACATAACGAACAAACCGTCAGTTCAGTCTTCCATGAGGAGGTGGATCGTCTGGCTTAGCCACTTCCCTTAGAATGGCACGCAATCAAAGAAAACGTCGATCATCAAAATGATTTTCTACGAAAGATTTCAACAGAGGATCGACGGAATCATTCAGTAAAAACTATATTCTTCTAAATAAAGCAATGCATTCTATTTACTATTTTGCAGACAACAACGAGTGTGAGACAGGAAAGCATCACTGCGATTCCAATGCTTTCTGTAACAACACTAAAGGCTCTTACAATTGTACATGCAAACCAGGATATACTGGAAACGGCGTTAACTGCACAGGTAAAATAAGCAAGCGAAAACCCTCAGCCAATAGCACTGAATAACATGATAGGAAAGCATTTCTATTCAACAAATCTTTTCGAGTTCCATTATGGTGTATGTTACATCTTTAGGGGTTCTTTATAATCGGTTCCAACATGACAGCTTGTGATAGGCCACCTGTTTATGGTTGGCATGCGAACAGGCTCACTTGTGCGAGTTTGGGGTTATATATTAAGGCGGCGGTGCCGTCAGCGGGAGCTGGAGAATAAGGCGATTAAACGTTAAAAAAGATGTGTATATTCGGCAACAATCAGTAGCTGGATTCGCGGTTCTTGTCACTGCTTTTTTCCCTTTTTTCCATGACTATATTTTGCTATCTTCCGCAAAAATTTCCCCGTGCAACTTATTGTTGTTAACATTTTGCTTTGTTTCTATTGGATAGTGTCTTGACACCTTTTAAGGGGCCAAATTAAAAAAAAAATTTCCCCTCTACAGGCTCGCTTATTTTCCCCACCCCATTTTTCTTGCCAACTCAAGAGCTGGTGGCTCCACGGCCAAAAAACCCCCAAACTCTCACAAGTAAGCCCGCTCGCAGACTAGTTTATCGTTTATCTCGCGATAGTCTTTACTTAGCTATTCATTTACGACGTTTGAAAGTTCGTACTTCTGGTCTTCATTAGGTAGGCGATTGTGTCGAGTGTGGATGGACTAATAGTTCCACCGTAGTTGCTAGTCATTAGCACTACGAGCCTCATTTATGGTTGGTTGGTTTTCCACCAACCATGCAGTCTGCAGTGGTAATAATCGGCAGCTCTGCTGTCGATATCTGTTATCCAGTGAGTATCCACGCTTCTGGAATCTCAATTTAGGGAGTGTGAAAATAAAACTGATATCGTTATTGTTTTGTATGCGCCTAATAAGCCTGCATTGCCAGAAAAACTGCGTATGGACTAGTCTGAAATGCCAGACGTCTCCAATCCCTGACCAGCGGGGGGGGAGGAAGGGGCGCGTCTCTCTACCCCGCGGCCTTCACGGGCTAGAAGGTGGAGACGAATGACATTTCAGAATACGTATGGACATTTACGTTCATCCAGGGATTGATAAAGGAGGTATAAAAAGAAAACACATTTCCCTTTTGTGGGTTGGTAGGGAAGGACATAATGAGCAAACCATCAGTTTTTCCATGAAGTGCTGTGTCGTTTGGCTTAGCCACTTACCTTAGTCTGGCACGCAATCAATGAAAACGGTAATCATCAAAATGATTTTCTACGAAAGATTTCAACAGACGATCGAAGGAATCATTGAGTAAAAAGTGTATTCTTCTAAATAAAGCAATGCATTCTATTTACTATTTTGCAGACATCAACGAGTGTGAGACAGGAAAGCATCACTGCGACTCCAATGCTTTCTGTAATAACACTAAAGGCTCTTACAATTGTACATGCAAACCAGGATATACTGGAAACGGCGTTAACTGCACAGGTAAAATAAGCAAGCGAAAATCCTCAGCCGATAGCACTGAATAACATGATGATAGGAAAGCATTTCTATTCAACAAATTTTTTCGAGTTCCATTACGGTGTAACATACACCGTAATGGAACTCGAAAAAATTTGTTGAATAGAAATGCTTTCCTATCATGTTATTCAGCGCTATCGGCTGAGGGTTTTCGCTTGCTTATTTTACCTGTGCAGTTAACGCCGTTTCCAGTATATCCTGGTTTGCATGTACAATTGTAAGAGCCTTTAGTGTTGTTACAGAAAGCATTGGAATCGCAGTGATGCTTTCCTGTCTCACACTCGTGAGCCAACCATAAACAAGTGGCCTATCACATGCTTTCATGTTGGAACCGATTTTAAAGAACCCCTAAAGATGTAACATACATCTTTAGGGGTTCTTTAAAATCGGTTCCAACATGGCATGCGAACAGGCTCACTTGTGCGAGTTTGGGGGTTATATATTAAGGCGGCGGTGCCGTCAGCAGGAGCTGGCGAATAAGGCGATTAAACGTTAAAAAAGATGTGTATATTCGGCAACAATCAGTAGCTGGATTCGCGGTTCTTGTCACTGCTTTTCCTCCTTTTTTTCCATGACTATATTTTGCTATCTTCCGCAAAAATCTCCCCGTGCAACTCAGTACTTTCTGTAATTGTTGTTAACATTTTGCTTTGTTTCTATTGGATAGTGTCCTGACACCTCTTAATGGGAGAAATTAAAAAAAAATTTCCCCTCTGCAGGCTCGCTTATTTTCCCCGCCCCATTCTTCTTGCCAGCTAGAGCTGGTGGCTCCACCGCCAAAAAACCCCCAAACTCTCACAAGTAAGCCCGCTCGCAGACTAGTTTATCGTTTATATCTCGCGGTAGTCGTTACTTAGTTATTCATATACGACGTTTAAAAGTTTCGTATTTCTGGTCTTCATTAGGTAGGCGATTGTGTCGAGTGTGGGTGGACTAATAGTTCCACCGTAGTTGCTAGTCATTAGCACTACGCGCCTCATTTATGGTTGGTGGGTTTTCCACCAACCATGCGGTCTGCAGTGGTACTAATCTGCAGCTGTGTAGTCGATATCTCTTGTCCAGTGATTATCCACGCTTCTGGAATGTCAATTTAGGGAGTGTGAAATAAAACTGATATCGTTATTGTTTTGTATGCGCCTAATAAGCCTGCATTGCCAGAAAAACTGCGTATGGACTAGTCTGAAATGCCAGACGTCTCCTATCCCTGACCAGCGGGGGGGGAGGAAGGGGCGCGTCTCTCTACCCCGCGGCCTTCACGGGCTAGAAGGTGGAGACGAATGACATTTCAGAATACGTATGGACATTTACGTTCATCCAGGGATTGATAAAGGAGGTATAAAAAGAAAACACATTTCCCTTTTGTGGGTTGGTAGGGAAGGACATAATGAGCAAACCATCAGTTTTTCCATGAAGTGCTGTGTCGTTTGGCTTAGCCACTTACCTTAGTCTGGCACGCAATCAATGAAAACGGTAATCATCAAAATGATTTTCTACGAAAGATTTCAACAGACGATCGAAGGAATCATTGAGTAAAAAGTGTATTCTTCTAAATAAAGCAATGCATTCTATTTACTATTTTGCAGACATCAACGAGTGTGAGACAGGAAAGCATCACTGCGACTCCAATGCTTTCTGTAACAACACTAAAGGCTCTTACAATTGTACATGCATACCAGGATATATCGGAAACGGCGTTAACTGCACAGGTGAAATAAGCAATCGAAAACCCTCCGCCAATAGCACTAAATAACCTGATTTGAAAGCATTTCTATTCAACAAATTTTTTCGAGTTTAATTATGGTGTATGTTACATCTTTAAGGGGTTCGTTATAATCGGTTCCAAATCATAGCATTTGATAGGCCGCTTGTTTATCGTAGGCATGCAAACAGATGCAAACAGGCTCACTTGTGCGAGTTTGGGGTTATATTGCTGGTTTTCAGTGTCACGCCATTCAAAATAGATCAAAATAAAAATCAAAACCATTCGACAGATAAAGTCCAGAATCTGGGAAATGAAAGGAGGTAAATATACAAAGACCTTCGCCAAGAATTGAGTCTAAGGAATAATTCGTGTACGAGATATCCGAGGAAATGTTTTAACCAAATTTATAGAACTTTGTATGGAGACGCCATGCTGGAGCTCATCCGGATGAGCTCCAACATGGCGGACGGAAACCAACAGAAACATCTGTTACCGAGTTTTGCTACAAAAGCGTGAATTTACTCGTAGAGGAACTCATAAACATTAACGTAATACTTTTTCTAATACTTGAACTGTTTAGATAGCAAAATTCCTCGAAAAAAGTCACTTTTTTAACCTAAATGACAGCTCTCTCGGCCGTCATGTAAATGTTGCATCACGCGAAGGCTTAGAAATTCAAGCGTACTCTATTACAAAACCAAGAAACTTTTGAAGCGAAAATTTGTTTGAAAATTGGTTTTCAGCTACTCTTATAACACCATGAAAGTAAAATCTCAGTAGGATCGATAGTTTTGTAGTTTGAATTTTAGTGACGTCATCTGAAAACCAACAAAGCGGTGGTGCCGTCAGCTGGAGCCAGCGAATCCCGTGATAAGAATAACGCGATTAGACGTTAAAAAAGTATGTGCATTTTCGGCAACAATCATTAGCTGGTTTTGTCACGACTTTTTCCCCTTTTTTTCATGACTATATTTTGCTATCTTCCGCAAAAATCTCCTCGTGCAACTCTCTGTCATTTTTGTTAACATTTTGCTTTGTTCCTATTGGATAGTATCTTGACACCTCTTAAGGGGCGAAATTTTCCCTGCCCCATTCTTCTTGCCAGCTAGAGCTGGTGGCTCCACGGCCACAAAACCCCCAAACTCTCACAAGCAAGCCAGCTCGCAGACTAGTTTATCGTTTCTATCTCGCGATAGTCGTTACTTCGTTAAACTACTACCTATCAACAACACAGCTGCAGATTAGTACCACTGCGGACCGTATGGTTGGTGGAAACCATAAATGAGGCTCGTAATGCTAATCCCTAGCAAATAAGGGGGAACTGTTAGCCCACCCTCACTAGTACTCGACACAATCGCCTACAATGAAGACCAGAAGCACGCAGTTTGATTTGCTTGCCGAAATGTGTCAATATTCGACGTGGCGTATATGCGTTTGATTATTTCCACATATTGACAATAAAATTCAAATATATTTGATTTTGTTCAATACATTCGATAAACTTGTAGCAAAATTCGATAAATTCGCCTTGATATGCATTCGATTCTCTCCTACATTTATGAAACAATTCAAGCAATATTCATTCGATGATTCGAACAAAATTCATTCGATAATTCAAGAAATAGTCATTCGATGATTCGATCAAAATTCATTCGATAATTCAAGCAATATTCATTCGATGATTCCAGCAAAACTCATTCGATGATGCACGTGACCTTTCTTCCATATTAGGATAGAAAGCTTGGCTACTGAGTTTTCAATAATGGCGGAACAAATATTGAATGGGAGTCTTTGGCGCTTAGCCTGCTCAATTTACTGGATAAATGTGAAATAGATTCTGAAGAGGTAACCTATCCTATCGCACCTAATGTATTTATTGGCGTTAAAATGGCTCTTTGTGTTATTCTGGTGGAAGGTGTTGACAGGCCAAACACGACTCATAAGTGTGATACTGATAGAGGGTATTATCAAGATGTCCGTAAAAGCGAGGTGTCTGCAAGTATAGCGGACAACTCGAATCGCAGTGACTTCGTCGTAATTATGCCGCACAGAAGAAAGACGGAAAAGCTACCACTTTTTAATTAAATTATTTTAAGGTTTAAACGTGAAGCTTTATATAGTGTAAAATAATTATAATATATTTACTTTTAATGGTATCACTTATAAGACTTTTTGGAAGAGCAAGTAAACCGTGCGAACTCACAAAAAGAACTTTTTACATCTTATCAGCATGAATTTAAAAATGTTTGCCTAAAAAGAAGAGTTTTCAGCAGGTTTTAAAAACTGTCAACAGACTTTGTTTCCTTGACGTTCTGTATACACAATTTCATTACTATGACTTATACAGTTTTTTATTCATGCTAATGGAAATTAATTGTAAAATATGTTGTATAACTTAATTGTTATTGATATGCATTTGAAAACTTTTTGCGAAACAAGTCAATGATATAAATCTGCAATAATTAATGAATTAATTCGGTGATTTCTTTAAGTAACGGTGCCTCTGGTAAAACAAGTTCATTACGCCTAACACAACTGATTAAATCATGTAATTGTTGTTATTTCATCTCTGGTAGCTGGGAGTCCGACGTCTGCCTTTCGAACCTGCAAGGAAATTTACGACAATAATAAGTAAGTTCAAATATCAATTGCGCTAACGCTTGCAACTTCTAGTTAAGGGTTCATTAGTCGATCCCTTTAACTGAGCCCTGCGTCTTTTGCAGTTGATGAAGTTATTCAATAGTCTTTTATTTATTTCCGGCTTTAATGGGCGGACGAAGAGAGAATTTTCTCGTGGGAAGCAACCGTAGAGAACTAGCCGACAAGATTTGCCACATACCGACAATTAAGTGACTGATTTAATCCAGCGTTCTCATGGCCTCGAGCAAAAGCGGACAGGGAAAAGCGAATTCCATCATTCAGTTTGAATTTATATTTTTGACAGAGCTCGCGGAAATAGAGCCTATGAACTTCACATGCAGTCTGGAAAGGTGTTGGTGTACTGTCACATGACAAGCCATGGACTTAGCGCATGTGGAGGTGGGGGATGGACGCTGGTGATGAAAACTGATGGCCATAAGGTATTGTTACAATCTGCTTTATCAAAATTAAGGAAAAAACATGAACATACTCCGCCATAGTTAACAGCGTCGTGAGACTAACATCCAGGTTTAGTTATTAATCACAGTTTTAAAAATCTATGAAAAAATTGCTCCTATAGACTTTTTCAATAGAGAATTACACGTTTACAAATTTCTTATTTGATCTCTTAATCTGTTTTATATTTATTTCCATCGCAGCCAACTTTTCACTTCAATTCCAAACTTTGGAGCAACAAGGACAGTTTCAACCTCACAGGAGGAAAGACTGGGATCGACGCAAATGAGACTAAGCTTCCAACCTACTGGAACACACCCTTCTCAAAGATCTGCCTGGGGATGAGAATCGGACACCAGGAAAAGTTCGTTGTACTCTCCAAGCAAGCCAGTTCCCTCCATTCACTGATTTCTGATGGTCTTTACCGCCCTACCTCACTGGGTCGCAACAAGTGGAAGTCGCTAATTGGTTCCGAAGCTTCCCTACAGCCTAACTGTAACCAGGAGGGATTCAACACCAAATGGAGCCTCAGCGATCCCGCACAAGCCCTCAGAGCAGCGAGAATTGGTATCCTTGGTAACGAACAAAACGACTGCATTAGCTGTGACTCCAGAATCGGGTTTGGTACTGGAGGAGACCCCGATGACACCAACACGTGTGGAAACGAAGCTTTTGCCAAGACAGGGGCAGATAATGGAGGCAAGCACATCAAAGCAATGGGATACATCTTTGTTCAGTAAAATTACAAGGGACTAGCACTTGTGCATAACGAAAGAGAGAATTCCTAATAAAAGCATTTCAAGTGCTGTCTATCAAAGGATATAATTTTGATGTTTTGTTTAGTTAAGTTGTTTCTTTGTTGGTTCATGTTTGTTTGTCGTTTTGCTGAAAAAAATATTTTGTGGTTGACAGTGGTGAGAAGAAACTGTGCACATCACGACCATGGGATTTCGCCTGGTGCAGTAACCTCGCATTCGTTTACATGCAACTTTGTAGAAGAGTTTTGTTTTTTAAAAACTTGACTCGGCACGAAGTTTGTTGGATGTTGGATGATGATGGTATTTTTGTAAGTAAAACGTTATATAATAACTTTGTGTTTGCGGAGCTTGTACAATAAACACGTTTTTGAGCAATGAATTTCTTAATTCATTTGTCTGATTTTCACTTAAAGCCACGTTTAGTGTCTCATAGCTCAGATAAATATTGAGCTGACGTATTTGCAGATCTTTAAAGGCTGACAAACTTAGGGTGAACGGCAGATACAGGGAGTGTTTGGAAACTAGGAATGACATAGTTTCTACCTTTCTTTTTTCTACAACTTCTGCTTAGACTGATTGGATATTTTTCCATACTTTTGGCAATAACATTATGTGAAATAATGCTTCAATTAATCTGATTCTTTACAAGTGAAACAAATGAGCCTCGCCAGGTTGTTCATGTTCAAGGGTCGTGAAGTAAAAAGCTCATAGACAGATTGATTTTCAGTCAGTAGTGCATGATATAATTAAGGTGGCTCGGAAGAAAAACTCCTAGCACTCTTCACAGAAGTCGAACCTATGAATTTCTGGTCACTAGTTGCAGGTACTAATTTCAGCCGACATTTGGCGACGCTACCACTAGTTTCCCCGCCAAATGACGTCTGAGAAACGAGAGCAGAAATTCCATACTGATAACGAGTCACCGTTACCCATATCTGGCTAGTACTTCTGATTGGTTGAATCAAATTTCCCACGCAGCACGACTAATCAGAAACACTACCCAGATTTGGGTAGTGATGCGTCATCAGTATGGAATTTCTGCGCTCGTTTCTCAGACGTCATTTGGCCGGGAAAGCAGTGGTAGCGTCGCCAAATGTCGGCTGTCTTCTCAGGCTACTAAAAAGTTACCACACTGATTTTGAGTGTAACTCTGGTGTTAGTGACAGACTGGATGTCGAGAACTATCGATGGGCGTTGCACTTCACCACTATGGAAATCAATAGCTTTTGTTCCTCCAATGTTTCCTCTCAAACAAGTGAAGCTTCATTTATTTGTACTCTGAACTTGGTTTTCAAGACAGGCATAATAATTTCTTGATGCAGTTCTTAAAATCTGTAGATTCACTAGTGCCCTCTTTTATCAGTGTTATATGCTAGCATCAATCAGAAAATATCAAACAAAAGTGTGTCCACATCATTTATGGTTGAAACAAGAGCTGGTGATAAGCTAAGTGAAAACGGGCGCAGACTCCCAACATGGTTGAGCCAACAATGTTGGCAGTTGTTGCATCCGTGTTGATCGTGGTGTGCAAACGGATGCAACAACTCCTAACGATGTTGGGACCTGCAGTGCATCGCGGGAAGGATGCAACCCATAAGACTTTGGAAACCATTTGTATAAATGAGCGTGCGTGACCCCAACAATGTTGGAAGAGCTGTGCAAACGGATCCAACATTGTTGGGCTACACTTCAGAGATCACAGAAGAAAAGAAACATTGGGAGTTGTTGGCTCATAAGTTTGACAGGTTTCAAACTTTGCGCAACAATTCCCAACAACGCCAGGACGTGTGTAAATAACTAAATAAAATATGTTTTAGTCATATATTTGATCCTCTGGTGATGTTATTGTAAGTAAATAAGTTGCAAAAGGGGCTTGTTAAAGTGATCTTTATTCACAGTGCTTAGTAAAGTGACATTTAGTCATATGTTCACACCCCGGGGGGATACTCTCTTAAGTCCAGTGTCTGAAATAACCCTGAAACCACATCATGTTGTGCAGTGGCACATACCCGTCTAGGTCAAACAATGGAGTGCTCCCTCTCTCCTACCCACGGAAATCGCGTATGTTGCTGTTTCAGTTTTTTGTATATAGTATGTGTTCCAGATAGCATGCTCCACACTTCCACCCGAATAACCGGAGTACCCGAAAGTCGAAAAAATAGAAATGAAACTCGGCTAACAGCTACTTTGCTATATAGACTCGCTACAAATAGTCGACCTCACGAGTTCCTTGGTGAGAGCAGAGTAGGCTTTTTAGGCCGCGAAGCGGCTAAGCAAGCGACCATATTAAATCGGACGAAGCACTTTTTTTAAAATCTACGTTGCTATAGTGTTTAATTAACTTTGTTTTTCTGCTTTTGTTTTTCGCAATAGGTATAGTAAAGGGGATTCGAGGCCCAAAAAGTGTTTCGTTCCTACTCGCCACTAAGAACGACCGGGCTTTATAATCAAGCTACCTGATCGCTCGCTCTGTTTTCCCGTGCAACTTCTCCTTTATTCAATGCTTCTAACCCACTGGATAAGGGCTGTCTGGATTAGGGTAGCCGTGCGTGTTGAATCAAAGAACTTAATTCATTGATTGACTCGATTTTCCAATCTGATTTACGTACACCCGAAACAGTTACGCTCACTGTTTTGATTAGCCAATGGGGTAACTTATATGCGGTAATATTTTCACGTTCTGATTTCAAACAATTTGAACTGAAATATTCACTCATAGGAAATAGTTGCGCATTACGGTTTCTCACGGCGCTAACGAGATTTTCAGTAAACTTCGTGAAGATAATCGAGTTAAAAGATTACTCAACAAAATGCGACACAGTCCCAGTACTAGGGTTTGGTTTATCATTTACTATTTGGCTATCTCGGCCAACCCCGCCTCTGCGTCTAACACTGAGAAAGCCATCAAATCACTTGAAACAACGCTGGAGAGAAAATTCAATCAACTAATAGCTGTAGTGAACGCCACAGCTCATAAAACATCAAACAGTGGGCCCGGTACGTTTTATTAAGACTACGACACTAAAGGCATCTCGCTTGTAAGTTAATATGATGGGGCTACGCGATACTACACATAGAATACCGTCGCATTTCATGAACCTTCATGCTACTAAAAGATAGAGTGTACTAAAATGAACCAAAATGGGACGAGCGGCACGTTTAGAGGGGTGTTTGCGTATATAATAAGGTCAATAAGGGCCTTACGAAACTACAACGGTGACGGCAAGGGGAACGTCAAAAAATCAATAGTTTTAATGAGCAAAACAACATTTCGTTGCTGTCCCTGGACAACTACGACGTGAAATGACCTAATTTTAAGTTTACTGGAGAACGGAAACGTCAGGGCGATAAATTCTACCATCTCTGTCTGAACTCGGGCGCGGTCCCCTCTCTTCAGCTCCTACCTAAATTCTCTTCTCTTTTAATTAAGGGACAGGGCAAATTGGTATAATCGCGAAAAAGTTTAAAAGGATGCGAAGTCTATTTTTCTGCGATGTTTTCATGGACGTTGCCGTTGTCGGAACGGAAGGTCCCTACAGTGTATGTGCGGGTCTTCACTTTAAAGATACTATTATTTATTAATTTAAGGCTATTAATGGCCTTCTGAGGAAAAGTTTACTTTCGGTGAGGCGAAACCTAGTTCAATTAATGATAAAACCTCGCAAAAGTAACTCGCTATGGCGCTATCGGACATTTAATATGGAGGGCAGTTGTTTTCGCGTTGCGGCACAGTATCTTCCTTTTTTCAACTCAGGTGTGACAATAGCTGAAATTGCGTAATTTAATTGCTACTGAACCGCATTTGAAAACTAATCTTCTTATTCATATTTTCGAAATATAAATTAACAAATCAACAATAAAAATCTGCAATATTCAGTGAATTGATCCTGTGATTACCTTTAGGTTATGGTGCCCATGGTAATACAGTCACTTTCATTTACGACTAAAGGAACTGATCAAATTATGTTATTTCATCTCCAATAGGCATGTCTGTTTTTCGAAAGTGCAAGGAAATTTACGACAATCATAAGTAAGTTCAAATTTGACTTTGCGTGCAATTTCTTAAGGACAAGAAATTGAAGTGTAGAGTTCGTTAGTCTACCACTTTAACTGAGCCCTACGTTTTTTGCATATGATGACATTATTCAATAGTCTTTTACCTTTTATTTCTCTATCAAAGCTAGAACAGGGCATAAGATCAATTAGGGATGACGTGTCAACTGTAAAGAACTAGTAAATTCTCCCCCCCCCCCCACCGTCACTTACCCACAACGGCCACTTACCGACAGTTTAATGAGTTTTCATTCAGCGTTCTCCGTCGCCTTTTATTATTTCACTCTTGAATGGCCTCGAATAAAAGCGGAGAGAGGTAAACAAATTTCATCAGTTTGATTTTTTTGACAGAGCTCGTGGAAATAGAGCTTATCAACTCCAAATGCCGTCTGGGAAGGTGTTGGTGTACTGTCACATGACAAGCATTGGACTTGGCGCATGTGGAGGAGGGGGATGCACGCTGGTGATGAAAACTGATGGCCATAAGGTATTGTTACAATCTGCTGGCTCAGAATTAAGGTAAAAGCATGAACATGGTCCGTCGTAGTTAATGCTGTAATTGGCCAGGATCAGTTATTAAAAATGTAGTTTTGGGTATCTGCTTAGAAATTGCCCCTGACTTTTTGTGATAACCTTTTGCAGTTTAATAGAGAATTATCCGTTTACACATTTCTTTTAATTAATTTATTTATTTCCATCACAGCCAACCTTTCACTTCAATTCCAAACTTTGGAGCAACAAGGTCAATTTCAACCTTCCAGGAGGGAAGACCAGGATAGATGCAAATGAGACTAAGCTTTCAACCTACTGGAACACACCCTTCTCAAAGATCTGCCTGGGAATGAAAATCGGACACCAGGAAAAGTTCGTTGTACTCTTGAAGCAAGCCAGTTCCCTCCACTCACTGATTTCTGATGGTCTTTACCGACCTACCTCACTGGGTCGCAACAAGTGGAAGTCGCTGATTGGCTCTGCTTCCCTACAGCCTTACTGTAACCAGGAGGGATTCAACACCAAATGGAGCCTCAGCAATCCCGGACCCGCCATCAGAGCAGCCAGAATTAGTATCCTTGGTAACGAACAAAACGACTGCATTAGCTGTGACTCCAGAATCGGGTTTGTTCCTGGAGGATACCCCGATGACACCAACACGTGTGGAAACGAAGCTTTAGCAAGGGACGGGGCAGATAATGGAGACAAGCACTTCAAAGCAATGGGATACATCTTTGTTCAGTAAAATTACAAGGGACTAGCACTTGTGTATTACGAAAGAGGTTCTCATAAAGCATTTCAAGTGTGGCCTGTCGAAAGGAAAAGATACATTGATGATATTTTCTCATTGTGGAGAACTGAGAGAAAGGAGATAGATGAATTCATTGCTCTTTCAAACAGGCATCACCCTTCCATTAAATTTATGGCTGAAATATCTGATAAAGAGATTAACTTTCTCGATAAAACTGTTTACAAAGGCGAGAGATTTCACAACCAAGGAATCCTTGACATCCTCCCACATTTTAAACCTACTGAGTCTTTTCAATACACGCATTTCTCTTCCTGTAACCCTCACGGGGTCAGAAAAGGTCTCATAAAGGGCGAAGCCATTAGACTTCTGAGAACTAAGTCCTAAGCTAAATCCTTCTATGAGAACATCTACAACTTTAAAAAACGCCTTCGCACTAGAGGTTACCCTCACAGTCTCATAGAAAAAATCACCTCTGAGGTTAAATTTACCGAACGGAAGTCAGCTTTACAAAAGAACAATGAAGTGAAAAAGAAAATTCTGCCGCTTTCGTTACCAAGTACCACCCTGCTTTGCCGAACCTTAAAAACATTTTAATGAGCAAATGGCACTTAATTCAAGATCAACCACTACTGAGACAACAAGCCTCCCATCATTTCATTTAAAGGAGCAAAATTGCTGGGAGTGGTCTTCGTTAGAGCAAAACTATAAGGTCATGTATCGCACTATCAGTATCACACTTATGAGTCGTGTTTGGCCTGTCAACACCTTCCACCAGAATAACACAAAGAGCCATTTTAACGCCAATAAATACATTGGCTGCGGTAGGATAGGTTACCTCTTCAGAATCTATTTCACACTTATCCAGTAAATTGAGCAGGCTAAGCGCCAAAGGCTCCCATTCAATATATTGAAAACTCAGTAGCCAAGCGTTCTATCCTAATATGGAAGAAAGGTCGCGTGCATCATCGAATGAGTTTTGCTCGAATCATCGAATGAATATTGCTTGAATTGATTCATAAATGTAGGAGAGAATCGAATGCATCTCAAGGAGAATTTATCGAATTTTGCTACAAGTTTATCGAATGTATTGAACAAAATCAAATATATTTGAATTTTATTGTCAATATGTGGAAATTATCAAACGCATATACGCGACTTCGAATATTGACACATTTCGGCAACCATAGATTGAAACGTCGTAAATGAATAAACGTTAAGAAATATGTGCATATTCGCAACAATCATCAGCTGGATTCGCGGTTTTTGTTACGGCTTTTTTTCCCTTCTTCTATGACCATATTTTTATCATTCTCTCTTGATTTTGTAAAAATTTAGTACAAATTTCCTCGTCCAACTTTCTGTCATTTTTGTTTACATTTTGCTTTGTTCCTATTGGATAGTATCTTGACACCTCTTAAGAGGCGAAATTAAAAAAATAGTCGGTCTGCGGGCTCGCTTTTCTCCGCCCCATTCTTCTTGCCAGCTAGAGCTGGTGGCTCCACCGCCAAAACAACCCCAAACTCTGACAAGTAAACCTGCTCGCAGAATATACACCTATTTCAATTAAGGTTGCTTCGGCGAAGAATGATTCATGATGCATGATCCATGTTTCATAGCCTGCAGTGCATTGTGGTAGATCTCTTTGTAGGCGGCCGGGGAAGTTTAACTTCGTGTATTCCTGTACGCAGTAACCCGCGAAATGGAGACAATAAACTTCTGTCTCAAAATCCTAACGGAAAATAAGAAAGCGGTGAAAGAAAGTTTCCAGTTAAAACAAATTCCAAAATTCGCAAGTGCCATTGAGCTAAAGAATTATATTGTAAGCGAGAAAGTCAAAGCTGCCAACGTGGAAAGCCTGGAAATAGGCTACTACGGCCCTCCGAGAGGTACTCGCTTTGCCATTATTGATGAAACTACCCTGGCTGAGGCGTATTCCACCGAAAAGCAAGAGTGGATAGTGATATGGGTATGGACCCCACCAGATCGAGTGGCCAAGAAAAGTCAAAGTCAAAGTTCCACGGCAGTCGCCAGCAGCAATGCTAAAAGATTGCGCCTATCAAGAAGGTGTTAAGAACCTATTTTCCTTTAAACTCCGTTTGTATTGCTAGTTTTTGTTCGTTGGTTTTCCGTTTATCTGCATGCCTTTTAAATTTTAAGGTGAACGGCACGATGGAGAGGACGACTTTTCAGACATCTACAAAAGATTGGTGGAAAAACATGGCTCGGAATTGCCCGATTTTAAGCTCCGAGTGTGGGCCAGGATGCTGGTAAGTCCAATAAAACAAACCAATTACCTTCTGATGTCAACCTTTCAGCTCTAAAAATACTAAATAAACTCGTAATGTAAAGTTGTTTATTATTGTACGACTTGTACACAAGCCTACTAAATGCAGATGGAAGGAAGGGCGGCGACAAGGGCTGCCAAAATGTTGCATAAAAAGTGGATTCGCGCTCTGACTATTAATCTTCATCGCGATTATTCCAATTCTCTTACTTCGGTAAAAGTAGGCGAACTCTTCTTAGAGTTAAACTCCTAAGAACCTTATTCAAGTTAAGAAAGAGAAAGAACATTTTGCCGTCGCTTGCTTACGTACTCTACAAAACGTTAAATTTAGCATTTTGACGTCGTAGTCGTGCAGTGAAGGCAAAGAAATGTCCAAAAAAACGTGATGCACGTGCAGAGTTGTTATTTTGCTAATCACTGAACCTATTGTTTTGTTTTACGTTCTTGTTGCAGTGTTGTTATTTTGCTAATCAGTGTACCTATTGTTTTGTTTTATGTTCTTGTTGCCATCGACTTCGTCGGATCCTACCTGATGTGCGAGAAAAAGAAGATTCGTTAAAAATTTGCTTAAATTTGCGTATTTACACAGGGGAAAACCTGGACTTAAATCTGGCGGTAAAAATGGCTTTAGTAATGGCTTCAGCTTTATTAGTTTGAAATTTTGCAGGACCAATTAGCGGTTTCTGATGGAACAATTTTTGTGGTTTACAAGACGCTTGTCATTTGTACATTCTGTTCTTTTGGCAGGCAAATAAAGTGTGGAGCAGCGAAGAAGAATGTCCTCAGCATTCGTTTTTTATGGGCAGAAAGCCGAAGCAACAGCAGGGGCCTGCCGCACACACCGCAAACCAGAACAAGGTGAAGTATTACCTAAGAGTCACGGCCTTAGGAATTTTTAAAAGTTAATAACATTTGGGGGGGGCGGGGTGGGGGGGAATAAGATCCACAAATATTGAAAAAGGTGTCGTGAATTAAATAGGTTAGGAATACGATTATGATAAAATCCCCCTCCCCCATAAACTGAGAAACCTTTCAGCGAATGTATTGCTTTTGCCTATTTCAAGAATTATAAATTAGGAATTTACGCCTTCTTTTCAGGTGCAGCTTCGTGGAGAAATCCTAGACAGTTACGGGAACTGAAAGATTTAAAGGATGCTGATGTCTTGGACTCCACACAATTTGAGAATCAGAAGCGCATCCTGTTAACGCAGCTGAATGGGCTCCAGTAAACAGGCATAATCCTGCGCTTCATTACATTGTTTTGTTACACTGAAAATCAATAATTCTGACAACGATTGCTAAAATTAAAACCAAATTTATGTCGGGAAAGTTAAAACACAGAAGAGAACACACTTTTGTTTTTGTGGGCGTAATAATCATGAATAATAAAAATCGTGAAATTACGTGAAAAAAAATCAGCTTTTATTTCTTGGTCTATCAAACACAAGAGTTAAATGTCAATCGTTCACAGCCTGGCCTAAATCTTGCCACTTTGATCAGGGAGGGTTAATATACATAGTGGCTTGTCGTCGCCGTTGGGCCACTGAGGCAAGAGGACGGGACCCGCTTAAGTACAAATTAAGCACGGCAGGTCAGTTTAAGGGCTAGTTGACTAATTACGTCCCTGTATAGTGCATGTTAGTTTACAGATATTCTGAGTGTCGAATGTAGTTTCGCACTTGCTCGTCGAAAACGCGTAAAAATCCTTCCATGACCATGTTTTCGGGTTGATCACACATTCACCATTCTTGATCATTTTCTCTGATCCACGACTTCACTTACGAAATTATTCCCTCACACGGCATGAAGTCGGGGCTGTATGGAGGGAGGTAGACGAGTAGAGCACCAGTGGCATTTATTGCCCTCACAACATCGGCAGTATGGTGAATCGCAGCATTATCTGTTTTCAAAATAATAACAGAAAGGATAAGGTTAATAACTCAACTTTTGTTTTCAATGCATCTGCGCCTGGCCGAAATCCTTCTACCAAAATTACAGCTAACGCCTGTTTAACGTTCATTTTCCACTTGTTATTGAACAGGGTATTGAGCTTAGTATCTCTGTAATGATTCTTAAGTGGACTGGCTGCCTTTGTAACATAATAATTTATATAAAAGTAAAAAGAATAGTAAGGTATCAGTCTGCATGGTTAATTGAGCCTTTACATCTTTTTCCAAAGAACAATGAACTTACCCATTACAACGATCGAGCGCGGATTGATCCCGTTAAAAGGATTGACATTAGGGGCCAAGTGGTCATGAACAAAATCCAAGAAGACATCACTGTTAACATTTCCGCGATAGATCCCTACATCAAGGAGGCCTTCTGTTGAAGCGATGGGAATGGCTGAAATGCATGGACCCCAATTAGCATGTGGCCGCACTACCTCCGCCCGCATTCCGCGAAAACTTCGGCCGTAATTTCTGCTGATCCGCTTGTCCTATGAATAACCAAAATAACCCAAACATGCCTTATTCATCAACGTTACGCATTGGGAAAGCGATTCTCAGGGTTTCTTTATCTTACAGAAATGCAAGTCAAATGGACTTTTCGGCTTGTATGTTTTGTTTTCTCAATGCAGACCTCGAGCTGTTCTCAAGAGAATTTGCATTTTGTCGTCTCATAAATTATGCTTTCATGTGTTGAACACACACACATAGGATGATACAAGGTTAATGTAGCCCACCGCTCCAATGAGCGAAGTATAAAACCACAACAACAATGAAAACAACAACAGGATTTCAGTTAAGCCCAGTGAGAACGGAAAAAGCAAGTGAAACAAAAACTCACTGCACTTTGCACATTAAGCTAAATAATGTACGAATTTTCTGAGTGAAGAGAAAGTGGTTCAAAGAGATTTGACAAAAAACTTTAATAACATTCCATGTTTGCTGAGGCAGGTTTTGAGGCAACAATTTCTTTGGCGTCAAATTGGCCAATTTCGGGACAAAAGCCACCTATATCATCAAAATGGTTTATTCTAAGTATTTGTGGGATTTCCTTGGCTGGTGATCAACACTTGCAAAAAGAAAAATAAATTTTGACGCGACATGACTGTACATGTAAATAAGTCGCGTGCCAACTTACAAATCCACTCTCGTCCAAAAACACCAGCATGTCAGCGTCAAACAAACAAATATTTGCCCAGTACATTTGTCGAAGTTCTTCATTTCTCTGCGACGCAATCTGTCGAACCTATCACAGGAAGAAATAATAGAATTAATTTGTTTTAAAGCTTACCTAAAGATACACAAAAGAAGTATTTAAACTATCTTTAATTTATTTACTAAAGACATGAAATACACTTTTCATAGACTTTAAGGTGAAAATTAAAGGCTAACTTATGAACCATTTCATAACCGCTTTAAGTTAAGAAGAAAGGTAACTGAAAGGTTCATTTCATAAACTTTAGGCACTGCTCCTAAAGCGTTCTAAAGTAACATTTAATTAATCTTTTGTGTCAACTTTAGTATAGCTTTAATTTTTCAAAAATGCTTGGTGGTATATCTTTGCTTTGCCTTTAATTCTACTTTAATGTAGTATTAAAGACTCATGTCATCTTTAATTTGTCTTTAATTCTATTTCAATATTTTATAATAGCCCCAAGTCATCTTTAATTTGTCTTTAATTCTATTTTAATGTTTGATAAAGGCACCAGGTCATCTTTAATTTGCCTTTAATTCCATTTTAATGTTTCATAATACCCCGCGTTTGTCATCTTTAATGTGCCTTCAATTCGATCTATTTTAATGTTCATTAAAAGCCCCAAAGAAGAGAATAAGATAACGGGATTAAAACTGGGGTATCTCAGCTTGTCGGAGAAAAATATCATAAGTTGAACACTGGAATCCATGACTGCATGGTTCCTCTTAATAGTCAGGTCTCTTAGTGCAAAATATAGGCCGGATCGTTACAGACGTGACAAAAGCGTCAAATTTGGCACAGAGCTTCCTTAGCACCTACCGATTAATACTGGAGGGGGTGCCCGTTACAAATGGTTCTAATTACAGATAAAAGGGGGGTTAACTTTCACCTACAATAGCAGATTGGGTGCCCTGTGGCGAGTACTCATCTTGTTTGATTTGGCTCAAAAACATTTGTTTCAAATTTTTAAGTTTTTAATTTAGTCATGTTTAGTTGTTGTTACACTATTCAAAATAGTTTAACACGTACATAATACTGACTAGTGCCCAGTCTCCACACGGTAAGTGTGGCCATGTTCACTGTGCGGAGGGGGACATGCGGGTTTACGGTATTGTGGTATTGAGCTTTTTTTCAAGCGGTATTTCGGTAATTTTGATTTTAATATGCGGTATGCGGTTTTTCATCCTTTTTGTTTACGGTATTCGGTAAAAGAAGATCGTTCACGGTATTGCAGTACCATTCAATTTCACTCCCCTGTCTAATACAGGTTAATACAACGTGCAGCACGAACCACAGTAAGCTAAACAGGTTAATAAAAGTTAGACTTTAGACTTAATGGAAATGACCGGGCTTTTCAATCGTTCTACCGATCAATTCAAGATCTTTTCATGTTTTCTCCTGATGTCTAAAGTTGATTTCTGGTGCGTACATGCTTGAGGTGGCAAACTCGCGAGATGGATACAGCTTTAAGTAAAAACGTGACCAATCATAAAATTCGGTATCGGTATTTCGTCGAGTGTGGACACGGCATTTCAACTAAGTCTTGTCAGTGATAATATCATTACATATCAGTTTAAACAGATCACAAAGCCAGCTTTCAAAGATGTCATACAGTAACATAAAACCCAAATGCATCACATCCTAAACGACAGAATCGTTAAATTTTGACATGCCTCATAAACTACCTCATGAACCGTAACTGACAAAGCGCCCACTTTGTAATTGTACAGCTAAGATTAGCTCATAATTTGCTTCGTTGGTAACCCTGTCCTTGAGATAATGATTAAAACATGTCAACCTCGTCCTCAGGGGGAAAAGGAGGAGCAAGGGTAGCACAGTTGGTTAGTGCGCAGCCTTCGGTGCGCGAGGTCCCGAGTTCGATCCCCGGTGTCAACACATCCTTATTTCAACTTCTCTCCTTTCGGTGTAGCTTTGACTAGCTTTAAATACCCTTACAACGGAGCATTAATGGAGAGAGGGGGTAAAAGGAGCGCACCGTCGACCTCAAGCTTATCAGTTATTATTACTGTCACGAGTTATTGACGTAAAATATGGTTTCTTTGCCTTTTTCTACCTTTTTATTAAGCCCTGGGGACGAGGTTGTAAAACATACCTCGCCAGGAATTTTTAACACACTTTATTTTTTACACATTTGCATTTAAAAAGAAGTGTATGAGGTCCCTGCATGCCTAGACACCTGTAAGCGGCGCATTCAGTTCAGAGTCCTTGCACCAGAGTGTTAATGATAGGTGTATACGATCTTTCGAAAAAAGGAAGCTCATGCGTTACAATTTACAAACAAACTAACTTCAGAAGAGCTGAAATTTACAGGAACAAGGCCTCTTTTAGCCAACCAATGATGTATCACCAATGATGCATCATTTATGAAAATGAATTTAATTTGTTTGATGCAATTAGGCGAATACCTTGTGGTTACGAAATCTTACGATCATGAATTCCTCAAGACAATTCAGTCACCAACTTTTCACAAAATAATGCTGTGGAAAATTAAAGAAAATACCAAAAAAAGCAAGGGTGAACAATAATTATGGCCTGGTGCCTTATAATGATGGAGTGGTCATGATAAAGAAGCCCATCAGCCCCAACTTTGACCACTCAAACAGATTTCTGACAGATTAAATAAGCAAAACTTTGCATTCACTTATGCCTATGTTGCCAAACCAGGAGCCTAGAAATCGGCTCCTGGTCACACCTTGCTTTTATTGCTGAATATCATTTTAAAGAGCTTTACGAAATATTTTGTTAATAGGGGCGTTCTGAACATGACTGAAATTTAGAGATGGTGACAAAAACGAACACAAAAAAAGTCACAAAAGGAGACGCATGAAACAACCGCAATCTAATATTCGTGTTACACCGATATAATGGCTCCTTTGGCTGCTATGCTGACGTTTTTGAAAATGGAAGTAGTATCACAGCTAGTCCCGGGTTAGATATACCGTTTATTACCACTTTCACAGTTCCTGAGACTTAGGGCTTGTTAACATAAAGGTGGGGGACCCCAGGTAGGTGAGACAACCTGCTTAGGTGGGGTAGAAAAATAACCCTCCTCGACATGTAATCTTACAACCCCGCCATCCTGGGGTGCAGTTTCTCAAGATTATTGAATGGTCGCTAAGCACGTAAACAAGAAAAATGCTGGCAAACCACGTCTACGCTCACTTGCTGCTCTTGCTGCAACCTTCAGTGTTGCGGCTTTCTATTGTTGCCTTTAATAATTATGCCACCCGGCGCCAAAGTGAATTTTGCGCGAATTTGATGTATCACGAATCCGACCCCGACTAGCCTGGGTTACCTCACCTTGAAACGCTGACATGGCAAAATTTGACCTCAGCTGAGAGGGTTACCTGGTGTGGCACACCGGGCTACCACCTTGAAGGTTCACCCCTCCTATCATGTAAACGTGATCAAATTAAAATGAGAGATTATATGGACAGGCGGGTTACCCCACCTAAGTGGGTTACCATGCCTACCTGGGGTCCCTCTCCTCCATGTAAACAGGCCCTAAAAGTTAGCCCGGCTTCCTTTCTACAGTTTCAGCAGTTAAACCATTTACCATTTATCATTTGAGTCAATCTTGTACCACTTGAGTCTCACTTTTACGACTTGATAAGCTGTTATTATTTTTGGACATGAGTGCTTCAGTGCCAAATGCAGAGGCTTCATGATAAAGTGTGCTGTTTTTTGAAGCTTGGGCTAACTTGTTTCTTTTTTTCGTTTATGAGACCAGATTCTTTTTTGTTTGTTTTTGCTTTGTAAAGCTTAGACAAACTTCGGGAATTGTAAATGATATGACTTGTGCCACGGTGCTTGCTTCTCTGTCAAAACATGCACGTGCGTCCAGCAGACAAAGAGAGACTGAAAGGCATCCTGGCCTATGTTAAGCTGAAAAATTAATTACCTCCCTAGGAAAGAATTATTTTGGGTTCTGTCATTTCGTTATTTGCTCTTCATGAACAGCTGTCATAAATCCCTGATAATATGTGATACAACAGACTCTTTGACAATTTCTTTTTTCTGAAATTTTGTGTGTGAATCGCTATGCCATACGCTTTCTTTAGCTTAAAGTGACGGGTAATGACAAGTAATACTTGATAAATAAGGCTTACGCCACGCAATAAGGCCTCCTCTAATTGAAGTACATTAGAAAAGGAGAAGAGAACCCCAAAAGCTGAGTACTTGCAAGTTTTGAAGCAAAGATGAGGCCAACTTAGAAATGACTTATGAAAATGTGGGCGGACTGTGGACTTGCTTTAAGGGCACATTAATAATCAACTTAATTATACAATTAACAAGCTAATAATGGATGGTAATGCCAGATGTTCGAGTGAAGTTGTTGTTCACAACATGAGAAGAGCATTCTGAGTGATTTAAGGTATTAAATAACAATATTTTCAATCAAAACACCACAGGGACCCCAGCAGGTGAAATTAACAATAATTAAATCCTGTTTAGTACGCTTCAGTGGCATATTTGCATTGGGCACCCCCTCTAATATTCATGGTACTGCAATAAGCTATCGCTGTGCAAAGTTTGATGCTTTTGTCAACTCTGTAACGATCCTGACCTTAACAGACCTGACTATAAAGAAATAAATAAATACAGTGAAACAAACAAAATCTACTTTAAAATCAGTTTATTGTCAATAATGTCTAATTCTTATTTTGAAATTATTCACTGCCTACTTTAATGGAAAAACCACTTTGTGGTGAAAAAAAAAATAGACCAAGGACCACAACTTCAAAAAGTTAAAAGTACATCTTTATCAAATAGGTTTGATGATCGTTAATTTATAAAATAAATTCACAACACTGTTCATTGTCAACTTAGGAAGATAGTCCTGCAATCACACAGATGAAGTGGTTGAAGAATCAAGATCTGATGCTTGAGCATTAAGGGACCATTCAGGAATTTCAGGAGGGTCACGTTCTGACGGCTCCTTACAGTTCTAGGCACAATCCTGTCACGTGCCCTCTTAGCCTCTTGTTATACTTTTTATCAAGCTGCTTTTTGATTTTTTGCAGAGCTGTGCTCTCCCAAGGGAGCTTTTTGATCTTATAACTGGTTAGTGCCTCCTTGCCATCTTCGTCAGCTTTATAACAGCTATCCTCGCTGCTCATTGTTTCCATCACCAGGACCTCTTCTTCCATTCTCATGGTTGTCGCCCCATTTCACCATTTCAAAGGCAGCTGTCCTCCTTGTTAACTTCTAAAAGAAAGAAACAGAATAAGAGTAGGTGGTGGGCCAGAACTCGTTACAATACAATCCAACTGATTCCACCATTGGATATGTAACAAAAGAGTATAATTAGATGAGACTTAAACAATATCCAGACTAATCTCTCTTATTATTCTGTACATCACAAAAATTAAATCTTATAATAAATTGTTGTTTTTTGAATGACAAGATATGGTCAGTAGATATGTTATTTACTGCCTTTTCAGAGATAACAAGCCACTTAAACCAACTAAGCATCCAAGGTTTACATCAAGTTACTCTAAGAAATCATGCAACATGCGTGTCCTCCTTTTATGATCTTCATATTTTTCAGAATTTTTCAGTCTTCTTGTCTCATTTAATGACTGAAAATATCTTTGTAGAGCAGCTGTTGTAATGGTAAAGTAAGGTGTCTAGCATTAGCACAGGCTTACATCAGCACAGGGGACTGTATTCTAGGAAATGATGTATTGTAGGGGAACCAGTTACTCTAACTTATAAAATTCAGGGTGCCCAGCAAATAAAACAACTAAGATTTTCTTCTTTGCTTAAGGACAAAGGTAATTCATCACTTATAAACACTGCGGCCCACCTGTCAATGTTTTACAAATGATATGAAGCTACCACTGGATGGTTAAAATCTTAATTGATGTTATATTTATATTATATCACGTGATCTGTTCCAAAATTAAAATAAACAGGAGATGGCCTAAATTTGTCCGACTTTAATGATGTGTGACTATTATACATATGAATACAGGTAAATTTACATTAAGCAGTCCCACTTTCAGGCTGTTTAAATGGTCACTTCTTAAAACAATTAGCATACCGCTGCACTAAATGAAATTGTGCATTCCTTGTAATGAACTGTTTTATTGTTGACTTTTTTTCTCTCTTCATCTGGAGGAATGGAAAACTCCTTGAGGTAAGGATTAATCCCTCGCTACTCTCACTCACTACTGTATCTTTGTAGTGTTTTTGTTAATGTCCCTTAAAGCGTTTTGAACCTGTATTAAATGGGTCAAACTAACCCGTCATTTTGCCCCTTCCCAAAGGGTGACCACAGCAATTATAAAGGTTGGACTGTAAATTGCCTTATGTGAATGACAGTGTACCTTCCATCACGGCCCTTGTCTATGGACACCTTTCCTCTCCTCCATGTTGGTGTAACACTTGGGCCATTACTCTTTGGAAGATAGTAGCGTTGTTGTCAGAGCTTACTCTAAAAAGATATATCACCAAAGCAAAGTCACTTTCTTGATCTTTGATACATATTGTCTCTTTGGCAGGTATCAGGTACATATTATTGGCATCAACGTTCAATGACACTGGCATTTTGAACTTCTGAAGGAAATTCTTTTTAACCCTTTAACCCCTAGAAGCGACCAGCATCAAATTTCTCCTTACAGTACCACAGACAAATCAAACAGAATAAACTAAAATGATCACCAATGAACAGAGAACAGTGTAAAGAATATGCAAGTTGATTTTTGGGGTTAAAGGGTTAATCTACAAAAAAGGCAGGTGAAAAACTAGAGCTAAATTGGGTTGGAAGGCATAATACAATGGTTACTATTGTCATTCATGAGGTGGAGGTGTTCACTGTTGACCCTTCCAAGTTCTGTAGTGGCTTCCAAAGAAACATCCTTAGGTACTAATAAATCCTCCTGTCATTACTATTTCAGTTGGCTTTTATTTTATACTACGTGTAATTGACCTGTTCCAAATCTGCGTAGATTCCCTCCAGGTGTGGCCTACCATTGATGTATGTGCAGTAATTTACTTTCTCTTCAAATTAGAACTTACTTGGTTTTTTAAGTGAAGCTAAGACCAGTTTGGTAGTTAAATTTAAATTTTATAGATGTTTATTATACTTACTCTTCATCAAGTTAGAAACCGTGAAAGTCTTCCTTTTTAGAAAGGACCTTGTATATTTGCCTTAGTGTTCTCTATAAATGAAAGAAATCACATCCCTTTCTCAGTTTGACAATAATATGCTGGTCAAAAGACATCCCAGGTTATGACTCTCGGGGACAGGAGCCAGAATTTAGCATTAAAAATTCAGATGTCTGCTTTGGTTTCGTTTTGATGTCATTTATGTCTCACTCAAGAAACAGGTGGCTTGAAAAAATTAACTCCTGCAATGCAAAAAAAAAAATGACGTTCCACGCTTATTGTCAGTTATTGTCACCACCTCATATGCCCATGTAATCGTACAGTAATTTATTACATGCATACAATTTTTGTGGCGGCCGAGGTAGAAAATACAAATGAAATCTTCCTTAATCTTGTTACACAAATTTCTTCCTTGTGTATTAAAACCGTGCAGGTTTTTTTCTCAAACAAAGAAATAAGTAAAATGAAATAAAAGTGACCTATTCAGCCTAAAGTGTCACGAGTGTCGTGTATCTGACCGAACGATAGTAATTTATGCAAGATTTGCGCGCCAAAACCATTCAAACGAATTTTACGCCTCATTCTGCATGTCCACCTACTTCAGTCATTTCAGTTTTGTAATGTATAATATTCATGTAATTTTTTTTATAGCAAATCGTCTTTGCGTCATTCAAATGCACGTTTCTTTTGATACTTACCCTGCATGCCACAGGAAAGACAATTGTATGAGCGGCAGCCCTGCGTCTGGAGCGATGTCTTTCGCCAGGAGCTTCTCGCTCATTTAACCTTTGCTCAATCCTTTGCAGGACTTGTGTTTGATTTCTTCTAGCTGCCTCGTGTTCTCACCGCAGCTTCTCATTTTCTGCGGCGAGTTTTCGGTTACTTTGGATTAGTTCCTCTAGTAGCATAACACAATCTTCAGCCGATCGACCTTCCATAGCGAACCGATTTCTAGCTGCACAATAACAATAACAAATTCCGAAGATCTACAAGCTTTCTCGCTGTACAATAACAATTATAAATTCCGAGAAAAAAAATTATTGATGCAAGCCGTAAGCGCTAACGATCTAGCCTTTTAAAATCGACAAACGAACTCTCAACAGTTGAAGACGAAGGAGTTTAGAGGATTTGCCCGCTATTTTTCGAATATTTTATATTTGGTCCCCTGTTGCGCCAGCGCCTCGCTCTGATCTTTTGTCGCTGACCAGTAACACAATGGCTCAAACTGACGTCACAGGCGGGAGATCGGCGAGAAAATCACAGTTAAACGTTGTTGAAACCGTGTGGGCTTGTAATTTTGGAATCAAAAGGTAATTTTTACGTAGTTCTATTTATCTTTAATGTATAAATAGCGATGCATGTTTAATACTTCCAGAAAAAAAAACCTACACAGCGATTTATTTAAGCTAATTTAAGCTGACATCGATTTTCTCTCAGTATAAGCTCTACCATCAATAAGGTTATTCATATGCATCTGGTAAGCAGAAAACGCTCACGCGTACACAAAATTTACCTAGAAAAGCGAGTTGCGTTTCTCTTGTACTCACTCATCACTTTCTCATATAAGGGGTATCTTCTTGGAGAGCCTATACTCGAAAAACAGTAATTATTTCACCGTCACCAAAAGAAAGGCAGGTTGCCAGAGGCCAGCACCAGGCAGGACCAGGTGCTGATCATGTGAGATTTTTACTTATGGTGCAGAATACCAGTGACGGCTTTTAGTCAGATCTTTGAGTTTCTGCACCCTTTCCAGTCAACACATATTAAGCAGCAGATTTTGTGTTACTTGAATAACATGGTGCTTTCAAATATGACAGTGACCATAGCTTTCTAGAGATTCAACAATTATGATGTGTGATTTTATTGCTTATGGTGCAGAATGCAAGTGACGGCTTTTTGTCAGATCTTTGAGTTTCTGCACCCTTTCCAGTGAACACATATTAAGCAGCAGATTTTGTGTTCCTTGAATAACATGGTGCTTTCAATGACAGTGGCCATAGCTTTCTAGAAATTTAACAATTTTGATGTGAGATTTTATTGTTTATGGTGCAGAATGCGAGTGACAGCTTTTTGTCAGATCTTTGAGTTTCTGCACCCTTTCCAGTGAACACATATTAAGCAGCAGATTTTGTGTTCCTTGAATGACGTGGTGCTTTCAATGACTGTGATGTGAGTTTTTATGCTTATGGTGCAGAATGCGAGTGACGGCTTTTAGTCAGATCTTTGAGTTTCTGCATCCTTTCCAGTGAACACGTATTAAGCAGCAGATTTTGCGTTACTTGAATAACATGGTGCTTTCAATGACAGTGGCCATAGCTTTCTAGAAGTTTAACAATTATGATGTGAGATTTTATTATTTATGGTGCAGAATGCGAGTGACGGCTTTTTGTCAGATCTTTGAGTTTCTGCACCCTTTTCAGTCAACAACATATTAAGCAGCAGATTTTGTGTTCCTTGAATGACATGGTGCTTTCAGTGACTGTGATGTGAGATTTTATTGCTTATGGTGCAGAATGCGAGTGACGGCTTTTAGTCAGATCTTTGAGTTTCTGCACCCTTTCCAGTGAACACGTATTAAGCAGCAGATTTTGCGTTACTTGAATAACATGGTGCTTTCAATGACAGTGGCCATAGCTTTCTAGAAGTTTAACAATTATGATGTGAGATTTTATTGTTTATGGTGCAGAATGCGAGTGACGGCTTTTAGTCAGATCTTTGAGTTTCTGCACCCTTTTCAGTCAACAACATATTAAGCAGCAGATTTTGTGTTCCTTGAATGACATGGTGCTTTCAGTGACTGTGATGTGAGATTTTATTGCTTATGGTGCAGAATGCGAGTGACGGCTTTTAGTCAGATCTTTGAGTTTCTGCACCCTTTCCAGTGAACACATATTAAGCAGCAGATTTTGCGTTACTTGACTAA
Source organism: Porites lobata (assembly GCA_942486035.1). Lineage (NCBI taxonomy): Eukaryota > Metazoa > Cnidaria > Anthozoa > Scleractinia > Poritidae > Porites > Porites lobata. Next base: position 319,713 of record CALNXK010000102.1, read on the forward strand.
CATGGTGCTTTCAATGACAGTGGCCATAGCTTTCTAGATTTTTAACAATTATGATGTGAGATTTTATTGCTTATGGTGCAGAATGCAAGTGACGGCTTTTAGTCAGATCTTTGAGTTTCTGCACCCTTTCCAGTGAACACATATTAAGCAGCAGATTTTGTGTTCCTTGAATGACATGGTGCTTTCAATGACAGTGGCCATATCTTTCTAGAAATTTAACAATTATGATGTGAGATTTTATTGTTTATGGTGCAGAATGCGAGTGACGGCTTTTTGTCAGATCTTTGAGTTTCTGCACCCTTTCCAGTGAACGCATATTAAGCAGCAGATTTTGTGCTCCTTGAATGACATGGTGCTTTCAATGACTGTGATGTGAGTTTTTATGCTTATGGTGCAGAATGCGAGTGACGGCTTTTAGTCAGATCTTTGAGTTTCTGCATCCTTTCCAGTGAACACGTATTAAGCAGCAGATTTTGCGTTACTTGAATAACATGGTGCTTTCAATGACAGTGGCCATAGCTTTCTAGAAGTTTAACAATTATGATGTGAGATTTTATTATTTATGGTGCAGAATGCGAGTGACGGCTTTTTGTCAGATTTTTGAGTTTCTGCACCCTTTCCAGTGAACACATATTAAGCAGCAGATTTTGTGTTCCTTGAATAACATGATGCTTTCAATGACAGTGGCCATAGCTTTCTAGAAATTGAACAATTTTGATGTGAGATTTTATTGTTTATGGTGCAGAATGCGAGTGACGGCTTTTAGTCAGATCTTTGAGTTTCTGCACCCTTTTCAGTCAACACATATTAAGCAGCAGATTTTGTGTTCCTTGAATGACATGGTGCTTTCAGTGACTGTGATGTGAGATTTTATTGCTCATGGTGCAGAATGCGAGTGACGGCTTTTAGTCAGATCTTTGAGTTTCTGCACCCTTTCCAGTGAACACATATTAAGCAGCAGATTTTGCGTTACTTGAATAACATGGTGCTTTCAATGACAGTGGCCATAGCTTTTTAGATTTTTAACAATTATGATGTGAGATTTTATTGTTTATGGTGCAGAATGCGAGTGACGGCTTTTTGTGAGATCTTTGAGTTTCTGCACCCTTTCCAGTGAACACATAATTTATTAAGCAGCAGATTTTGTGTTCCTTGAATAACATGATGCTTTCAATGACAGTGGCCATAGCTTTCTAGAAATTGAACAATTTTGATGTGAGATTTTATTGTTTATGGTGCAGAATCGGGTGACGGCTTTTAGTCAGATCTTTGAGTTTCGCACCCTTTCGAGTGAACACATATTAAGCAGCAGATTTTGTGTTCCTTGAATGACGTGGTGCTTTCAATGACTGTGATGTGAGATTTTATTGCTTATGGTGCAGAATGCGAGTGACGGCTTTTAGTCAGATCTTTGAGTAACAGTTTCTGCACCCTTTCCAGTGAACACATATTAAGCAGCAGATTTTGCGTTACTTGAATAACATGGCATCCTTTCCAGTGAACACGTATTAAGCAGCAGATTTTGTGTTACTTGAATAACATGGTGCTTTCAATGACAGTGGCCATAGCTTTCTAGAAGTTTAACAATTATGATGTGAGATTTTATTATTTATGGTGCAGAATGCGAGTGACGGCTTTTTGTCAGATTTTTGAGTTTCTGCACCCTTTCCAGTGAACACATATTAAGCAGCAGATTTTGTGTTCCTTGAATAACATGATGCTTTCAATGACAGTGGCCATAGCTTTCTAGAAATTGAACAATTTTGATGTGAGATTTTATTGTTTATGGTGCAGAATGCGAGTGACGGCTTTTAGTCAGATCTTTGAGTTTCTGCACCCTTTTCAGTCAACACATATTAAGCAGCAGATTTTGTGTTCCTTGAATGACATGGTGCTTTCAGTGACTGTGATGTGATATTTTATTGCTCATGGTGCAGAATGCGAGTGACGGCTTTTAGTCAGATCTTTGAGTTTCTGCACCCTTTCCAGTGAACACATATTAAACAGCAGATTTTGCGTTACTTGAATAACATGGTGCTTTCAATGACAGTGGCCATAGCTTTCTAGATTTTTAACAATTATGATGTGAGATTTTATTGTTTATGGTGCAGAATGCGAGTGACGGCTTTTTGTGAGATCTTTGAGTTTCTGCACCCTTTCCAGTGAACACATAATTTATTAAGCAGCAGATTTTGTGTTCCTTGAATAACATGATGCTTTCAATGACAGTGGCCATAGCTTTCTAGAAATTGAACAATTTTGATCTGAGATTTTATTGTTTATGGTACAGAATGCGAGTGACGGCTTTTAGTCAGATCTTTGAGTTTCTGCACCCTTTGCAGTGAACACATATTAAGCAGCAGATTTTGCGTTACTTGAATAACATGGTGCTTTCAATGACAGTGGCCATAGCTTTCTAGATTTTTAACAATTATGATGTGAGACTTTATTGTTTATGGTGCAGAATGCGAGTGACGGCTTTTTGAGAGATCTTTGAGTTTCTGCACCCTTTTCAGTGAACACATATTAAGCAGCAGATTTTGTGTTACTTGAATAACATGGTGCTTTCAATGACAGTGGCCATAGCTTTCTAGAGATTCAACAATTCTGATGTGAGATTTTATTGCTTATGGTGCAGAATGCGAGTGACACCTTTTTGTCAGATCTTTGAGTTTCTGCACCTTTTCCAGTCAACACATATTAAGCTGCAAATTTTGTATCACTTGAATGACTAATTGCACACAAATGGTGCTTTCAATGACAGTAGCCGTAGCTTTCTAGAGTTTTGACAATTATGATGTGAGGTTTTATTTTTTCTTTGACACAGGGTTATGCAGCAGGCGATGGAGTGTCCACCGATATCAGGCGAAAAGACTTTTTTCAGTTTTCTTTCAGGAATTTACAGTTACTGCTTTGGTACTGAGATGAACTTTCAGCGACATTGTGTGACAAAAAGAGAATAAAAAAGCAATTCATGATAACACCAGTTAAACTTTTTGGTAGTAGTATTATTCATTAGTTTCAAACGATGCTAATAATTATATGTATGTAAAAGAAGAAATCATCTTGCCACTTTTTACTCAGCTATACTGTAAAGCGTCAAATGAAAGGCCTGGGTGTGTTCTGGATTTTTCTTATGAGCTTTGCAACAATTGTTACCACAGTTGAACATTCCTGTTGATGGGAGCCATCACAACTTGTTTTTGTCCTTCTACATCCACTTCAGCTGAGGCGAATCTTGAAAATATCCTTTGGACTGGCATAAACGCCGAGGGTCCTCCTGGATAGAATTTGTTTTTTAGACGCTGATTGGGTTGCCATATAGAGTAGTCAGGTTTCCTCACGCGAGCGAGCGAGTGCACGTGGTTTGTCTTGACCCAAAAGGTCAACTTAATGTCACTTGAAATTATTAAGTTTCAAGAATCACAAAGATGTTTTGTTAAGCTTTAATTAAGTAATTAAAGACTCTGAAATACAAGCGTTCTTTCTGCGTTACTTTTACGAATGTTTAAGTTCGAATTAAAGATGAGTAAAGATCTAAGATCATTTAAATTTGCTTTAATTTGAGATTAAAGGTGCTACATTTTAATAGCTAATTTTGGAATAAATTAAAGACAATTAAAACGAGACCTAAAGGTTATTAGTCTTTAATGTAACCAAAAGGTCAATTAAAGGTAAACTAAAGGGACAGAAAACCTTTTGGAAATTTAGTGTCACAATTAAAGGTAATTAAAGATTGAACAGAACTTTTGGTGAGCTTTAATTTTTCACTAAAGACACCAAAATGAAAGTGTTCTTCCTGTGTATAAATTGGACAAATCTTTAGGCTAATATAAGACAATTTAAACCACGCAAGTGGAAGGCAAATATTAAGATTACCTTTTTGCGTGTTATTCCATTGCGTTGGAAGTAATAATGAAGAGAGGAAAGGGCGAATTCGGAGCCTGTGCTTCTGTAAATTTGATCAAAAATCTCATTTAAGGACACTGTTGCATTTTCCAGTACTGCCTCCATAATTATAAGCTCTTCTGGCGGCTGGAAATGCAAGCTTCCCAGAGGTCTTCCGATCTTCTTTGCTTTCACATCACCAGAAACATAATAACCATGTAAGTAGCGCCTAAGAGTCCATTTGGATATCCCAAGATGGAAACAGGTTTCTTCCTCTGAATACCCACAAAAATGCCTGATCCAAATCGCCCTCCAACGGAGGTTTTCAGAGTATGGCGCGGGCATGTTACAAACTGCGCTTGCTCCCGTAATGCACCGCGCGCTATGAAACATGGATCATGCATCATGAATCATTCTTCGCCGAAGCAACCTTAATTGAAATAGGTGTATAACAATTATTCACCTCAGTGTCGGTGGCTAGTGGTGGTGGATATTTACCGAGAGCCACCGACACTGAGGTGCATAATTGTTATATATTCTGCGAGCAGAATATATACTAAAACAGTGAGATGACTGAGCACAAAAATATGATTTTTAACTCATTTACTGTTGCCCGCGATTACATTTTGGCGCGCAATGACCGAACGGCCACGGTCGTCGCTTTTTCTTGCCGACCAATAAAACTTTTGAAGGCATTTGTTTAGTTCTTGCGGGGAAATTTCTTCAAAAGGAGTTTTGAATTCTTTTTGGGTTTTATCGATAAATTCAAGTCAAAAAGACAAAGCTTCGTCACCTTCTTCGTGCATTTCGGGAACAGCTTGCTTGATTAGTTTTCAGATTTCTTTGTTTGTTACGGCAGCAAACCGGGAAGGCATTTTGCCCGCAACTTACGCGAGTTTGGTGTCGCTCGCTCGGAGGAACTGGAGGTGAATCAGTGAATAGTGCAGGATATTCACTGATTGAGTCGCCAATCACAGCGCACGAAAAACACTATCCTCTGTTTTAGTATATAGATTTAGCCAGGGCTAAAAGCGAATCTCTCGACAACAGTTTACTCAAACAAAATATAAAATCGTGTAATGCTTAGTGGCGAAGGAGACTAGAACGGTGAAAAACAACTGTTACAATAGGTCTAATTAGCAAGCAACTTTGCACGTGCAGCACACTTTTTTTGTACATTTCTTTGCCGTTGTTTTGCTCGACTACAACGCCAAACTTTCAGGAGGGGGGCGTAAGGGGGGTCCGAAAACCGCAAAACCGCACAGAAATACGCCAAAAAACCGCAAACCGCATCGGATTTTTTCCCGAATACCGGAACCGCGCATACATGTAGGCCACAATATGAAAACTGACGTTGGTAAGACTTGTGATATATTCTGATAACATTGCGCGTTAGTATTAAACATGCCATCATAACGCTAACGATATATTGTACTACTATTACTAACCAAATGCCAAGTATGCTGGTCATGTACTTGAACGAGTATTGATATCTCCCTTGACTTTGAAAAACTCTGTCACTGATCCTGTACGTGTTACATTGGGTGACTGATTACTTTGGACGACCCTGTGCTAGTTGTTGAACGCGGAATAAATGTTTCTTCTGGAATTGTGACCTTCTTGTCTCGTAAAGAGTTCACGTTCAGTGGAGAAGACGATTGTTAAAACGTACAGCTCTTCTGAAATTCTCTCCTTTCTTTCCTTCTTCGTAGAAGATTGCCTCGCAATAAATTATTACGTCCTCTTCGCTTTCAGTTGCGACCTCGACGACCTCAGTTGGCACAGTTGCCATTGTCGCGCATTGAATCAAAGCAACGAGAACACGAGGCTGTTCGGCTGTACGAGCTAACATCCGGCATGGAATTTCACGAAGTCGACGCATCATTGGCCAAAACGGTTAATCACATTAAGTATTAACTGGAAAAGGCCGTAATTGCAAACCACAGAGTTAAATTGTAAGCTGATATAATGAACCCTGATGCGTTGTATTCACATAACACCTGGCTCGCGTTTGCAAAACAACCGGATGCCGACCGTTCTATAAAGAGTGTTATCACCGCAGACACTTTTTTTTTCACCGAAAACCGCGACCTAAAAGTTGTAATAACCGCAAACCGCTTAGTGTTTTGAAACCGCAATACCGCGAGTTAAAATAAAAATTACCGCAAAGCCGCATTACCGCAAACCCTTACGCCCCCCTCTTTCAGAAATTGAACTTCCTGCTTACAACTGGTTTCACGTTTTATGGAGGAAATGTTTTACGTGTCCTTGCTCACTTTTTTTTCACTGGCGCACATGGTGCTCATTTTCACCTTACATTTGGTGGCCGCTAGCATTTCTTATTTTCTCATCGCCGCTACAAAATTTCCATATTGTTCTTTTAACAAAACAAGTGTCTCTTTTGTCTTTTATCTCTCCCTCTCCCCCTCTCTCTCTCTCTCTCTCTCTCTCTCGCTTGTCGAGTTTCACTGCATTTTTTCCCTCCCATCACATGAAATTTTTCCCGGCATTTTTTTCTGGGAATAGACGATTTTCTTTACCATTTTTAGATCTTGATGAGTGCGTACAAGGTTCACATGACTGCCTTCAAAGCCTCGCGTCTTGTTCAAATATTGATGGCTCGTATAAGTGTTCTTGTAACGACGGGTACATAGGTGACGGAAAGACATACTGCCAGCCAAAAGGTAAGGATGTTTTTATCATTAGTATGTCGGGGTTTATCAGTCTCCAAGCAAGGCAGTCTGGTAATTATCAGGGAATAGCTGAATGTAAACTTCAACGTTTAAAGTGGGCTGACTTTGATAATGATGATGGTGATGTATGCTGATGATATAAGGATAATCTCATTGATAATGAAACTGTTGATATATATGATGAAAATTAAGACAATCTATGATGTGACTGATAAGAGCAGGAGGTAAAAATAGTGATGACGCGCGATGTAGACTAAACTGACTGCTTCAAGAATGGCCATTAACAATAACTGTCGTTCTTTAAATTTGGAAATAAAGTACCTCACTTGTGTCATGGTAAAAAGTATGTCCTGAATTCAAAAATTTTTTAAAATCTCTATTCCTTAAAACTCCTCTCTCCCCAGCCCTTGTGTTATACGGAACTGTGGAATACGACTGCAACGACGGCGACGCAACAGCGCTGCCATTTCTAAATCTGCCTTATGAATCAGAACCAGAAAATTGCGACATAGAAAGAAAATTTGTCTTTCTCTTTAGAATTCACTGCAATATTCACTTGTGACAATGAAATGGAAATGTTTGCTGGACAAACCCCACCACCTACCTTGTACCAGGAAACACTCGAGTTCTGTCAGTAGCCGGGAAAGACTCCTGAGTCGCTCTCGGAATAGACCTATTCGGCTAACTCAATGTTGTACCCAATTCAAACCCTTTGGGAATAAAACGTTTTGTTTCAGGAATTTCCATATCATTTAAATGTGAATGCCACATTATAATGCAAATGCAATACACAAAGAATCTTATCCCCGGGAGATTTGAATTGGGTACAACATTGAGTTAGCCGAATAGGTCTATACTCGGCTCCACTAGCAACGGACAGGTTACTAATGAAACTTGGAAATGCAGCAGCGTTCTGTCATCCTGATGGAATTCCCCGAATTTTGATGATCAGGACTGGCCTTTTGCAAGAGTGATTGCAAAACATGGTGCCGAACCCTGGAGAAAAATACGTGGCATAGCAGAGACGGCTAAGTGGATATGGGGAGACACCAACAGCAACACTTCTTATTGCTGACTGTCACTACAGTAAAAAACTAGTACGTTTGAGTTTAATCATGTCGGTAGAGGTCAAGAGATCGTTGCTTCAAGCTCATTTATTTATAATTTGCATCATTAGTCTTTCGCATAGCAAATAAGGTGGCCCTTCTTTTGATGCCTTAAAGGAGCCAGGGGCACCCAGCGACTGTTTTCTGTAAAATATCTGTTCGGAGAAGCAAAAATTCCTAACATTTTCTATAGCTTGAAGAAGGCTAAAAATTTCTAGATGACCGTTCCATTTATATGTACAATTTTCGTAGTATATCTATTAAATTCCCTATACGATTTTCTAATGAGTTTAATTTCGCATTTTAGTCCGCAAGTAAGGTTATTTTTCGTCGAAAAAGGAGACCTAAAATTTTCGGATTTGAAAATGCGATGGAGAGGAGAATCAGAAAAATTCTCGTTTCGGTAAAACTTAAAATTGCGTCTAAAATTTTCGGGAAAATGATACCGAAGCCCTTGTAATTTCGAAAAGACTCAAAGTTGCCCTAGGACGACCGAACCAGATACAAGTTTTATAGCGCCGCTTAGAATCCATTTCTGGAGATCTAAAAGTACTCTGGATAGCCTAAAAGTGTTTTCAGTACATTTAGGAGGAAACCGTTGTTGGGTGCCCCTGAAGAGCTGTGTCAAAATTCAAGCAGTTGGAAACCTGCCACCAAATTGAGTAAAACATGAAATGGCCGCTCAAAACGTCAAAAGGAGGTATCAATAACACAGCAGAAAACGAACAAGGATTGCAATTGTCAATTCTGAAAACTTTTAGCCTAAGTTAATTTTTTCATTAATTTGTTGTTTGTAACGTTTGATCATCCAGGAACCGATTACCCACCACCTAATTTGACATACTGCATGTAATGCTTGGCATAAACAAGAGCTCTCATCAATCTTTACTGAATAGCTGCTTCCGATATGCCAGAAACGTCCACTCACATAACACAAGATATGCTTCAAAAGACAATCTATACGAGACTTGTTATAGAACAAACATTGGCAGACAAACAATATCTGCAACGGCAGTAGATCTCTAGCAGGAACTAACCCCTGACTTTTAACGCTTAAGTACTCCTCTGTTTTTTAAAAAAGGGTCAAACAACTGTACCTAAATTAAGCAAAATTCTTCTTCTGACATCTAACACCAACGAGCACCTCTTTCTTCAATTCTTTTGTGGATGATATGCTATATGCTCTTAGCTTTATGCTGTGGTCTTTTTGTTTGTTTTTCGTTTTGTTTTGTCTTTTTTTTTTTGCTTAGCCATTCTTGCTATGCTTTAGGTTATGCTCATCCATTACATTTTTATTTATTCCTTATTTTTCTGTCTTTCATGTATTTTCTCTCAATTAAGCTAAAGTTCAAATATACATGTACAGATTTTATCTCTATAGTGATAGGAAGGATTTACTCAAAGTGTTTTATTTTGAAGTCAGTACGCGTTTATTAGCTATTAGTGTTTAAATAAGAAGTGTTAAGCTGGTAATTAATGACATTTTAAAGTTTTAGCTTTCGAATGTTCGCTTAAAGTTTCATAGCTTGGCTCTTTTCGCATTAGCCATAAGATTTTTTCAAGACATTTTACTGTGTTTACAATGAGCCGCATTCAGCTGTGGCGGCTCGTGCCGCTATTTTTGAAATGCTTTGTTTTATGCTTTTTGTAATTTGCTAAATAACTCTACGTGCAAAAGCCAACAGCGGCCTATTCATAGTACAAGCAGAACAAACCTAATGAGTTTCCGTTTGTTTCATAAGTTTATATATTTAATAGTAGTAGTTCAACTTCAGTAATGATTTCTAAAATATTGGTCTTCTGAATAGTAGTGCTCTAATTTAATCTATTTTCTTAAATAGCCTCATTCTACAAAAGAGCGGCATTTCACAGTAACACCTTGTCAAGCGAATGCAGCTCGTCTTTAATTGAAGTATTTTTGAGCGATCACGTTTTTTCTCTGCAAATATAATGGTTCTTAGTTTACTTCCGTAAATAGTCGCTTCGTCTAAATTTAGGATTTCGAAAGTTTTGTTGACCTGCAAATTCGGAAAATGTCTGCTTTTGTTGAAGGTGAAAAACTAGGCAATTAGACAGTTCTGCTACATGCCCAGCAAGCCGCTAGCTAACCTTGCAATTCTATTCACATAGCAAAATTACGTGCCTAAAAGCTGCCTTGCTGACTTGGCATACTTTGCTAGTTTATTGTCCTAGTGCTTTTTACTCCTAAAATAGAATCCGCAACAATAATTTTCGCTTAACTTCAAACGAGTTTGTTTGTATATCTATTGAAGTCTTTTGTGCTGAATACCTGTAGTAATGGTATATATTAAGTAAGTTAGTTTGTAGTAACTTTCGATTGCACCGATTATATTGTCAACTACATAGATTGCTTCGAGTAGGTGTACAAGAATAAACACTGTTGGAACCAAGTCGGGTTTGTCTTATTCTCTGCTGCATTCCAGTTAGTGGTTTGAGCCCGGTCCTAGGAGTTGTGACGGCTCTTACCCGCAAGCGAGTTGCCATTTGAGTCTAGCTTCCCCAGTTTATAGAGGACAAATTCCAGAGTTCAAACCCCGAGTTCCCGTTTATCCCTTAAAGTCGTTCAAAAGTGGAAAAACCTTCCGTCACATTATGTTGAACATTAATTAGATTATCATCTATAAGGCAGTCAGTGGACTCGGTTGAACAGGGCTCGTGGGCCGGGATTTCATGGTGTACGGGATGGGAACTCGTCAGTTTAGCGTTTTAGTTACTTCCTTTTATCGACAGTCAGCTGTCTGTTCCGGCAAACTCCTCGTTTTCTTACAATATAATACGTCTATCTCTTGATCTGTCCAGTCTAATTTTCATGGCAGCCCAGTGAACGCCTTCCGGCGTCTAGTTTATACCATAGCCTCGGGATGAGGTACTTCAGGGAGACGCCTACCTTGAAGATTTTCTTTGCACTGTGTATGCCCTTTGCCTAGCCCGCCTTAAGTAACTTATACCGTTGTTAGGGCAAAAGAGCAAATTTTCATTGTGGAGCGTGTTGGATAAATAAACTGTGCGCGTGCTAGACTAATGAACTGTGCGTACTAGATTTACTAAACTCTGAGCCTGCGCAAGCTGTAAGCTGTATATAAAAAGCCGGTTACACGATTTAGCGTTGCTTCTTGTCATTTTCCTTCTCAACTCGTCTTTAGCCACAGGACCGTCGCCCAATAAGCACGCTCATGACGGCGACGGCAACGACGACGAAAACGTGACTCTAAAAAGTGAATTCGCGTCATTATTCCCCTGCCCCGCCGTCGTTGTGGGATTTGTCAAATATATAATGTTGGCAAATCTTTCTCGAGTAGGATTCTAAAGGAGTGTATCTAAGTTCAGAAAAAGAACTAGGAAATCGCTGTCATTTTCACTTCATAAAGCGTTAAATTAGGAAATTTCATGTCGTAGCCGTGCAGTGACCAGGGGCACCCAACGACAATTTTTGGAAAATATCTGTTCGGAAGACGATTTGAGATCTAGAATTTTCGGAACATTTGTTGTTAAATTTCTTGCTTGCCTGCCTCTCCTAGGATTTTCGAACCCCCCCAAAATGGTGTAATTGCCCATTTTTAACGGATTTTTACCCTAAAAAGGTCACCTAGAATTTTCGGGAGCCTTTTTTCTGGCTGAAATTTTCGAAAAGGTAAGTTTTGATCCCTATAATTTTCGGATCACCAGACTCTCAGCTAGGAAATGCGAACAGATGAAAAATTTTTAGGGGATAAAAATATGCCTATATCTACTGTTTAAATACTAAAATACGTTCAACCATGCTATGTTTAAGTGGTTTTGAACTATATTCTCGTTGGGTGCCCCTGAGTGACGGCCGGAGGCAGGGGAAATGTACAAAAAAGGGTGACACAATCGTGTTGTTTTGCTTATTTAAACCTTTTCCCTTTTTGTCGGTCTCTCTTTGGCTCGCATGGGATCCGTTTGCACTGGCCCTTCGGAAGGGGAAGGACAGGGGCGTGGGAGCCCAGGAGAATAGAGGTGGAGGGGTACGGAAGGCGAACGAGGAAAGGGCAGGAAGTGGGAGTTCTAACAGGGTGGGAAGTGGGAGAAATAGGGGAAAATTACACAACAGTGCCTAATGTCTTGCAATCGAAAAGGGACTAAAGGGATCAAGCCAAGAAAAAGGGAGTAGGAAATGCAAAACACAGGAGGCAGGAGGTTTGGACCTCGCCTTTCCCTCTCCTCTATTTCAGGGAAATCACAATTTATACCGTTGTTTTCATCGGCAGACAAGTATGATAATTCTGTGATGCTTGTTACATTGCAAAGGTTACCGTTGTGTACAATGAAGCGATAAAAAGTAGAAATTGAAGATGCTTTTTTTCTTGCGCGTCTTTGCCATTCTTGAGCTCTGAGAGGTGAAGACGAACCTTGCAAGTTATGATGACCCCGCAGGATGTACACTTGCTGAAAATCGTATTGTCACAAACATAAATCAAGATTGTCCCACATAATTAAAGGCAGGAAACTGAAGAAAGCACAGGACACCCAAAGATTAGTGTGCTGAGCACTTCAGGCCTGGGGGTATGCAGCAATTAGGTACCTTGTCCTAAGTGCTTAGAGGAATATTGGTAAATTACATCTCTTTCTTCTCAAGAGATAACTTTATTGACAAACTTGTCTTATTTACAAAGCACAGTGAAGAACATTTCCTTCATTTTGTGCACATATTTTGTACGAAATACACTTAAAAACAGTGTGGAAATAGTAAAAATATATTGATAAAAATCAATTTTCTGTAGGTCAGTAGGCTTTGTTGACAGCAGTGAGGGCTTCTTTGCATATTGGATCAAGCTTTCCATCACCACCTGAACAACAACAAAAAAAGCTGTAAACTGCAGCACTGAGTCATATCTATACAATGACCTAGCACTATAGGTACTAAAATTAGAACACTCCTAAAAGGCTGCAACCATCAGGTAACAGTATTTTGAGTTATCTCTTAACTCTAAGGTTGCTAAAACCAGTATAACCAGCCCAGAAACTCATCAAGGTGGTAAATGGCAATGCTGCGGATGAGAGTACAAGAGTACATTTCCTCTCCATACACCGTATTCACAAATGGCGGACACGCGGGAAAAAACTGGTGCCTAGTCATGAAAGCGAGGCGTTGGGGGATAAACAAAAATTGCAAATGAAGACTTTCAGTGAACTTGCAGAGTGTTTAGCACGGATTCCACCTAAAATAACTTTGTATGGGCGTCTTTTTAAATATAATTACGTGGGATGTCTTCCTGCTTTTAATGTTTAACTGATTTGCTGTTTGCAATCAAAAGGGACGCGTATATCTTCAAGGAAACAGGATGATTTTGTAGGTTTCCGAAGCATCAGAAGCTCGACAAGTGGACGGGCGATGGCTGGAGAAAAGCGGCAAACAGGTTAGCCCAAACTTCACATTGAAACCGAGTACAAAAGCCAGCTCACTGCAATTCGGTAAAACAGAAATATAAACAATGCAAATCTTGGTGGCAAGAAAAAAAGAAATAAGCGACAGATATATGGCCTACTTGACTGTTGACGCAAGAGACGTCTGCCATTGAACAAAACAGTTCAAGTCGAGATGGAAAAAAGGAAGACAGGAAAGAAGCGGTGACTGAGGTTTCGATAAAGTTATGTTTGTTTTTTTTTTACCAGTACATTATTCTTTGGTCTTCATCGATGAAGGACATCAATTAGAACTATTTTTTTAGTTTAAATACAGGAGCAATCGAGTGGAGTACGCTCAAAATTTCAACTTGTTACTCGGCAGACTCGGTAAGCCGGCCACATATCATTTCAGCAAGTAAATTTCGTATTTCTTATCTTTGGCTGTTAAGAGTTTTAACTTCATGATCCCTAATATTTTAAAAGTGAAGAATACATAAATAAATAAAATGATGGTCTTCTTAAACGGATCCAGACTCGAATTTAATGATTCGAAACAGAAGCTTGCCATGTTCAGTCCTGACACAAACATTGTCTTAAAAGTTTAACTTAGTAAAATGTGAGCTTTATACCACTTTTTTACCAAAAGCAGTCCGACATAATGCCCTAAAAGAAACCAGGCAAATAGCAAGCCATAAGATTCACACACTTCAGCTTCTAGTTTTGATAAAATTGTTTTATTTCGTAATGACAAAGAAATCAAAAGATTTTTGCTAAGCTCTGCCAACGTACCTCCAACAATTCACTCCAAAGCGACAGAATTAATATTATCCAAAGGAAGCTGTAAATACAGACATACATAGATATGTATAAAATGACGCTGACATGAATGAATGAGTCTCGTGAATGAATCTTTCACCCGCTCTCAACTTGACCTGTTTTGTATAATGGCGGAGGTCTCTTCCATTGACAAGTAGGCCATATATCCGTCGCTTATTTCTTTTTTTCTTGCCACCAATATCTGTTTTTATTTCTGTTTTACAGAACAGTAGTGAGCTGGCTTTCGTATTCGGTTTCAGTGTGAAGTCTGGGCCAACATGTTTGCCGCTTTTCTCCAGCCATCGCCCACTAAGTTGTCGAGCTTCTGAGGCTTCGGAAACCTTCAAAATCTTCCTGTTTCCTTGAAGATGTACGCGTCCCTTTTGATTGCAATCAGCATATCAGTACTAAACATTAAAAGCAGAAGACGTGACACATCATTGTATTTAAAAAGACGTCCATACAAAGTTATTTTAGGTGGAATCCGTGCTAAACACTCTGCAAGTTCACTGAAAGTCTTCATTTGCAATTTTATCCTCCAACGCCTTGCTTTCATAGGCACCAGTTTTTTCCCGCGTGTCCGCCATTTGTGAATACGGTGTATGTTGATACATTATTAACAGTAAGCTCAGACATCTGTACATTTTGCAACAAGTTATCTTCATATCGGGTCAACCAAACTAGACAAATGGAAAACTGGCGTTGATCTCTGAGAAACTTTAGACCAGTGAGGAAACCATGAGTAACTTATAGACTTACCATATTGGAGATCTTGAATCTTACAGCAATAAATTGTTTCTCCATGAACAACCAACTCTACATCATCTCTGTCTGGAGTTTTTACAAACTCTACAGTGTGACCTTCACTTCTTAGCAGTGCTGACAAAGACAAGGTAAAAACCCTTCAATGCAGAGGTCCGCTCGACGCGGAAATAAAACCAACTGGTTTTTCTTGCCAGATCTCTAACGTAGAGATGCTAATGCCAGACATCACTGGAAGTGGGAATTAAAACAAAACTGAATGCAAGGCTGGCAATAGGGCATTTTGTGGCCAATACTTCGGCTAACAAAATTAGCCTTCCTCAGGGCCAGAGCTACACTGAAAGAGAATTTAAATCTACATAAGAGGTTAATGATAAACTAAAAATGATTCCAAGAGATAGCCAAAATATTGGCCTCAAATAAGTCAGCCTTTTGCCGTATTGACAGCCTTGCATTCCGTTTTGTTTTAAAGACAAAGCCATATAGCCTTTGTTACTTTGCTGACAGACGTAAAGAGTAGACACCATCTCACACGTCATCTTATCAGCACTAGATTGCTATGTGCCCAAATTTATATGCGAGGGGCCCAGTTGGTTAGAGTTTTTGAATTTTCACTGGAAGAAGTATCGAAAATTTGCATAATAAAGTAAACATTGAAATGCATAATGCTAAATCAAAATTTTTTGAAGACAAGATTGGAGAAAGCTCTGGGTCGAATGATCCTAGGAAAACCTGGACACTTATTAATTCACAATTAGGGAGAAATAACAAATTGAATAATGTGAGCTCTCTATCGGTGAAGGGAATGAAAATGAAATATTGGACTCTAAATCTATAGCTGAAGCTTTCAATCACTATTTTATAATCATAGGACCGAAGCTTACAGCGGAATGTGGCAATGAGCAGTGCATCAATACTGAGCCTCGGGTAATTGATGATGCTAGCCAATGCCACACGCACAATTTAAATTTTCACCAGTTCTTGTCAGTAGTGTTATTTCAGCACTGAGAAACTTAAAACCATCCAAAGCAACTGGTTTGGATAAAACTCCTGCCAAAATTCTTAACTGTCTGTGAATATCATTGCACCCTCACTCACGTTCATCTTTAATCTGTCCCTCATGACGCCGGGCATATACATGGATGAATAGAAATGTGCTCCTGTAACACCTATTTTTAAATGGAGACTGACGGCAATGTAAAAACTACTGTCCCATTTCCATATTACCAATTGTGAGCAAAGCATTCGAAAAAGAGGTCTTCTGTCAGCTCTATTGCTATCTAACTGAAAACTCAATGCTGTCAAAGGAAGGCTTAAGAGTCGATTTTATCCGAGAGATTTTTGGGTTGTTCGTATGGGAGACTGGGAGATTTTGTGCTGCATCCAGGAGAGTTGCCATAAGTGTACACTGAAGAAAAAAAACGTTTTCTCTGAGTCGTTTATCTTCCCACCCCAAAAAGAAGCCGTTTTGGAACATACTTGCGAGAGAAAAAAATCATAATTCAGTGGTTACCCTGGAAAATTTTTATTTAACACCTGGTTTATGATATGCTCACTTTAAGATGACAAGTCTTTTTGAAAAGGGACAGCTTGTGAACCGAGGCGTTCCAAGCCAATGGTGCGCTTCTACAGTGCATTGTATAGTTACGATTTCGGTTGATTAAGTCTAATGGACTAAACCCGCTAAATACGCGTTACTAGTATCATCAACATTACGGTACTACTTTCATACTAAGTAACTTAGCACTTTAGCTCCCTGTAGTTTAACAGTTTTTACCTTGCAATCCTTCTAATCGAGCAGTCCGATGCTCCACTATTCCACATGACATATAAGGGCCAAACTTTACCGTAACTTTATGTTTGACCATTTTGAGGCAAAAAAATCGAAGAACTCTCGTCTGAGACTTGTTTATAGCAACGAAGCCGCCATCTTTATTACCCACAGTGCCTTTTGGGTGCTTTATTTAGAATACCGTAGAACCGGGATTCTACGGTAGCAGTTCTGATTGGTTTAGTTTTGTCCAATGAAATTATTAGTTCTCTGGTTCGCGCCATTTGAGGAAAATCTGCTCAAACCGAAGCAAAATGGAGCGCGATCGGGGTGAAGAACATTCCCTGTTTTTCTCGTCAATACCATACAGCTGAGATCTAAATGGTACCCGATTTCCTTCTGGCTGCTCAGATTTTGCAAAGGATTGGTAAGTATATTATTATTTTGCTTGAAAAAGTGAGATCTACATCGTAATGGCGCGCGCTCACTTGTCGGTTCCGCTGTTCTAGGCGCTAGGCTGCGATTTCAATCTCAAAAGTTAATCGTTTTTCTCCGTTTTGTCGTTAATCCATTATCAAATCGGTATAAAAAAGGCAAGATCTATCGCGATACCTTCTTTAACTATACATCAGCAGCTGATAACAATGAATCCTCCACAAAAGGGATCGAGCTGATCTATATGAAGGAGATCAACCCACTCGGTAAGCTTACATGAAATCGAATCGAAAGAACGCTTCGTTCGAGCGATCTTTTTCTTTGCTGTTTCCACTGGCCTGGCCGCACGTCAAACCCAGGGATCTCTTACAGAGCTTGTTAACAGGCTATATATACAACTTTTATATTGCGCGGATTGTGCACTTGGGAATTTAAAAGGGGGACATTCTATTCGTATGTACAATTTCAAAACCGCCCATCCCCCCCACCGGGGCAAACCCCGTGCATTTGACTGAAACTTTGTTACATACATTGGGGAATTTGACCTAAAATGAGGCCAGCCCAGTCAAGCATTCCACGTTTGTGTTAACGCTGGTTGTCACAAGCAAAAGGATTTCGTAATTCTTTCCGCACTTTATAGGACCATTCAGCATGTGCACCACATTCATGGGTCATTGCTCCTATATTCACTGTTTTGTTGAAGCATTTGAGAGCCTTTGAAAAAGCCCGTTCAATGTGGGCTTTCTAGAATAAACAATTTTCTTAAAATGAAAAAACGTCTGTAAGACAGCTTTCCAAGACTTCGGACATTTCGGCTGCATTTAGTAGGATATTTAAAGGGTTTGACGAATGGGAAAACTTTTGAAGAGTTCCTGGCGGGTGGGCGGTTTGACCATCTAAACTGCCAACATACTGGGGAATTTGACCAAATTTTTTCAGAAAAGTGAAACGGCCAGGAGGGGGGGGGATGGTTATGGGCGGGTTTGGAATTGACTAAGTCATTAGCCGCACCCCCACCCTGCTAAGTACAGTACATTTTGGAGAGAAGGGTTGTAACTTTTTCTCAATAGAAGCCAAAAAATTTTTGCCCCTTCTGACTTCTCATTCATGTCTCAAAGTGTGCCAACAAAAAATAAATAATGAAGATTTTTAGGGGGTGTGGGTAAAAATGGAACATCTAAAGTTAAATGGTAGTACCTATGTGTTTGGAATTGGTTGAGATTTCATAATCAATCATCAGAAATAATCGGATTGAACCAACTGATGGATCATGGACTATAATCGGAAAAATCTCCTACTGTAATAAGTTATTCCAATTCACAGGCTACCAAATAAAAATCAGTGTTTCTCAAATTATTTTCAAGAACAAAATGCGTAGTTGAGCATATAACTTGTAGTTACTTCTTGGAATTATTTTATAGGTGTTGTGTATGTTTTTTGTGAAAGTGTAAGTAAATTGGTTGTTTCCTCTACCAGTTTAAATCCAGGGCCAGCAGCAGCAAAAGCAACTTATCTTCTTCCTATATGATCTCTGCCATGGAGAGCTTTGAAGAGGAACTCTCCTCTCTATCTGAAATGTTCCCAGAGTGTGATGAGAATAAACTGAGGGGCTACCTGGAGATGTTTAAAGATGATCCTAACCACATGACATCAATAATCAACATGCTGTTAGAGAATGGAAACACAGATGGCACTCATCAGAACCAAGAACAAACTTCATCACGTGAGCGGGGTTTGAAACGAAGTGCAAGCACTGGTGAAGACAGCCTATCTAGCAAAGTTTCAAAGTGCGATTTCAGCAGAAAGAATGAGAATGAATTAACAAGTCCAACTAGAATGGCCTGCACTTCTAAAAGTTCCTCCTCTCCTGCTAAAAATCGTCAACAATCCTGGAAGCATGACTTTCTTGACCACAAAACTAGCTCTTCCATTGATGATGATGATGATATAGTTTTAGTGAAGAGTGTAGCAAGCTCTCCCAAGCCAGGTTTTTACCGCTCAAGTGGTTCTGACTCTGGTATAAGTTCTCCTCAGAAAAGTGGTGGTATCTGCATACGGTACAAGGGTGGGGCTCTTCATCCATCCATGAATAAATCAAAAAGGTCACAGATTGTGGAAATTGACTGCGATGATAGTAAAGATGGCAAATCTCGTTTATTAAGTAGCCAGTCACCCGCCAAAAGAAGTTTGAGTGCGTCTAAAGGTTTCACGTCAGCCACTGAAATATCTCAGGAAAACGATGATGATTTACCCATGTATGGTACAAGTGCTGGTGCTACACCTCACAAAAAGGATAATGCAAGTTCTTCATCACAATCCCAGGATAAAAACCAAGTTGAAGTAGTTTCATCATCTGGAAACAGTAGCCATTCATCTGTTGCAGAAGTTCTAACAGATCTTGAGATTCTCAAAAAGGTTTTTCCCGATTCTGACCATGAATATATTGATTCGCTTTTACATAAGTATGCTGATCAACCTAATAGAGTAGCTTTGGTGGGTAAAGAGCTTAGCAGTAAACCAGACTCTCAGAGTGTGAAAAAGAAAGCGATACAAACGGTGCCATGGTTTTGGCAGACTGAAGAAGGAAAGCTTGTCCCATTTACTGACTCAGAATGTAACTTTTTGGAAAAAGAGTACATTCACTGTGACACATCTCACTCTAGTACAGCATCTGTAAAGATTAGGATGCCTGGCTCGACAAAAACTTACGACCTTAACTTTGCAGGCATGACGATGACTTGTGACAAAGGTCAGAAAACTCCAATCATTCGTGCTCCACTGGGGAGTGATAACAACAAACAGATTGGGTAAGTCAAAAGCTGTGTAGTTATATAGAGGATATTACAAGGTGGCGCGAAGGTATGAATTTTATTTTTTGAGTGGCAAAACAATAATTATTTTACGAATGAGTCCAGCGAGTGGTTAAAATATTGTTTTTGCCACGAGAAAATAAAATTCATATCTTCAAGCCGCTGTGTAATGTTATTTTTATTAAGACAAAAAGACATTGATAAAATAATAGAGGGAAATTACCGAAATTACATCATTGATATTAAAACTCACGTGTGAAATTATGGAAAATAAACCACTCAGGTCCCGGATGTAGTTTTTATGAATTTTATGAGTGGTATATTTTCCAGTAAAACACTCGTGTCTATTTAATAAATGGTATTAAGGCCTCCAGGTTCAAGTTGCCGAGGATATGCTCTTTTCAGGGTGAGATGAAATTGTGCAAATGTCAGCTGGCCAAATAGATCATTTTACAGTTGTGGGCTAAGTATCCTAGCTTTGAGTGAACATGAGGTTGAGGTTGACCTTGTTTTGATACAAAACTCTTTCCTTTTCTTATGGAAATTAAGTTTAACAAAATTAATATAGTTAGCATCAGCACAACATGACTTACATAATAAAGCAGGAAGGTTGTATCAAAACAAGGTCAACTCCAGCCTCTTTTCCACCTGTAACTGTAAAATGGGCTATTGGCACATTGTTGTTTTAGTTTACCAGGCTGGAATCCGAGGAACTAGCCTATAAAAGGTTACAAACTTTGATTGTCCCCCCTGCGCCATAAACTCACTTGTTATCAGAATTTTTAACTTACCAGAATTCCTTTCTTGACAGGAAGGGTGATTTTCTGCTGGCAAGTGTAACAAAATGAGTGTAAAATGTTTTTCTGACACATCACTGGGAGCCTGGGTATAGGTCATGTGACCGAAAGGCAGGCAGATGCTTTTGTTCCATCCGCCATTACTAACCTGCCCACCCACCCACCCACTCGCCCTAAGATTTCAGTTTTGTAGGCTGTTTAAATGCAATGCATAACTTTTAAGGGGTATGTTATGTGTTTATTTTTATGAACTTGGAATAAAGGTCAGGCTGTGGCGGTTGGCTTGGCATGGTTACCAGTGGTGTGTGAGAAATACCATAAAATTCCTACAATAAGCCCCGGGGCTTATTTTTTTCAAAGGCCCTTTTTGAGGGGCTTATTTTTGGAGGGGCTTATCTAGGGAAGGAAATTTGCGTTTCGAAATTGATTGGGTTAGCCTTATAGTTGGAAGTAAATTTACCATTTTTGCTTTGTTTTACCTTGTATTTGAGGGCAATTTTCCAAGTACAGCTGCTGGGGCACTTTATATTTGAAGGGGTGATTTAACGGAGGGTTTTTGGCGTTAGGAGTTTGGGGGGCTTATATTTGGAGGGGTTTATACATGGAGGGGCTTAACGTCAGAATTTTTACGGTATTCATTATCTTCATTGTTGTTGTTGCAGTGGTAAAAATCTAGTACCACAAGAAGCACTTTCGCTGCCACCAGACTGGCAACAGCAAATTGAAAATGTTCAACTGATAAGCGTGCGTCCAGGTTCTGCCGAGTGGGACCATGTTCAGCGAAGCCTTAAAAGAAGTTTGAGGGAAGCTCAAGTCACTAATGTACAGCGTGTACAAAACAAGTGGCTGTACAGAAAGTATGCTATACAGCGGCATTTGATCAAAGACAAAAATGGTTAGTGGTTAACAGTAAAGTGGAAGCTCTCGTGACGACGACACCCTCGGAATGTGAAAAAGGTGTCCGTAACTGGAGCTGGCCGCTTAACCCTTTAAGCCCCAATATCCACATACAAATTCTCCAAACTGATCTCCATACATTTCCTTCATGAATGAGTTGAGAGAATTTGATAAAAGATCAAGGCATTTTCCCTTAGGTGATCATTTTATTAATTCTCATAATCTAATCTCTTGACATTGTATGGATATTGTTAGGAGAAAATTGACGTTAGTCACTATTGGGACTTAAAGGTTAAGAGAACGTTAAAATACAGAGTTTGTATGGGAGATGAGTGAAACAAGGTTTTGTGAAGGCGGCCATATACAGAGCTGTCTGCTTACGAGAGTGCCCATTAGAAGAGCTTCTACTGTACAATTCTGTATGTTTTGTTTGAATAATGTTATTAAATATTATCAGCGTGCAAAGAAAGTAGGATCTGATAGCCCGGGGCTTAGGTGGATTTTGCTATTGGGCTAGTGAATTCTGTTGTTCACTTTCCCGATGGGCAAGTGAGGTTTTTTGAGCAATTCGAATAACAGAACAAGTTGCAAGCAGCAGGGATCAACTTTGAAAACTTGATCAACTTTTTGAAAACTGTTCAGCCTAACAAAACTGTTAGGCTGAACAGTTTTCAAAAATCCTAATTTCAATCCATTTCAATCTTCTTCAGTTTTGCCCATCCGTGACATCTGTTGTTTCTGTTATGTTATTTTAACCTTCCTTTAAAGTTTTAAGCGGTTATTTTTATGTTTCTCTTAATTTAACGGACATTTTGTAATTTCCTAATTTGGCTGAATTTCATGACACAGCTCCTTTAAATCTCAAACCATTCCCTACTGTTTTGAAGGAATTTGAATAGTAAAGTAAGTTGTACTTTTCTTAACAGGATCCACATGCATTAATGAGAAAGAATTATTTCATGGCACCAGACATACAAATCCAGATGTCATCTGGAAAGGAGAGGATGGATTCGACATGCGGCATTCTGCAGACGGTATGTGGGGGCGTGGAACGTACTTTGCCTCTGAGGCTTCTTACTGCCATCAGGGCTTTGTTTATTACGATCCACAGAAGAAGCACTTCCAGCTATTCCTGGCCCATGTTTTAACAGGAGACAGTATTTCCTTACTCCCTAACAGGGACATAAGAATGCCACCCCCGAAGAGAGGCTCCGACATTCGTTATGACAGCATCAATGGTATTACCAGTGGTTGTACAGTGTACATTACCTACAAACTTGACATGGCATATCCAGCTTATCTTATAACTTACACTATAAGCAATTGAAAGGGGGCAGAAATAAGGCCCCGAGTGACTCCTAAAAATATGAAATTCTCTTTGTGACTTCGAAGCATGTATAAGGAAACGTAGCAGTTGAAAAATGTAGCAAGATATCAGAGTCACTTGCAGGGTTATTCTAGGCAGTTGAAGTGCTACATGGAAATGGCCCTAAGTAACTTCTTAGACAAACCCCTGCATTCTTCTTGAAAATAGACTCTTCCACAAGGTTTTTCAACTTTTGAGAAAGAGCAGCAAGTTAATATCTATCAATACTGCTGGAAAGAGTGCCTTAAAATAATGTAACTTAGCAAGTTTTAACAAACTTGCCCCCCCCAACATACAAATCAGTTCTAATCACTCCAAATTTGGCAGCTTTATTGATTTTAAGGCATTCTGTCCAGTCGCGTTGACATTTTTTCGCTAACTCGTCCCAGTCAGAAGTTGAAAAAACAATGGAAGGGTCTTAGTATATACTTGTGAAATAAGGGAGAATGATTGTTGTTTCCATTGTCGTTTTCTGTGCTGATTGTTTATGACTTGAGACCATTTAGGTCTACTTAGATCAAGAATAAAAATATTACAAACAGTAAAATTTAAATCAGAAGCTAACCAGTTAGGGAGAACAAAATGTACAGTCCATGCAATCTTGAAGTCAAAGTCTCTATTCAAATGATATCGGAATGACTTTCATTCTGGAACAAGTTCATTTCATCTCCATGTATTTCTCTGTATTTGTTTACATGATACTGAAACAAACTTTTATCCAGTGCAAGTCATTCCAGACTGAGCTCCAGATTGAAAATCGCAAATCATGCAGTCTGGGGCAAGTGGCGCACAGTGTATGTGTGTCTGATTGAAAACCACATGAGTGAGAATGCCCTTTTTGAGCCAGTCGATTTTATCATGTGAATGTTTTACGCTATCCTCTCTGGAACTAAACTAATTCCTGAATGAAATTCAATTCCGGAATAAAAGTCATTTCCAGTTTCAATTAAACAGCCCCTAACATGTCTGTCATAATTTAACTTTAAGCGTAACATAGTTAAGATAAGAACCTGCTCGATCATGCTTGGCTTAACAGGTTCTTAGTTTATGCCTATTGAAAATGGAAAATTTCTACCAGCAGGTTCTGAAACCACTAGGTTCTTACTTTTTTTTTCCTTTTTTTTTACTGTATTGCTCTCCAAAGTTGGATGGCAATGTATGAGAAAGATTTTTTCTAAGCAGATCAAAGTGGATGAAAGTGAATTTTGAAACAAATTAATGATATTTTTGTATTTGGTAGACTTTGATTAGCTAGCTTTCCTACCTATGATTGTTTGAGTTTATGTAACGATTTTTTGTTTTTAAATTCTAAATTCTGAAGTGTTAATGAATTTTATTGTTGCTCTTTTAAACCTTTTACATTTTAAAGACTGAGTAATGATAGTGTGAGTATAATCTTGACAACCTCATTCTCAGGCTCTCTCTTTAGGAGGAGTTTAAAAGAGACGGGCGTTTTTTCACATAACTGTATATAACGAACTTCTCAAGACTAATATGCTTTCTGCGAAAAGGCGAAAAAGGTAAAGGCTCACTCGAGCCAAAGGCCGAAACGGCCGCAGCTTATCCCGGTTTCCTTAACATGAATCATGTGCAGGAGTATTGCTACTTCCCCCCCGTCCCCGGGCGGGATGCTAGTCCACCGCAGACTTTCCCCCAGCAGTGTGTCGCCGGTACCCATGTATACACCAGGGTGTTTGTTTGTTTGTTTTTTTTTTTCAATCTTAACTGATGTCAGATTCCTTACCTTGAACTTGACTTTGAAAAAGACAGACTGAAAAGATGCAATGTGCAAACTCTTGTTAATGAAGCAGGAAACTTAATAGCGTGAATGATTTTGCTCTCTATATTTCGCTATTTCCTAATATTTTGAGCAATTGTAATACGGAGCGTCTATTAGTCAGGGGGCGTTTATTAGAGACGGGCGTCTAGTACAAACATGAAAGCGTAGGGGGACGTTCATTTTAGCGTCTATAAGATCATTTACGGCACCGCTGAGTTAAAGTGCATATGACACCATCTCGAGGCCTTAATGTTATATTTTCCTCCACTTTGGCTGTTTGACCAGGTAGAATCTAAAACTTGAATTCTCTGAGGACCCTTGACATAACAACTTTAGCCTCGAATTGAGCTAACGTTTTTCCAAGGCATGATCTAGGTCCCAGGAAAAATGGAAAATATACGGACTGCCTCATGGCGTCTTTGCGAGTCGGAGAAAAGCGATCTGGATCAAAATCGTCTGGAGTTTCCCAAAATTCAGGAGACTTGTGAACATTAAAACAAGACACAATCATTATTGTTTTAGCTGGTATTTTGAAACCACCGAAAATCTCTTCCTTTTGGAGAATTCTATGGGCGGAAGGAACGGGAGGATATTTTCGCAGGGCTTCCTTCAGTGTCTGGTCAAGGTATTGAAGTTGGCCAAGATCTTCATACTCAACAGCGTCACGATGACCAAGAACTTCATCCACCTCTTTCAAAATCCTGGCAAGACATTTTGACAAAATAAGTCACTGGAAAATACTAGACTCTGTATGGAATCGGTGGAGTTAATCTCGGAGGTATGAACGCTTCTTCTTATTGTTGGAAATGTTGAATCGTTCAAAGGGAGAAAAGTCTTACAGTCGGACGGCGAGAGTCAATTTTAGAGCATGGGTCGCTTTCAGGGGCGTAGCCTGCTTTTCGACTAGTTGTAGGCCTGGCAGACTTTCGTTTCCACATATCCTGAAAATTGCACTCATGACTAGTACGCACTGACCTCACCAACACTTTGAGCTCTTAAGCTTTATAGCTCACCCCAGCAACGCATAATTTTTTACAAGCGGTAGAGTCAACTGTAGCGTGATCAAACCAAAAATTTGTAGGCCCAGGCCTACAGGTCTATGGGCTGGCTACACCCCTGACTTTAGCTTTTGAGCCTAGTGGACAACAACAAAAAAGTCGAACGAAGCATCTCACTTGAAATGCGGGATTCGGTATTTTGAAAGCAATATGGGGTCGAGATTGGGGATTAAGCGAACGTTTGTGTCAGAATGATAGGATTGAAGAACCCTATTGCACAGTAATTTTCAAAGGGTTATAATAACTCTTCTAGGTTCCCTCGAATCTCAATGTTTCCCACTGCTCCGCCTCGGGAAACATTGAGATTCTCGGTTAATTTAACTCTCCTTCCCTCCTCGTTCCCCAGCATACAGACATCTATAAAATTTCGTGACTTTTTGGAGCAATACCTTTGCCTGCTTTAGACCTGTCACCTTTCGACCTTGCAAGTTTACTAATAGGCTGCTACACAGCCGTTTTTAGAGTCGTCACGCAACGCTCCTCCCCACGAGCGTTGCGTGACGACACTAAAAACGGCTGTGTAGCAGACTAGTTTACTAATAGCTATTGTATAACAATTTTGGTCTCAGATGTACCGATTTTCATCGATTTATTGGTTGACAAATCGATACCGATTTTTATCGATTGACTACTGCGGGAAGACTGGTCCCTCGGGAAACAGTTAATTTTGTTTCCCTCGAATCTCAATCTCAATGTTTCCCGAGGCGGAGCTGTGGGAAACATTGAAATTCTCGGGAAACAAAATTAACTGATTCCCTTGGGAGCAGTGTTTAATGCCACATACCTTTCTTCAATCCTTGGATTGTTCAGAACTTCGTACAGAGTAAATGAGAGCTGACTCAAGGTTGTTTCTTGCCCTATTTGAGTTTAAAATGCAATACTAATCATTACATTCAAGAAACAGACAGGAAAAAAAAAACTAAAGAAAAGCGTTTGTTTTAGAACTTTTACTTTCATAATACCACTGACATCCAACGGGGGAGGGGTTACATAAAACCGTTTGGTAAACTGAAAATGGCTTAGAACGCGGTTTTGTTAAACACTGGCTAAACTCCAATGGGCTAGTTCAATTTGCACGAAGTCTAACTTAGACCGAGGTTTAAGAAATAATTGGACCTACAGATCTCTTTCTAGGTGGATTATTGTAAAAAGATAAATGTTTCTCCGGTCTACCCTGCTGCTTCTAATAACCTTTGTTTTGATAAAAGTGCTGAGCAAAGCGAAAATGACTTACTAAGAACACGGTTTCGTAAAACACTGGCTAAACTCAAACTCCGTTTAAATATCCTTCCCCTAAGTTTTTAAACGCAATGGGCCGGTTATTTAAAGGGGTAAGGGTCGGTTATTTAAACGAAGCCTAAGTTCGGCCGCGGTTTAGCAAATCTTTGTACCTCTAGATATCTTTGTTTGTGTGTTATTGTAATAATTAAAAGTGCTTTTCCATGTTTTCGTCTTATGCTTTCATGAAACTTTTCACGATAAATGGTGTTTAGATAAAAGCGTTGGGCTAACTGAAAATGGCTTAGAACGCGGTTTTGTTTAACACTGGCTAAACTCCGTTCAAATAACAACAACAAGTCTATTCAGTATTACCATTTTGTATAGCTAAATTTAAGGAAATGAAGATATAATGGAGTGGTGTATGTAATTAATTGTTCCTTTCGTCTTTCAAATGCTTGAGAGACGAAATTAGCAGTAAGCCTGCTGATATGTGAATAAGTATTGTTAAAAAGAAAGAAAAAACTGGCGCTAGGATTCCGTTGTCAAGAGGCCTAGACATGATATAAACACGTGTCTTGAGTGTTTTGAACATTTTCAAAGACGTCCCGGGGTATTCCACTTCATAGTATTTTAGGTGATGTATTTCCCTTTTTTGACGGTTTAACTCACTCCCTGCTTGTCTAGAAAATGCCTAATCCTGTCTATTTGAACTAACTGATTAAAACAAATGGGAGTGATTGGGTTATGTGAGTATTTCAAGAAAGACTCTGGTCTATTCCGTAAACAATTAATTGCATTAGGTGATTGATGGCTGGTACAAATGATAATTATATGTCTTGCCTTTCAGAAACTAGACTTCTCACCAAAGGTGTGGGAAAAAAATTGTCGTTGGTTGTGGCAAACATCTTTTTACTTCAAGTAACTCTACAAGTATCTTTTGACGTAGATGCCGAGACCGCCTCCGGACTTGCGATCACACGGAACTTCATTCATTTTCAAGAAAAGCACTCCATATATTTGCAAGGTAGAACTCTCGACCGGTTTCTGATATGGTAATAGATATTCTCCATTTGCGCATCTACATAATGTACCTTGTTCGCCCCCCCTCCCCCCCCCCCAAAAAAAAAATTTCTTAAGCTGAGCATTGTCTTCAATTTCTCCCGGGACGACTACAATACCCAGGAGAAATTAAAGACAAAGGTTATGTAAAACTTTGAGGGAAAACAAGGTACATTATCGGAGAGGTGCAAATAACGGATGAGTGTGATGTAGAATGATAAGGTGTTTTCTCTAGATCTCAAGGACCGTATATTCAAAATGAGCTCTATGATGATGTGAATATTTGACAAAAACAAACAAACATCACAACGGAACATTAAGTTTTGTTTTCATACCTGCAATAAAAATTGTAAAGAAATTGTCCACCAAGTCATCCATTTCAATCTCCGAATTCTCCTGCGCTTCTTTGACAATGTGCTGCAATATATCATTTGGTGTCTTCTTCCCATTTCGTAAAGCCAAAACCCTCTCTTCGATGACGTTTTTGGCAAAGTAACGTAGATACTTTATAGCTTCAATGACTGAATTTTGAAAGGGAAATGCAGATATCTGGAACATCCAAAATGGATTTTGTGTATTCGCTTGCATTCCTTCCAGTGTTTTGGACACGGCGCTTGGAAATGGCGAGCCTGGATTTCGTATATTGTCGAGATTTAAGCTAAAACCAACCTGAAATGAAATATTCTTGTTGCTAAACCTTTAAGCAGTATTATTAGAAACTTATATCCACTTTTTTTCACTCCACTTTTCAAAAACTCATTAATAATTCATAAAGAAAAAACAAGAGAAATCAATGTTTAATGAGCGTTTAGGCCATCCTCTTCAAGTTTTTTCTCCGTCTAGCGACGTCCGACCGACCCAAATTTTTGTCATGTTCAAACAAAAAGAAAAAAAGTAACGACGTAGTTAAACCATTTTTCTCTTGAAATAATTCTTTTAATCTGAAAAATGAGCATAGTAACAACATAGAGAAAAACAGGAACAAAAACAGGAACATTTTTTACAGTATATTGTACATTTTGTAAATCCAAATATGTAAATGTTTACTTTTAACGTCATCCTGGGGTACCAGGGCCTCCTATTCCGAGACTTCTTGTGATCTTTTTTTTTTTAGGTTTTTTTTTTTTTCAATCCGACCGACCGACCCAATATCAGGAAACGCATTCGACGCTAAACGAAAAAAAAAAGGGGGGGATGGGGGCGGGTGGGGGGGAAGGCGTTATATCTGATAAAGACACGGCTGAGCGTTACGTCCTGGTACCGGTTCCTAGAAAGCCGAATAAACTATCCTTCAACTAGCGTCAAATCCACGATCAAATTTCTTATTCCTGGGATAACTAATCGTGGGTTAAAAAAGAGTTCCTGAAAGAGAAATAAACCCGCGATTAACTTATCCCAGCTAGTTTTTCGGATGATTGCTTTTAAAAAATATAGCGCGAAAATGTTTAGGCACGGGTGAAGTAAAGGGAAAATGGTGGAAAGTGAAGTGGTCGAGGTTGAATCAAAGGAGAAGAAGAAGAGGAAACCACATTCTTCATCTACCTAGAAATAATTGTCCCAGTTTTTAATAACATAGTTCTTATATTCAATCAGCAGTCCACAGTCCGCAGTCCATGTTTTATACTGACCAAATTTATTACATAAAGTAGTAACCACGTTGGCAACAGCTTATGTTTTCTCCTCGTCTGTCTCTTGAGGTCGTTATTGAGGACTTCTACCAAATATTTCATTGATTCTCGGCCAAACCTGTATCTTCTGAGAAGTTCTTCGTCAGTGAATTGGTCGAGACCAGAGGCATAATGCTGTCGGAACTTTTTTTCACGTATTTGTGTCAACGGTAAGTCCGCCATTTTGTTTGTTTTTACAAACTTTTTCCCCGATTAGTGAATTAATCGACCTCGCTAGGTGAGTTAAATTTTGCATTAAATCAAAATATCGACTTGGGAGAATGGGTTCAAGATTTAGGCCTGACTATATCTGGGATCTGGGATGGTTTGACTGGACAAACGAATTGACAAATGTTACTTCAACTTCGTCCCCAGGCCAGTTTGCGCCGTATCCGAGTGAGCAGAGGAAGCTTCGAACCGAGCGCAAACAGGCTACGTCGCATCCGAAAAACCGAAGACGACTGGGAACGAGGCTGAGGTTACTTATGATTGGTCTATGGTATTCAAACCAATCATATGTGACTCCGCATGTCCACTTAAACGATTCCAGAAATCGTGGCGCCTAAGGTGAGAGAATTTAATGAACGAAGAAGCATCACACGTCAAATACTCTCAGTTTAAACTCAGCCAATCAGGAAAGTCCACCAAAAGCATAAATAATCATAATTCCAACAGTTAATACCTTGCCATTTAATGTCGAGGATGACTCTTTTTAAATTCGTCCACCATCCTGACAGGCGTTTTACCATCGGCATATTTCCTCAGATTTTGCAGAAAGTCGCCACAAATCGAATTAAAAGCCTCCATCGAGTTCATTAGATACTTCCTGTGAAATCCCGGTTCTAACATTGCTCGCTTAAGACGCCAAGCGTCGTGATCGACTTCTGTCAAAATCCCCTGCCCCGCAGCTCGTTGGCCGAACACGCTGCTGACTTTGGAGTAAAGTCCTGGCTCTTTGGGCAAATTTAGTGTGATGAGGGCTTTTTTGGCCATATCAGGATCAGACAGGATAACAACGGGAATAAAGAACATCCACACAACGTAAACCGATCCGTATTGCCGATACCAGTTCATCAATATCATGGTCACGCTTCCCTTCTCTCCATCTCTCTTCATTTCTCGTCGAAAAAAAGGGACATTGCCAGTGAAAAAGCCATCTCTTGGAGGCCCTGGAATGTGCTCGTAACGCAAATGCTGATGATGGACATACAAAGCGAACGACAAAAATCCAAGGAGAAGAAAAAAAATCGGGGGTAACGTCCAGTAAATCAACGTTAGAACCATTGCAACTGAGATTTGCAGAAGATGCTTAACTCCCTAACGAAAGTAATTGAAAATCGTGTGACAAACAGATGAACAAATAAAGCTGCAATATCGTATTAGAGTGATTTTACTTGAACCGTGAAACAGATAATAGCAATTAGTGTATAAGATAGCTACAAATAAACAAAAAAAGACAATACAATTAGTGCATAATAGTGCGTAGTATTCTACTACCTATAGATGGTTTTCACAGTGACGTCATCAAATTGTAAAGTCAAAATAGCGAGGTATTACGAATTCTTATTTACGCTAGGATGAAGATAAACAAAAAGTTAATCTTTGTACAAGTTTTCAGTCCCATAGCATGTTTCATTTCGAAAATACAGCAATTTGAACTTCCGAGTTTTCAGAGTGCGTGACAGCAAAATAGGAATGCTGTCTCGTTGAAAAAAAGTCTCTCCTCTTGATTTTCAGTAGTATAACCATTTCAAGTATTAGAAGATATGTTTATGCGCACGTAGGCTAGTTCTCGAGTGAAAAGAAGGAGCTTTTATAGAACAAGTGAACTCCAGATGTTTTTGTTGATTTTCGGCGGCCATATTGGTGCACCAAAACTGTGCACCAATATGGCGTCGCCATACAGAGCTCTACAAAGATGCGTGAAACGTTTCGGCAAATAACTCAGAAACTGTGGGCCAAAAAGACCTGAGACTTGGATAAATTGTTTAAAAATTAGTCTTTTATAACATATCATTTTCTTGGCTTCTTTCACTAGTGACGGTTTTCAATTTATTTTTTTGTTGCGTGACAGTGAAAACGATATATTTCACGAGTTAAGTAAAATCACTCTAGCGCTAATAAACAAACCAACTCTAGCGATATAACCAAACACACGGACACAAAGTGGAGCTTCTTTTTATTTCTTAAACTCATTAATTTATTCATAAACGAATACAAAAGAAAATACACCTGTCCAAATTAATGCTTCAAAATGAGCGGTTGGAAATCAGTAGAAAAATTCATTATATTTCCATCGTTAATTTTCTTTTTCTAAAATCAGTTTTTTTTCGAGAAGTAATACTAAACATTCCAGGCAGTATTTCACCACAATATCAAATATCTCGGAGTTCGTCAAAAATACATCATTGTGCATCTTATTTTCAACGCTCTTGCCGGTGTTACTGTCAAACCGAACTAATGTTTCATGAGTGTTTGAAAATCAGATGAAAAACTGCTCATGCATTTTTCCATCCTTAATTTCTCCTTCTAAAATCATTTTGTTTGAGAAGTAATATCAAGCATTCGACACAGTGTTTCATCACCAGATGAAACACTGCGTCTCATGCTTGATATACTACTTGAAACCATCTAGGTCTATTTAGATCAAGAGAGTAAAAATATTACAAACAGTAAAACGACTTTCGCGCTGCCGCGGTAAAAAGAACGCCTGGTCGCATGTTAATCGGAAGTTGGCCAGTTAGGGAGAACAAAATATACAGTCCATCTTGGAAAAGTATCCAGTCATCTGAAAACTGTTATTAGGGATCGGGAGCTTAAGCAACGACCACGGCGACGGCAACTAGAACGGCAAAAACTCAATTGGTTTATAGTAGCAAAACAATAACTTTGCACGTGCATCACGCTTTTTGTACATTTCTTTGCCGTGATAGCACGACTACAGCGTGAAATTAAAGTGCCTAATTTCACGTTTTGTCAAGGACGGGAACACAAGACAACGACTTTCTTTTTCAATTTCTGAACTTTGATACAGTCCTTTAGAATTCAACTCCAAAAAAATTTGCCAACATTTGACGAGTTAAACGAGATGGAATAAGCGCGATAAAGTTTGAGGCAGCGCAAATTCACTTTTTAAGTGACGTTTTTATAGCCGTCGCCCTCGTTGTTGCTTTTAAAGCTTCCTAATATTTTAAAACACTTAATGACTGGTCCCGAGGGAAACAGTTAATTTTGTTTCCCGATAATTCAATGTTTCCCGAGGAGGAGCCGATTTGTTATATAGCCCACGAAGAAGTTTGAATTGTGGCAAAATAGCTTTTTGGGTACGTAGTTATTGGCAACTTAGTTCAACTTTATTTGCACTATTCAAATGAATTATTCTTACGCATACAGAATGTATAGTTGTGCTATTCAAATATTAATAAATGAAAAATCTAGAGAGGATGTGCACAGTGGCCAAAGGAGACGAGGCTTTCGAGTTGGCCATTGTCATGTTTGAAATACAATCAGAAAAAAAAAAATTTATATTCGTTAAGATTAACAGCCACATTATTAACATAATCTACACTACAGTAAATATTGTGCTAACTGAAGCATAGCTTAACCTGGGCGCTCATTCACGCGCCCACGCACAATAAACAGAGGTCATTCTGTGACATCTACTAATTACTGATTGGAAAGAAGAAATGTTTTATATTGCTTTCTAAAAGCAGGTTCAGTAAGGGACTTTAAGTGTGCTGGGACACTTTGCCACACTGGAACTGCCTTATATCTAAACATATATTTGCCGTAGTCTGTGCGAATGTTTGTTATATACAAATTTCCTTGGGTAACTTATATAGTTTTATGAGAGTGTATAAAGTCAGAGAACATAGCTGGAGAATTTTGAAAATTTTATGTGTAAATACAGCAGTCTTAAATTTTACAATGTTATCAAAATTGAGAATTTCTAGTAAATACAGTTATTTCGAGAAAGGTTGTCGGAAAAAATGTGCACGCGACAATCCCAAAAAGTAATATGGGATATGGTCAATACACTGTTCCTAATGACTGTAGCTGTCGAACCTACTTTTGTTGCTTTCCTTTAGCAATCGCAAACATAACATCGCAAACATCCCGTGCCATTCTTCCAAATTTCTTTGAAGAACAGTGCACTCAAAACCACCCATAATACCTTTCGGGATTGTCGCGTGCACTTTTTCCGGCAACCTTTCTCGAAATAGCTGTATATAATATGGTGTTGAATGTTCTCTACTGTGAGAAAAAAATATATTGCAATATGGCAATTTAGGCTTAAGTAGGTTCTTAATTAGGTTCATATTTTCGATGAAAGAGATATGATTGCTGATAACCAGAAAAAATGATAAGCCTAACAAACTTATTGCATAATGTTATGAAATGTTATCTATCAGTAATTTCTTGTAATGTAAATTTATAGTCTCGAAGTCAAACTGTGTAGTTAAAATGCTTATCATAATTTAACTGTAACCCAAACAGTTTATAAGAACCTGCTTGATATTTGGCTAAACAGATTGTTATATTTTTGTTTAAAAAAATGGCAAATTTCTGCCAGCAGGTTGTTAAACCACTAGGTTCTTACGAATGGGTTTTTTGCTGTATTGCTCTCCAAAGTTGGATGACAATCTATTAGCAAGTTTTTTTTATGAGTAGATCAAGATTATAATTATACCAAAGTGGATGAAAGTGAATTTTGAAACAAGTTATTAGTAAAATCCAACTAGTGGTCTATTATCAATGCTGCGTTCTGATTGGTGGGGCTACCACTAAGCTATATGTTATAGCCCACTAGTAGCGGAAAGTGCCGGCTTTGAAAACCAAAACAATGGCTATTGACTCACTCAGAGCCCATTCGGGCTCGAGGAATAATCGTTAATTAACCAGACTTACGTACCTGTACGTGTTGGACGATTTTTTATTAATTTTAATTATTTTTTGTATTTTAATGTTTGTTACAGTAAAAACCTGCGAGTAAGAACCTACATTTTCGGGAGTTAGCCTAAACAGGTTTTTATTTAAATGGTAGTTAACACAATTTTAGGGCAGTTAGGTTCTTAAATAGGTATAGGTTAGTTAGGTTAAATAGGTTTAAATATTGTTCGCTTACCACTGTACCTCAGTCTGAATAGTATGCTGATTTATTGTTGCGTTTTATTGATGTACAGTATTTCAAAATGCGATACAACAATATTAACCTCTTGCACTTTACTTTATCCTAGCTGGTTGTTCATGAGGAAATGCGAGTGTGGGAAAATGCAGCAATAAGTAAAACATTTATAAAGTTAAAATTCTACACTAAAAGGTTTAATTTTCAACAACTAGACCTCAAAATTGCACAGTCAATATAACAACTAGGATGATGAAATAATAAACAGCACCATGGGAACATCTAGTCATTGACTTCAAATTGCGGGCAACCAGAGGAGCCAGCAATTCTAATCTCCATATTGCTATTGCACGTGTGCGGCAAGTATTTAGCCGGCATGCTAAGAATGAATGGAATGCGTAGAACGCAATCTAAATACAAGCCGTTTGGACTTTCTATCACTCGCATTCTGATCAAGTGTGTTTTTGACCTATCACGTAAAACTTAAGCAAAGCACAGCGTTGGAAAAAGAGCGTTTGAATCGATCTCGCCTACGCTCACTAACCTTTGGTTATTAGTAGTAAATAACAATGTTATTGGCTGGTACAAAATGCCTGTTATATTTTTTCAAAGTTAAGTGCACAGTATAAACTTGACAACCTCATTCCTAGGAACGATATGTTATAATCTTGAATGAGTTATAGTCTGGGAATTTTTAACTACCTCTGAGTTAAAGTGCATATTACACCATCTTGAGGCCTTAATAACATTTTTTCTTTGACTTGGGCTGTTTGGCCAGGAAGGATCTCAAACTTGAATTCTCTGAGGACCCTTGACATTACAACTTTAGCCTCAAATTGAGCTAACGTCTTTCCAATGCAAGTTCTAGGTCCCAGAAAAAATGGAAAATACGCAAATTGCATCGGAGGCACTTTGCCAGATGTGGAAAAGCGATCTGGATCAAAATCCTCTGGAGATTCCCAGAACTCAGGAGAGTTGTGAATATTAAAACAAGAAACACCTACTGGTGTTTTAGCTGGTATTTTGTAACCACCGAAAATGTCTTCCTTTTGGAGAATTCTATGGGCGGAGGCAACTGGAGGATATTTTCGCAGGGCTTCCTTCAGTGTCTGGTCAAGGTATTGAAGTTGGCCAAGATCTTCATACTCAACAGCCTCACGATGACCAAGAACTTCATCCACCTCTTTCAAAATCCTGTCAAGAATTTTTAACAAAACGAATCACTGCCGGAAAACACTGAAAAAGAAGTCCACGGAGTTTATCTGGTATGAACATTTTTCTTATTGTGACAGGAATGGTTGTGGAATCGTTCAGACAGAGAAAAGAGAACAACCAAGAGTCAATTTGGAGGACATGAAATATCTCTCTAGTTTCTAAGTCCTTCTGAGCCCATTGAACGGGGCCTGATTCCGGCAAATTAAGACTATATTCACACTTTATTATATCCATTTTGAAATCACTGGTGATCGCAGCAATCTGATTGGCTCTCAGCAGCGTGATTTATTCACAAATCACACTATTTTTTGCTCTTAATCGCATCTGTTCTAAATCGCGTCAGTTCTGTTTGAAATCGCACCATTTTCGCTTTATATTGTATCATTTCTTTTTCGGATACAAAATGTCATGAAATGTAAAAGCCTATTTGTTTCCGCTTTTCAACAAACGGGCTTCTAGGTCAAATAAATATTCGAATACTGACCGATTCTGCGATTTAAAATGGCTTCAGGACTGGGAACTCTCATGACTACCTCGCGTGTGAATTTACTGCTCATTACGCGTGCAGAAGTGCAGAGATGAATCTGAAATCTGCAACTTGAAACGATTCCATTTTGAATAATAAATTCATTAAAAGAATCTCGGGGGATACGATTGACCTGGCTTGACTGTAACAGTTTACGCCACATACCTTTCTTCAATCCTTGGATGGCGCAGAATTTCGTACAGAGTAAATGAGAGCTGACTAGATGTTGTTTCTTGCCCTATTTGAGTTTAAAATGCAATGCAAATCCAAAGAAATCAGTGAAGGTAAAAAGGTTCTGTTTCAGAACTTTTACATTCATAATACCACATAAATAAATAAAAAAAATCAAGGCAAATCCCAGGGCAGAGGAGGTCTTTTAATGAAAGGCGATAAAGGCATGTTCGTGCAGATTTCTAAAGGGGCTAGTAGGGGCTTAAAACTAAGATTTCGTTGTCAAGAGGGGAATCGCGAGATGTTTTTAGACGTGATAAAACACTTGCTTGAGTGTTTTAAACTTTTTCAAAAACGTCCCGGGGTACTCCGGTCCATTTCATAGCGTATAAATTATATATTCCCGTTTTAAAAGTGTTGATTAAAAAATGTCAAACGGCAACACCCGAAATTACAGAGGTTGTCAAGCCAGTTGTGCAAATACATTGTGAAACTGAGATACACAATTTAAGCGTTTACTTGCCCTAATCAGAACCGTATAAGAGGAAAGGCATTTCTTGAGAAGAGTTTCAAATCCAGCTACAACGCGAAGTAATGGGCATTGATAGTTTCTACGGTATTGCTAACTGGTAAGAATTGTTTAACTCGCCCTTTGCTTGTCTAGAGGATGGCTATTTGTTTGTCTCATTAACATATGCCTTTCATTCTCTGTTCAAGCTATAAGAATAAATTCTCTGAATATTGAAAGAGCATAACAATTTCAGTTATCTTTGAAAATTTGAGCCCTATATACCGAATAGTTTCGGAGAAATTATGTTTGAAAAAATCGAAACTTTTCTTTTAAAGAATGTATGGGCTCATCAACGTTTTTGCCACTCAGCAATTTTTGCAGTTTCGATGGCTGTTATTTCCTTTTTTATTGGTCTTATTGCTTGCAATGAGCTGAAAATTGCTCAAATTTCCTTCTACGGGCTAAGTCGTACGCTAATGAGCAAAAATGTAAACAATGACGTCAGCAAAGATTCGCCTTTTCCAAATATATTACTGATGACCCGCCAGCAATAGCAGGTTAGCAAATTGCTCTGTTGAAATGTCGATGCAAGTCATACTTGCATTTGGTGGTCTGTGAAGGGTACAGATAAAAAATTGATTGGCATTTAATAAATAAATAAATAAATAAATAACGATTCAGCGGTAGCACATTCACTAAATGGTTCTTCGTCTATCAGATTCATGGTCGAATTTGAATTTAGAGATGTAGGTCAGTTTCTGAGGAGAGGGGAAACTGGGGTACCGGAGAAAAACCTCTCGGAGCAAGGAAGAAGACCAACAACAAACTCAACCCACACATGGCGTCGACGCCGGAATTAAAACCCGGGCCACATTGGTGGGAGGCGAGTGCTCTCACCGCTGCGCCACCCTTGCCCCCCAGGAACCTAAACTTCCAACCGTCGCCCGGTTAGCTCAGTTGGATAAGCGCCGGTCTACCGAGCGGGAGGCCGCTGGTTCAAGTCCCGGCCGGACTAACACTCGGGGTCTTTAAATAACTGAGGAGAAAGTGATGCCTTTGTAGAGACATCTGCAAACGTTAGACTTTCTAGTCTTCTCGGATAAGGACGATAAACCCTAGGCCCCGTCTCACGACCCTTGCATATATGAATTCTGTGGGACTTTAAAGAACCCACACACTGTTCGTAAAGAGTAGAGGACGTAGTCCCCGGTGAGGTGGTCTATCTCTCATGGGGGGAGGGACTGTTACGGGCCCGCATGCAGTAATTGGCGTCATGCTGTTGGGGTGACCCTGCCAATAATTGGCGAATCTAATAAAATAAAATAAAGCTGTTGAAAATGGCTGGTTGTTGCAGACATATTCAATGGTTACGCTTGCGGGATGTGAATTTTTAGAAAAACAAACAAACAAACAACACGATGGAACATAAAGTTTTGTTTTTATACCTGCAATAAAGATTGTAAAGAAGTTGTCCACCATGTCATCCATATCAAACTCCGAATCCTCTTGTGCTCCTTTGACGATGTGCTGCAATATATCATTAGGTGTCTCGTCTCCATTGTGTAAAGCCAAGCCCCGCTCTTCGATGACGTTTTTGGCAAAGTAACGAAGATATCTTATAGCTTCAACGACTGAATTTTGAAAGGGAAATGCAGATATCTGGAACATCCAAAATGGATTTT
Organism: Porites lobata; assembly: GCA_942486035.1. Lineage (NCBI taxonomy): Eukaryota > Metazoa > Cnidaria > Anthozoa > Scleractinia > Poritidae > Porites > Porites lobata. The sequence continues at coordinate 358,457 of CALNXK010000102.1, forward strand.
GTAAATTCGCTTGCATTCCTTCCAGTGTTTTTGACACGGCGCTTGGAAATGGCGAGTCTGGATTTCCTACATTGTTCAGATTTATGCCAAAACCAACCTGAAATGAAATATTATTGTTGTTAAACCTCGCCCCATGTAAGGGATTCCGGAATTCGAGAAATTTTTGCTTGTGGAATCCGCCCCGGGGGGTACTCCTGGGAATTCTTAGTGGGAGTGTGCCGCCCCGTTCCTCAAATCCTGACCCGATTTCAGACCAAAAAAAGTAATTTTCCACACCCGTTTTCAAATTGGGTGTCCTGTGGTGAAAGTTGAAAATCTTTATTGCCAATTTTTCTCATGCTTCACCGAACCGATTTTGGCAGATTTTTAGTATGTTGTTAAATAGCCATCCAACAATTAAATGGCGTTGCAAAAAATTCTGTTGCAATTGGTTTGATGCTAAACCATAATTTGACTGCACTAGTGTTGTCTATGTTGAGTATGCTTAGAAGTTTGAAGTAAGGTGCACTACTTTCTCCATTATGGCTAAAAATATGCAGCGTCCATAGTATACACTTATTTTGTTTTGTTTGGACCTTCTACTTTGGTATGTGTTTCCCTAACTCATAATTTAACTCGCTTCTTTCTTGATCTGTTTATGTTCCATCGTCGCTATTCGAACTGCCGAGTTTGGGGGCCATATATATGAAGTTTTACCAAAGAGAAGCTTGTAAAACAACAAAAGTGTTCCATATGCAACAAGCATTTCTCACCACTAAAAATGATGCGATTACCCCAGGAGATCAAGGAAAGCTTGATACGAAGAATAAAGTCGCTTCTGTTGGAAAATCTGATGTTAGGAAAAAAATCTAACCGGCAAACGAAAAAATAAAATTAAAAAAGAATTACAAGCCTAAAGCAAACGACAAAGGAAAAGAAAACAACGCAATTTTTTTTCGAAACCTGGCCGAGGTTATAAAAGAATGAAAATAATACTAAAATAATAAAGACGTGCCGTTGTCCTAGAAAACATTTCAAAGAGCGCAGCGAATCATGGTAAGTTTCAATCGGGTAACAAAAAGCCTCACGGTTACATTTCTGACTAGTCACTAAAGTGAAAACCAGCATACAGTACCTTGCCAATAATGTCGAGGGTGACTCTTGCAAATTCATCCATCATCCTGACAGGCGTTTTACCATCAGCATATTTCCTCAGATTTTCCAGAAAGTCGTCACAAATCGAATTAAAGGCGTCCATCGAATTCATTAAATACTTTCTGTGAAATCCGGGTTCTAACATTACTCGCTTACGACGCCAGACATCGTGATCGATTTCCGTCATAATTCCCTGCCCACCAGCTCGTTGGCCGAACACGCTGCTGAGTTTGGAGTAAAGACGTGGTGATTTGGGCAAATTCAGTGTGATGAGGGCTTTTTTGGCCATGTCAGGGTGAGATACGATAACAACGGGATTAAAAAGCATCCACACAACGTAAACCGATCCGTATTGCCGATACCAGTTCATCAATATGATGGTCATGCCCCCGTTTTCTCCATCTCTCTTCATTTCTTGTCGAATAAAAGGGACATTGCCAGTGAAAAAGCCATCTCTTGGAGGCCCTGGAATGTGCGCGTAACGCAAATGCTGATGATGGACATACAAAGCGAACGACAAAAATCCAAGGAGAAGAAAAAAAATCAGGGGTAACGTCCAGTAAATCAACGTTAGAACCATTTCAACTGAGATTTGCTGAAGATGAATATGCTTAACTTCCCAAGGCGAGTAATTGAAAATCGTGTGCCATATCAGATGAACAAATACAGCTGCAATATCGTATTGGCATCCTCTTGATTTAAATGATTTAATGTTTTCTTACTAGGAAAATCGTCAAGAATCGTCCATTGTAGCAATACGCGTTCCTCTAAAGTCTTTGTCAACGGATATTACAAAAACACACCTCAAATTAATGCGTTAAAAAGAGCGGTTGAAAATCAGTAGAAAAACTCCTCATTTCTGCATCCTTGATTTTCTCTTTCTTAAATCAGTTCAGTTGTTCGAGAAGTAATATTAAACATTCCAGGCAGTTGTTCACCACAATATCAAACACCTCGGAGTTCGTCAAAAATACATCGTTGTGCATGTTATTTTCAACGCTCTGGTCGGTGTTACTGTCAAACAGACAAAATCGTGAACACTTGCAATGTTTCAGCAATGTTTATTACTTATAACAATTGACCACTCCAGAAAATGAAAAAACATACCATAATGCTCTTTGTTTGTCACCCCAAAATTTTGCATAAGCATTGTCTTCATTTTCTCTTGGGAGTTAAAATGGCCCCAAGAGAAACTGAAAACAATGCTTATGCAAAATTTTGGGGTGACAACAAATAGCATTATGGTATGTTATGGTATTTTCTGGAGTGGTCAATATCACACGTTCCAATATTAAAATTCTAAAATGACTCCGACGCTTCTGGTCATTTTCCTATATTTGGTTTGGTTTCCTTTGTGCTCAAGTCTCTTCTGGGAATTGCAAGACGATGGAGTGGTCAAAAATTTGCAATTTTCACGGAGTCATGTTAGAATAATTTTAATATACAGCTAAATCAAAAAAGGTTGCTTTGGTAACTGTTCATTGGTAATTAGGCATTTGGGCATGTGAAACAGTGCAATGAGTTACTTGAATGGGTGACTACCAAACAATAGCTTCCCAATACCCAATTGACCACTCCAGAAAATACCATGACATACCATAATACTCTTTATTTGTTACCCCCAAAATTGAATAAGCATTGTTTTCAGTTTCTCTTGGGGCCATTTTAACTCCCAAGAGAAACTGAAGACAATGCTTATTCAAATTATTCAATACCCAAAGCAACCTTTATTGAATCAGCTTTCTCAAACTGATTAATAATTCATAAAGAAAATACAAAGGAAATTAATGTTTAATGAGTGTTTGGAAATCGGATGAAAAACTTCTCAGTTTTGCATCCTTAATTTCTCCTTCTAAAATCAATTTGTTTGAGAAGTAGTATCAAGCATTCGACACTGTGTTTCATCACCAGATGAAACACCTCGAAGTTCGTCAAAAATACTCCGCTGCGCGTCGTATTTTCAACTCTCTTTCAGTGTTTCACCTGGTGATGAAACACTCTGTCTCATGCTTGATATATTACATATCGAACGTGGGGTATTAGTTCATGCGTCAGCGTGCGTGCGCGGGAAGTTTGAAGAGCACGAAAGAGCCGGAAGAGTTGCGCCTCGAGCAACTCTAACCTCTTGAGTGCTCTCCAAACTTCCCAAGTACTCAATATCTCGACATGCGCACAGCTGAAGCATGAACTACATTGTTTTATAACATTATCAAAGCGGTCAATGCAGAAGTTAACTTAAATTTTTATTATTTTAGCGCGTGCTCAAAGCAGTACGCGTCAATGTCTACGTGACAATATTTTTTTTTGCCTAGACTGCAAAACAGTCCGTATTTTTGCGTATTCAAGTACGCGCGAACAGTTAAACAAAAGGAGAGACGAAATATAGCGTTTGGGACTTCAAAAATGCCCAGACTAGCACAAATCTTCGAACAGTCAAGCGGTATGAGGCAGGTATGTGTATCTTTTTTCTTTTCTGATCATTGTATAAAACAAATAGATTCCATGTTGCCGTGGATCTGTTCAGTAATAGATCACAGAGGACGTCAAAATGTGGTGAAAACATCAGTGACAACACTCTTTGTTTTCAACACATTTTGACGTCATCTGTGATCTATTACTGAACAGACGCACGGCAACATGGGATCTATTTGTTAAATGATGCACGATCGCGCTATTGAATTTGATTAGGTGAATATTCTAGCTATGTCATAATGTGTTGTGACCAATCACAACAAAGAACAGGACACGCGACCAAGCCACAAATTAATGAAGGTTCTTGCTTGAGGTTTAGTTTTCTCAGTGCCTGATTGGCTGTTTCCTTGCAACGCAATAACATTCCAGAAATATCTCTGGTGTTCACGGTTATATCGGTTTGACAGAACCAATGTCTCATGTTTGACATATTACACCCTTACTTGTTATTAATGAGAAATTATGAGTTAGGGTGGATTTCCACTGTTGCGTAAATTTTACATGCATACGTAGGTGAATTTTGCACGCATAAATAAGATAGAGGCAGTGTATGAAGTGTCGTGCGTTACGTGAAATTTAAGCCAGGTTCAACTTTTATGTTAACGTGCGACCCACTATACGTAGCCTCTAATTTATTACTCGCACAAAATTAACGTGCGCACGCCCGTAAAATTTACGCAACGGTGGAAATCCACCTTCAGAAATAAAGAATCTGCTTGCAAAACTTTTACAAAGTTAACAATCTGTGCTATAAGGAATAATTTTCAAAACCTGGACCTCAAACTTACACACTTAATATAACATGAGAACATGTAGTCATGGTCATTGGCTTACAATTTTAAATAATAAAGTTACTAATTGATACAAAATACCTGGTACATTTTTTAAATGCACAGTCGTGCAGAGTATAATCTTGACAAATTTGTTCCCCGGCGTTCCCAAGAAGAAAAGAGACCTTACCCTGGAAACGATATTTTGTCATCTTGACTGAATTGTAGCATGGCAATCGTCAACTACCTCTGCGTGAAAGTACACATTACACCATCTCGAGGCTTTAATGTTAAATTTTCTTCGACTTGGTCTGTTTGGCCAGGAAGGATCTCGAACTTGAATTCTCTGAGGAGCCTTGCCATTAAAACCTTTGCCTCAAACTGAGCTAACGTCTTTCCAATACAACTTCTAGGACCCAGGGAGAATGGAAAAAACACAAACTGTGATATAGCATCTTTACGAGATGGGGAAAAGCGATCTGGATCAAAATCATCTGGAGATTCCCAGAATTCAGGAGACTTTTGGACATTATAACTTGAAACAACTACTGGAGTTTTGGCTGGTATTTTGTAATCTCCAAAAACGTCTTCCTTTTGAAGAATTCTTTGAGTCCCACCAACGGGAGGATGCTTACGTAGGGCTTCTTTCAGTGTCTGGTCAAGGTATTGCAGCTGGCCAAGATCTTCATACTCCACAGTCTCACGATGACCAAGAACTTTATCCACCTCTTTCAAAATCCTGGCAAGAAATTTCAACAAGACAAATCAAATGCAAACACTGAAAATAGAGTCAGGGGAGTTAATTTTGGTACATACCGTAAAATTCCGAAAATAAGCCCCTCCACGTATAAACCCCTCCAAATATAAGGCCCCTAAAACGGTAATGCAAAAAACCCTCCGTTAAATCACCCCTTCAAATATAAGCCCCACGGGGGCTTGTACTTGGAAAATTGCCATCAAATACAAAGCAAGACAAAGCAAAAACAGTAAATTTACCTTCAACTATAAGGCTAGCCCAATCGATTTTGAACGGCAAATTTCTTTCTGTAGATAAGCCCCTCCACAAATAAGCCCCTCAAAAAGGGACTTTGAAAAATACAAGCCCCAGGGGTTATTTTCGGAATTTTACGGTAAATAGTTGGCTTGCCCTTTAGTTGGCTTGTTTAGCTCAAAGGATAGAGCATTGCACCTGGTATCGCAAAGTCAGGGCTCAATTCCTGGTCAAGCCTGAATGTTTCAGGTTCTTTTTCACCGCCTAGACATTTCATTCTGCTGCGAAGATCATGTTCATGTTTAAAGTTATTTGATTTGTTACAAAAATTCTTGTTGAACAGTTCTACGAGGCTGTGCTCTAGTTGAACACACTTTCAATAAAACACAAATTCAAATTTAATATTCGTACATCATTGCTTGATATATTGGAGGTTGGCGATACTTATTATTAAATAGATGAAATCATTCTTAAAATGAAGAAAGCAAAACCAATTTTTTTGTAATGGCCTGCCTATAAAAACAGCGACGGAATGTTTTGTTTTTCCTTTCCTCCTTAGAGTTTTAAATGCATCTATTTCATATGCTTTTCTTCATAAGATTGTAAATTTTTGCAATATTAGTCACTCAATCGCTCCGTATTTATTTGAAAACGGATGAATCTCCCTTGCTTTTTAACCTTAATTTTATTGCAGTTATTTTCTTTTCATATTATTCCTGGCCCGCCTAGACAAGCTATAGCTATTTGCGGCGCTAGGACACTTGTAAAAAAATTCTTTAGAAAATTTATTATAAAGTCTTGAAGTCTGGTGCCTTACTTTTGCCTATGGGTGATCATGAAATCTTAGTTTTTTAATAGGGATCTTGCGCACCCAAGATTTCACATGTTCAGAGCACTGGGCTCCCTTCAATTTTTCTTAGCCGGAGCACAGGCTTGAGTTCAAAAGAAAATGAAAAGGGTATGGTTTTCAAGCAGTTTACTCTAGGATAGGGTATATAAGTCACAGCGTTTGGGTCTAAAATAGGGTATCATTTTTGAGGAAACTGATCAGTTGGTTGAAGATTTTATCTAGACTAGGGAAAAAGCTACTGTAGGATAGGGGGATTTGGGGAGTTTACTCTAGTATAGGGTAGGAGCGCTCTTTCGAGCTGCCTTAGTAGCCTAGCAAAATTCAGCTGAACTAGCTCTGGTATAGGTTAAGGGTTCCAGGGTCCCAGCGGCACATCCCCACCCAGAAATTCCTAAAGTAACCCCCCCCCCTTGGGGGATAACAACAAAACAAAGTCCAACATGTGCTTGCAGAAATGAAAAAACCTTAGGGGGCTACATTAGCATAGCCGAACTTTTTCAATATCATAATTATTTGTAGTTGTACATATTATTGTTAAAAACAGAATCATTGGATAATGCAATTCTAGAACTCTGACTGGCTTAGCCATCATGATGTATGAGCCGTTATATCATGCTCTCCAAATATGGTAACCGTATGCGTGTGCTCAAAATTAAATACAAGCTGAAAATCGGTTGTTTTTACAAATAAATTAAAGTTGGGAAGAATTCTTGATATTTTGTGGGCATTTTTAATAAAACAATTATTACACTCACGCTTGTTGGATATGAGTTGATTAGCCAGTGCCTCATTGGCTACCTACCATCCCATATTTAATGCACACTCATGGAATAATTGTTAATTAGATGATTATTGACTTTATATTTTTTACACCAAACCTTAAAAAATCAATAGGTTATGCCACATACCTTTCTTCAATCATTGGTTGCTTTAGAATTTCATACAGAGTAAATGAGAGCTGGTTTGATGTTGTTTCTTGCCCTATTAGAGTTTTAAATGAAATAAAGAAATCATATTTAGGAAACAAAGTAACAGAAAGGGGTCTTGGACATCCCATCAGGGAGGTCTCACCAAAGGTGCATTCATGTAGCTAAAAACTGGACCTTCTGAGAGCATAAAAGCAGAGGACACCCTTACAGGGAGGTCTGAAATCTAGGGTGCGTAACATATAAGGGCCTGTTTAATTGGGGTGAGCCAGCCCAGTTAGCTGGGCTGTTTCACTTTACCAGGCTGGCTCAGCTCACAACTTGTCTCCTCATAAACTTTCCATTGTGTCTATTTGAGATCAGAGGTGAGCTGGCACACTTGCCGAGATCGATATCTCCGTTGCTTGGCCAAGATCTTGGTGAGCGTGCCAGCCCACATTCTCACAAAAACACAATGAACTGCTATGAGGAAGAAACACAAGGGCCTGGCTAGCCTGATAAAGCAGGCAGCATGGCTAACTGGGTGACTCATCGCATATGAGGATAGGTGTAAAATTCTTAAATGGAACTCTTTAGAACAAAGGAGAGAATTCCTATCTCTAATCTGGTGGGGTGCTGTAAGATCGTATTCAATATGAATGGTCTAAACTTCAGTGATTATTTTAAACTGTGCAAGAGCACTAAGACGAGATCCAACCATCAATATAAGATACAATATAAGATACAATTAAACTGTTATAAATATTCCTTCTTTGTTAAGATAATCACGTTTTGGAACGATCTTCCAAGTAACGTAATCAATTGTCACAACAGTCCCAACATCAACAAGTTTAAACTGAGATTGAAAAAACACATGAATATTTATTGAATGTACATTCCATACTTGGTTAAAGATGTTTCTGTGATTTTTATAAATATATTTTTATTAACTTGCTTTTATATAAATAAATGTACATATTTTTATTGCTATATTAATATACATATTTGTTTGTTCTTAGGAGATCCTTGATAGGGTTGAACTCTGGGTTCCCTTTTTCTTAATAACTGCACTTGTTTGTAACAATGCTTGCTATTTTGAAATAGAGTATTGTATATATACAAAATAAACCCTAACAGGTGTTCATAAGCTAAGATTTTATTATGGCTTCACCCGATCGCCCCTGGGAATTTTGCTTAAAATGAGACGAGAGATACAAGGGACATGGATCCACATGGGTAGTTACAAGTCGTCTCCCCCACAGACATTCTTAGGGGTTCGTTATGTGCTCTTGGGGGGCAGGAACATGTGATGAACCCTTAAGAATGTATGTGCAGGGGGGCTAGGTTACAAGTGGTTGAGGGGTGAATGGGTTATGGAGGCTGCAAAAGTACAGCAACCTTAAAAATAAACAAAGCTCCCTGTTCTAGAAAGAAAGAATAAAAAAACAAACAAAATACAAAACTGCATTATATATTCATACCTGCAATAAAAATTGTCAAGAAATTGTCCACCAAGTCATCCATATTGATCTCAGAGTTCTCTTGTGCTTCTTTGACAATATGTTCCAATATATCACTTGGTGTCTCATCCCTATTTTGTAAAGCCAAACATCGCTCTTTGATGACATTCTTGGCAAAGACGCGAAGGTATTTTATAGCGTCGATGACAGAATTTTGAAAGGGAAATGCAGATATCTGGAACATCCAAAATGGATTTTGTAAATTCGCTTGCATTCCTTCCAGTGTTTTTGACACAGCACTTGGAAATGCCGAGTCTGGATTTCCTATAATGTTCAGATTGATGCCAAAACCAACCTGAAATGAAATGCCATAGAAAGTGTCTGTATTAATGGGGTGTCCCAACCTCCATTCCCACGCTCCTCTCCCAGACCCTGGGAACAAGGTTGGGGGCGTCAGTATTAAGAGGGTTACTTTGTTAAAGCAAAACAACTCCTTTTATTAGAACAAAATGCTAAAGAAATGAAAGAGAACTTAAGCATTGTCGAATTAAACATCTCTAACCTTTACAAAGCTGTAATTCCGTGGACTAAATCCACAGAAGCGCTCAAAAATCGCTCATCTATATATTAATTAATTAATCAAAATGTTCTCCGCATAATTTGTTTGATGTCAAAAGTAGTCTAAAAATTGACGTCTACATATCATCCTATCTGGTGTACAGTAGCGCCCAGAACATTGACATGCTGTCAACTGAAAGATTTTTTACCTTCAAGAAGGAAAGGTTTATTACAACATATAGTTGATAGTGAAGTGTTCACATAAGCAAGGTTGACTTTCTATGAGAATCTGTTGATTGGGCAAGAAGCAAGTGTCCATGGTCTGCATTAATGGGTGTCCGTATTAAGTGGGTTGAATTAAGAGAATTGTATGGGCTTTCCCCAGGGACAATGAAAACGGTCTGAAATGATGGCGTGTTGACGTATTAAGTGGGTGTCGGTAAAGCAGGGTTTGACTGTATTCTCTTTGTTCTGATATTCTTGTAAATATTTGTTGCCAGCAGAAGCGGAAGAATAGACCAATCACATCCCATCACCGTACTTGTTTCCATGAATGTTATTGACTCTTTCTTTTATCTCTGATCACATCATCAACAATCCAGTGCTCATCTGATTGACACAGGTTAATTGCCGATCTAATCAGAGCCAAGGAGCCTGGGCCTGATTCTATGGATAGGAGCAAGGTCTAGCTCACAAGCAACCATTTCGAAAGCCAATTATGTAACTTACCTTTTTATTTTTTAAAAACCCTTTGGTTTTCAAAGTTTGAACTTCAAAACTTGGGGTTATACCCCGTGTTTACGGTAAGCTGTTCTTTGCTTTTGCTGTGTTTACTGTAAGCTGTTCTTCGTTTCGCCTTAGACTTCGATACTTTTGTTTTACCGGTGATTTTGTCATAGGTTTCAGTGTAGTATTTTTTCTTTAGCCGACTGTCGGTAAACTGTCGGTGATCTGTCGGTGGTCTGTCGGTGACCTGTCGGTAAACTGTTGGTTATCTGTCGGCCGACAGTTGGCCGACAGTCAGTGGAGGTGAGCTGTTCTTCGCTTTTACCCTTAGTTTTAGGCCAAACTGATGTCCACGGGGCTGAGAAAAACTATTTTGAAGGATAGGCCTCCTGTTATCTCAGGTTGTGGGTTTATGGACCCCCAATTACTTGAAGAGATCGCACACAGGTATAAAAATGTTTTGTGTGAATATGTACATGCTACTTGTACTTTAAATCATTGTAACAGCACTGCAGTCTAATTCTAGATTCAGCTGCATATTGTATAAAGCAACACTGAGTCATTATGCAAAATACCAGACTCTGCTGGCCTCTGTTGGCTCAATTTACACCAGACTGAAATGCTGTAGTTTTTGATAGTGATAACTCCAACATTGTTTTAGAAATCTGAAAACTTTGTTTCAGTGGAAAGGTAACACCCAGTCCACAAGAATCCGGATATCTCATATTTGAAACTGCACATTATTTTACATGAATAATTGGCCATCCATCCACATGAACCAGTGAAAAATATGACATTCTGCTGACCAAAAGCCCATCTTTTTTAAGGGCATGTTTAAAACACGAAATGGCAAAATGACTTTCCTAAACAGTAAAAACAGATGACTCTCTGTTTTTTTGTCGTGTCTAGTATGCTGTTATTTCTTTGCCTTTTATGAACCAGCAAAACTTTGCTCAGCCATGCAAAACCTCACTAATGTTGCTGTGCCATCACAGTTGTCAGTTTCTTGTTCGTAAATTATTGCAGTCACGTGATCTTTCTGCATTGTTTAGTACAAAGGACAAAATGCATGTCGTCTTGTTTTAAAGCCATTTATTGGCAATTGCAATAGGGCAAATTTCACGTTATAGTTATTGCTTTCGAATACTTGGACACTGCAAACAAAGTTTATCAACTGTGAAAGGTTTGAACCCAGGAGTCATTTCAAAAGTAGGTTGAGTTTGATCGTCCGGGTGAACGTAGTCCTGAATAGGACTGTTGTTGTTGACAGTGACTGACGTTTCAACAACCTATGCGGTAGTCATCTTCAGAGTCAAAGTGAGTTGTATCATGTCATGATCAGTTGATGGTATTACACTCTGGTTATTGATCTGATTGGTCAATTATGTCGCGATGTTATTGGTCGTCTGTCAGTTAATAAGCTGTGATGTTATTGGCTATGAAGACTCGTAATCAGTAATTGGTGCGTTTCGATCTGTCTATTGTCACAGTTAAACAGTTGTCTACTGTTAGTCAAGTTGTCAGTTCTCCAGTCGTTCTCACGTAGTTAGTTTTCCTTGATCTCGTCAATAAGTTGTTTGTACGGCGCTGGTAACTGTTGGCTATGATTCAGTGGCGTTTGTTCTAAGTTAGTAAACCAGCTTTCTAAAGTAAGACGTTGATAGTATAGTCTGTAGAATACGTTATACATGTCACAGAGTCCCAGACAATTTGAAAGTTTATCAAGCAAATCAGATCAATTGTGCAGGTAATACCATGTTTATAATTACCCTGTCTATATTTGCACTTGTAGAACTCTTAGCAACTTTTTTTTTACTTAAGACTTTTTAGTTCTCCATCCTCACATATGTAAAAGTTGACTGCAGCTTAGCTTTGTAATATGCAAATTTCCCCATGGAAGTGCTATTTTCAGCACGTGTGATGAGCTTGTATGTGCACAACACTCAAGCTCTGCGTGACAACAATCTCGTCACCAGAAACTTCATATCTTATGGCTGCGCAATAGTGTAGAGCTCAGGTTGAGAATGTACGTAACAACTCCATCTAAATAATTTTAGTCATTTCACCATTTCGTCATTTCGCTATTTCATCTTATAAACAAGCCCAAGCCCCTTCTTTAAACTGCTCCTCAGAGTGGTTTAAGGCCCTGTCCACACAAATTTGGGGTGTGAAGATATGTAGTTTCAAAAATGTTGGGATTTGTGTGGACACGGCCTAAGTCTATGGTTGGAAGATCAATATCAATATTAGTGATGTAACATAATTATTGCTGTTACATTTCTGACTAGTCACTAAACGTGAAAACCAGCATACAGTACCTTGCCAATAATGTCAAGAGTAACCCTTCCAAATTCATTCACCATCCTGACAGGCGTTTTACCATCGGCATATTTCCTCAGATTTTCGAGAAAATCGTCACAAATGGAATTAAAAGCGTCCATCAAGTTCATTAAATACCTTCTGTGAAATGCTGGGTTTAACATTGCTCGCTTACGACGCCAGACTTCGTGATCGACTTCCGTCAAAATCCCCTGCCCAGAAGCCCGGTGGCCAAACACGTTACTCAGCTTGGAGTAGACACGCTCTGCTTTGGGCAAATTCAGTGTGATGAGGGCTTTTTTGGCCATGTCTGGGTCAGACAAAATGACAACGGGAATAAAATAAATCCAAGTAACGTAAACCGATCCGTATTGCCGATACCAGTTCATCCATATAATGGTCATTCCTTTATCTTGAGCTCTCCTTTTTTCTCGCCGAATAGACGGGATATTGCCGGTAAAAAAGCTATCTCTTGGAGGCCCAGGGATGTGGGCGTAACGCAAATGCTGATGGTGGACATGCAAAACAAACGACAAGAATCCAAGGAAAAGAAGGAGAATCAGGAATAACGCAGAGTACGTTAACAATGTTAAAGCCATTGCAACTGACCCTTGAAATGATTGCTAAATTCCCTAAGAGAAGTCATGGAGAAAATTAAATGGATACGTGACAACGAAACAGGTCACCATTACGTTAGGGCCATATATGAAGTACCTGCTCACCGAAGTATAACAATCGCGGGCTCAATAACAAAATCGTCGGTTTGTTCACTTAAGAAAGCAGTCAAAAATAGGGTACAATACCATGGGGAACGTTGTAATAGAGGGCAATTCATAGCACTGTGGAATACCACGTTTTAAAATTGTATATAATCGACTCTCTAGGAACCACAAACTATTTTATCACGCATTACACGAAAAAACCTAAAATATTTAGTGATATGAGCTGTTCGTTTAGTTTCTGAATGGTGATTTTGCAGTATTTCGTATCCGTGGTGTAGTTAATGTGCAAATCTGTCACCGAACCACCATGGTGCAGCAATGGCTAAAATCATTCTCCCGTTACCAATCTGGATTTATCCTTTAGAATTGCCTCTTGGTCCCATTGTTTTTATCAGAAAGTGGTTTTGGGCCGGGTTTATGGATGAATGAGACCATTGGCCGTAGACCTTACTTGATCCATCTTACTTGGAGTGGTCTCAAAAGTTAATGTCCTAAGGCAGGCTTGACCTTCGTTCATGTAATCTACTTTTTATCGCATCAAGGCTTAATGCCAAGTCTGATAGTTTAATTTCATGGCATCGAGAACCTGGTGCCACAGCTGTTGATGCTTTCAGTATTACCTAGGCTAATTTTAATTGTTACGCTTTTCCTCAGTTTTAGTCAGCCGTCTCGACTTTCGGCCAAAGAAAAAGGTAACCAAAACGTGTCCTAAGCCGTCTTCGCCATCTCTGTACGGTTTTATTTGTAGTCACTCGTAAGAAAGCCACTGATGTTATAAAGACTCCTTCTACTCACTGCGCCGCCTTATTAACGCCTGTTGGCTCGGATCTCAATGACGGAATAAAAATAAAACAGCGCTGTCACCTACTTAGGCAGCAGAATGAAGTGAAATGCCCATAGTAACTTAGTAGATGTCATGGATGGAGTCTTTCCTTCAAAAGAACCTTTTTCAAATAATGAATATCTGATTTTGGGTGCAAACTTGAGATTTTCTTGCCGTTCGCAAACTGAACAAAACAACTTTTCCAATGGCTATATGAAGCCAAACAAGGACGTCTTACCTTCTCGTTTTATGTGATAAAAAGGTTCACGCAAATGTTTGTAAAAGTTCTGAAAGTTAATCAAAAAATGAAAAATAAAAGGGTGTTGGAATCTTATTTTAATCTTTTTTACTACCAGTTATCATCTTCGGCCGGACTTACTCTTCTCCGAAGCCACCCCTCTTCTATGAAGGGTGTTTTGAATTTTGTTATCACCGATGCAATCGATAGTCAGTTCTGTTAAAGCTCTTTAGAAAGCTAAACTCCGGCGGTGAACAGGTTTCCAAAACGTTAGTTGTGCTTAATTATTGACTTAAACCTACTCTATCATGTCAAAAATAGATTTTCTTTCAAAAAAACACTTTTTTGAAAGACATGAACTTTTAATACTAACAAAATGAGACATGCTATAATTCTTCGAAAAGAAAATGGGTCCTGCTTAAGTCGAATCGGCCTACAATATTGCCTGTAATCAAATTGATAAAATACAATTTAATTTCCTTTTAGTGATGTTGGAAAGATTGTCGACCCTTTATTTTTTTACGGCACGATTTTAAGTGGGCACCAAGGTCACACATGTACAAGATGATTCTTAAGTTAAAAAAGCTGACAAACATTGTTTTAAAGAATGATACAAAGAATTGTAAAAGAGGGTAAAAACGAGATTCACCTTGTGCAGATTTACCTGATCGGGATTCGGGATCGGCACCTGATCACAGTAGTATCCCGTAATAAAGAGGCTAAGTTTATATGAAATTACTCTCTGGGGCCGAGATTTCGTGTCCGTTGTCCGTATTAGAGAGAGTCGGTATTATGGAGGGTTTTTTTAAAGAAAATATATGGGAATTTCTCGGGACATTGGAAACTGTCCGTAATAGAGAGGAGTCCGTATTAGAGAGGTGTCCGTACCGAGAGGTTCGACTGTATTCTTTTCTACCACTAATTATCATGTGAAAGGTTTAAATCCAGGAGTCATTTCAAAAGTAGGTTAGTTTCATCGTCCGAGTAAATGTAGTCCTGAATAGAACTGTTGTTGTTGACATTGACTAATGTTTCGAAAACCTGTGCGGTCATCTTCAGATAGAGTCATGGCAAGTTGTATCACGTCAGTTGATGGTATTATACTCTGGTTATAGAGAAAAACTCTGGTGGTAGAAAGGTTACTTTCCAAAATGTCAGTTTTCTTAATCATTGACCTCAAAATACTCGGTCATTTCAAAAAAAATTTTCTTTTAAGAGAAAACCGTTTTTAAAGGCATCATTTTTTGACACTTTCAAACTGCGACATGCTATAATTCGTCGCTAGTACTCTCTAGGGTGGATCCCGCTTTAGTCAAAGCGGCGTATAATGTTGCTTGTCCTCAAGCTAACGGAAACACTTTAGTAACTTTATGCTGTGCTAATGATGTTGAAAAGAGTGTGGACCCGTTTACCACGGCTTTCAGCGGATACCTAGGTCACGCATGTAAAAGATAACTGTTAAGTTGTAGAAACAAATACGAGCTAAAAAATAAAGTTCTAAAGAATAATACAATGAATGCTAACCTGAGAATAGTATGATGAATGGTAAGAGAGGGTCAAAAATGTTACTCTACGTACCGCGCCAAGAAAAGCCTTTCCCCTTAATAAAAAAGGAGTTTTAAAGGAAATAGATCTTTCACAGTTTAGCCTAAAAAACTGCTACATTTGAATGCCTGAATAAGGTCAATTCTCGTCGAAATATGTTTTTTATGAAAATCGAGAAGATAGCTTTGTAAGCAGCTCGAACGTTTAAATCGTTGTTGTCAAAGGAAGCAGAACGTTCAACAGACAGTCACTATTCTTTTCTACCACCGAGTATCATCTTTGGGCCTTATTCTTTCCCGAAGCCACCCTTCTTGGTGTATAAAGTTTTCATTTAAATTTACTCCAAGCTTACAGAAAGGTAAACATCGGTGGTGATTAGGTATCAAAATCGTTAGTTTTTCTTTTTATCGGTATATTTCTTTTCACAGTTCCAGTCCTGGAAAGAATGTCCACACACCCACGTCACCGTTATATATGCGGATAAAAACTACACGCATCAAAGCAAGTTCAACTTCTTTTACCTTGTAATAACAAATAAACTAAGATATGGATTGATTCACACAGAATAATTCAATGAAAGGAGAAGGAGGATCATAAACGAGGTTCTACTAACCACGTCCATTGAAAAGCCTTTTCCGTTATTAGTAACAAATTTAAATGGGTTATTTTCAAAGATTTCGCTAAGAATTCACCAAACGTATACAAGAGAGAAATGCTTCTCCCAACACGGTTTTTCAGAAAATGGAGGAGTTCAGATGTTTGACTCGTTGAAACGGTTTGAGTAGAATAGAAAAACAGCATTTAGCCGAATGTTCTATTTTACCACTAGTTATCATCTTTGACCGTTAGTATTCTTCTCTGAAGGAAACCGTCTTTGTCTATCAAGAATTTTTGTCTATTCTCAACCATGCAATCAACAGTATTTCTGTTAAAGATAACAGAAAACTAAAAACTGGTGGTGAATAGGTTACTTTCCAAACTTTTTCATTTTCAAACTGTTAATTTTCTTAATCATTGACTTCAAAATACTCGGTCATGTCGAAAAAAGAAATTTTTTCCAGAGAACACCATTTTAAAAGGCATCATTTTTTGATACTTTCAAACTGCGACATGCTATAATTCGTCGCTAGTACTCTCTAGGTTGGATCCTGCTTTAGTCAAATATTGCTGTCCTTAACTTAACGGAGACACTTTGATTTCCCTTTATGCTGTGCTATTGATGTTGAAAAGAGTGTGGACCCGTTTACCACAGTTTTCAGCTGATGCCAAGGTCACGCATGCCCAAAATATCTCTTCCGTTATAGCAACAAATAAGCTCAAAACTAAAGTTCTAAAGAATATACAATGAATGGTAAAAACTTGAGAGTAATTTGATGAATGGTAAAATAGCGTAAAAAAGGTGACTCTACGTACCGCGCGCAACGAAAAGCCTTTAAAATTAATTAAAAAAGGAGTTTTAAAGGAAATTGACCTTTCACAGTTTAGCCTAAAAAATTGCTACATTTGAATGCCTGAATAAGGTCAATTCTCGTCGAAATATGCTTTTTATGAAAATCGAGAAGATAGCTTTGTAAGCAGCTCGAACGTTTAAATCGTTGTTGTCAAAGGAAGCAGAACGTTCAACAGACAGTCACTATTCTTTTCTACCACCGAGTATCATCTTTGGGCCTTATTCTTTCCCGAAGCCACCCTTCTTGGTGTATAAAGTTTTCATTTAAATTTACTCCAAGCTTACAGAAAGGTAAACATCGGTGGTGATTAGGTATCAAAATCGTTAGTTTTTCTTTTTATCGGTACATTTCTTTTCGCAGTTTCCAATCCTGGAAAGAATGTCCACACACCCTCGTCACCGTTATATATGCGGATAAAAAGTACACGCACCAAAGCAAGGTCAACTTCTATTATAGCGAATAATCCAAAGATGGTCCACGGTTCCAACTCGTCTTTATTACAGTTATAACGAATTACGATTACGGTTGCTGAAAGTGAAACCAAAAATACAAATTTCTAAGGAATACAAATGACAGCTATGAAAGGACGAAAATGCAGGAAACGGAAAGAAACCAAGCGTTGTGTGACTAGAAAGTTGAACGGAAAAAAGTACGATGGCTAACAAGACTGGACGAAAAAAACTGCAATGATGTTGCCGTGAACGCTAAAGCGAAATGAATGAGAATAAACGATGAAACTTACAAAATGATCTAAGAACAAAGAAAGTTATGCAGAGAAATCTAACAGAATATGAATAGCGATAACTGAAAAGAATGTGAAAGGAATGTGCAACTATACAAAGAACTAAACGCTAAACGTATTGACGTGGAACGCGGCCGTAACAACTTCTTTTACCTTCTAATAACAAATAAACTAAGCGATGGATTGATTCACACAGAATAATTCAATGAAAGGTGAAGGAGGATCATAAACGAGGTTCTACTAACCACGTCCATTAAGAAGCCTTTTGCGCTATCATTAACAAATTTAAATGGGTTGTTTTCAAAGATTTCGCTAAGAATTCACCAAACGTATACAAAAGAGAAATGCTTCTCCCAACACGGTTTTTCAGAAAATGGAGGAGTTCAGACGTTTCACTCGTTGAAACGGTTTGAGTAGAATAGAAAAACAGCATTCAACCGACTGTGTCTGTTCTATTTTACCACTAGTTATCGTCTTTGACCGCTCGTATTCTTCTCCGAAGGAAACCGTCTTTGTGAGTTAAGAATTTTTAATGTTTTTTCTCAACCATGCAATCAACAGTCTTTCTGTCAAAGATAACAGAAAACTAAAACCTGGTGGTGAATAGGTTACTTTCCAAACTGTTAATTTTCTTAATCATTGACTTCAAAATACTCGGCCATGTCAAAAACAGAAATTCTTTGCAGAGAACACCATTTTTAAAGGCATCATTTTTTGATACTTTCAAACGCGACGACATGCCAGGTTGGATCCCGCTTTAGTCAGAGCGCTATAATCCCGTCTTCACGTCGCTAAAAATATGTTAACTCAGACCCAGGTTGGATCCAATACCTTCCTCGCGATCTCTGATTTTTGAAGTGAAAAGCACTGGCGGCGTGCAACTTATTGGACGTCTGTCCTCAACTTAATCTTCGCAAATGATCGACCCACTTTGATTTTATATCTCAGAAAAAGTTTATGCTGTCCTCAACTTGATGTTGGTGCTATTGATGTTGGTGGACCCCCGTTTACCACGGTTTTCAGCTGATGCCAAGTCCACGCATGCCCAAGATATTTCTTCGGTTATAGCAACAAATAAGCTCAAAACTAAAGTTCTAAAGAACAATACAATGAATGGTATAAATTCGAGAATAATTTGATGAATGGTAAAATAGCGTAAAAAAGGTGACTCTACGTACCGCACGCCACGAGAAGCCTTTCCCATTAATTAAAAAGGAGCTTTAAAGGAAATTGATCTTTTACAGTTTAGCCTAAAAATGTGCTACATTTGAATGCCTCAATAAGGTCAATTCTCGTCGAAATATGTTTTTTACGAAAATCCACAAGATAGCTTTGTAAGCTCGAAAGTTTGACTAGTTGTTGTCAAAGGAAGCACAATTTTCGTTCAACAGACGGTCACTATTCTTTTCTACCACCTAGTATCATCTTCGGACCTTATTCTTTCCCGAAGCCACCCTTTCTTACAGAAAGGTAAACATCGGTGGTGATTAGGTGTCAAAATCGTTCGTTTTTCTTTTTATCGGTACATTTCTTTTCACAGTTTCCAGTCCTGGAAAGAATGTCCACACACCTACGTCACCGTTATATTTGTGGATAAAAAGTATACACGCATCAAAGCAAGTTTAACTTCTTTTACCTTCTAATAACAAATAAACTAAGCGATGGATTGATTCACACAGAATAATTGAATGAAAAGTGAAGGAGGATCATAAACGAGGTTCTACTAACCACGTCCATTAAGAAGCCTTTTGCGCTATCAGTAAAAAATTTAAATGGGTTTTTTTTAAAGATTTCGCTAAGAATTCACCAAACGTATACAAGAGAGAAATGCTTCTCCCAACACGGTTTTCAGAAAATGGAGGAGTACAGACGTTTGACTCGTTGAAAAGGTTTGAGTAGAATAGAATAACAGCATTTAGCCGAATGTTCTATTTTACCACTAGTTATCATCTTTGACCGTTCGTATTCTTCTCTGAAGGAAACCGTCTTTGTGTATCAAGAATTTTTGTTTATTCTCAACCATGCAATCAACAGTCTTTCTGTTGAAGATAACAGAAAACTAAAAACTGGTGGTGAATAAGTTACTTTCCAAACTATTAATTTTCTTAATCATTGACTTCAAAATACTCGGTCATGTCGAAAAAAGAAATTTTTTCCAGAGAACACCATTTTCAAAGGCATCATTTTTTGATACTTTCAAACGGCGACATGCTATAATTCGTCGCTAGTACTCTCTAGGCTGGATACCGCTTTAGTCAAAGCGGCGTACAATATTGCTGTCCTTAACTTAACGGAGACGCTTTGATTTCCCTTTATGCTGTGCTATTGTGCTATTAATTAAAAAGGAGTTTTAAAGGAAATTGATCTTTCACAGTTTAGCCTAAAAAATTGCCTTCTTGGTGTATAAAGTTTTCCTTGAATTTACTCCAAGCTTACAGAAAGGTAAACATCGGTGGTGATTAGGTGTCAAAATCGTTAGTTTTTCTTTTTATCGGTAGATTTCTTTTCACAGTTTCCAGTCCTGGAAAGAGTGTCCACACACCTACGTCACCGTTAAATATGCGGATAAAAAGTACACGCATCAAAGCAAGTTCAACTTCTTTTACCTTGTAATGACAAATAAACTAAAATATGGACTGATTTACACAGAATAATTCAATGAAAGGTGAAGGAGGATCATAAACGAGGTTCTACTAACCATCACGTCCACCGAAAAGCCTTTTCCGTTATTAGTAACAAATTTAAATGGGTTATTTTCAAAGATTTCGCTAAGAATTCACCAAACGTATACAAAAGAGAAATGCTTTTTGCAACACGGTTTTTCAGAAAATAGAGGAGTTCAGACGTTTGACTCGTTGAAACATTTTGAGTAGAATAGAAAAACAGCATTCGACCGACTGTTCTATTTTACCACTAGTTATCATCTTTGACCGTTCGTATTCTTCTCCGAAGGAAACCGTCTTTGTGTATTAACAATTTTTAATGTTTATTCTCAACCATGCAATCAACAGTCTTTCTGTTAAAGATAACAGAAAGCTAAAAATTGGTGGTAAAAAGATTACTTTCCAAAACGTTAATTTTCTTAATTATTGACTTCAAAATACTAGGTCATGTGGAAAAAAGAAATTCTTTCCAGAGAACACCATTTTTAACGGCATCATTTTTTGATAAGCTTTCAAACTGCGACATGCTATAATTCGTCGCTAGCACTCTTTAGGTTGGATCCCGCTTTAGTCAAAGCGGCGTACAATATTGCCTGTCCTCAACTTAACGGAGACGCTTTGATTTTCCTTTATGCTGTGCTCTGGATGTTGGAAAGAGTGTGGACCCGTTTACCACGGTTTTCAGCTCATGCCAACGCCACGCAGCACAAGATATCTCTTTTCCGTTAAAGCAACAAATAAGCTGAAAAGTAAAGTTCTAAAGAATAATACAATCAACGGTAAAAATTTAAGAATAATTTGATGAATGGTAAAAGAGGGTCAAAAAGGTGACTCTACGTACCGCGCGCAACGAAAAGCCTCTCCCATTGATAAAAGGGAGTTTAGGAAATTGATCTTTCACAGTTTAGCCTATAAAATTGCTACATTTGAATGTCAATAAGGTCAATTCTCGTCGAAATATGTTTTTTTGTGTAAAATCGAGAAGAAAGCTTTGTAAGGAGCTCAAACGTTTGACTCGTTGTTGTCAGAGGAAGCACAGCGGTCAAGAGACTAATCTTTTCTACCACCGATAATTATCTTCGGGCCTTATTCTTTTTTGAAGCCACCCTTCTTGGTGTATGAAGGTTTTACTTAAATATATTTAAGCATACGGAAAGAAAAACACCGGCGGTTATTAAGCGTTTAAATCGATCTTTCTTTTCATAGTTTCTTATTCTGGAAAGAATGTCGACACTCGTACGTCACCGTTATGTACTGATAAAAAATACACGCATCAAAGCAAGTTCAAGATTAGTTGACCTTGTAACAACAAATAAACTGAAACATGGATTGCCTTACACAGAATAATTCAATGAATGGTGAAAGAGGATCACAAACAATGTTCTACTAACCACGTCCGTTGAAAAGCCTTTCCCGTTATTATATAGTAACAAATTAAATTAAAGATTTCGTTAAGAATTCACCAAACGTATAAAAAGAGAAAAGCTACTCGAAACACGGTTTTTAAGAAAATTTAGAAGATGTCTTTGTAAGGAGCTCAGACGTTTGACTCGTTGAAACAGTTTGACTAGAAAAAGAGCATTTAACTGACTGCATGTTCTAAATTTTTACCACTAGTTATCATCTTGGACCGGTCGTATTCTTCGCCGAATTGAAGCAAACCGCCTTGTTGTATTAAGGGTTTTTAATTTTTTTTCTCATCCATGCAATCAACAGTCTTTCTGTTAAAGATTACAGAAAGCTAAACTCTGTTGGTGAATAGGTTACTTCCCAAAACGTTAGTTTTGTTAATCATTGACTTCAAAATACTCGGTCATGTCGAAAAAAAAATTCTTTTAAGAGAACACAATTTTTAAAGGCATCAATATTTCATACTTTTCAACTGCGACATGCTATAATTCGTCGCTAGTATTCTCTAGCTTGGGTTCAGCTTTAGGCAAAGCAGCGTACAATATTGCTTGTCCACAACTCATCGGAGACACTTTGATTTCCCTTTTTGCTGTGCTATTGATGTTGGAAAGAGTGTGGACCCTTTTACCACACTTTGAGCGGATACCAAGGTCACGCATGTACAAGATAACTCTTACGTTAATGCAACAAATAAGCTAAAAAAATAAAGTTCTAAAGAATAAAACAATGAATGGTAAAAGCTTAAGAATAATATGATGAGTGGTAAAGGAGGGTCAAAAAGGAGACTCCACCTACCACGCGCAAAGAAAAGCCTTCCCATTAATAAAAAAGGAGTGTAGAAGTTGGTCTTTCACGGTTTAGCCTAAGAATTTGCTTCATTTGAATGTGAAAAAGGTCCTGTCTGGTCGAAATATGGTTTTTAGGAAAACTTGAAGTTACCTTAAAAAGGAGCTCAAACGTTTGACTCGTTGTTGTCAGAGGAAGCATAACGGTCAAGAGACTGTTGTTTTCTATCACCAATAATCATCTTCGGGCCTTTTTCTTTTCTGAAGTCATCTTTCTTGGTGTATGAAGGTTTTATTTAAATTTATTTCAAGCATACAGAAAGAAAAACACAGGTGGTGATTAGCCATCGAAATCGTCCGTTTTGCTTTTTATCGGTAGATGTCTTTTTGTAGTTTCTTATTCTGGAAAGAATGTCGACACTCCCACGTCACCGTTATATACGGCTAAAAAATTACACGCACCAAAGCAAGTTCGAGAATAGTTGACCTTGTAACAACAAATAAACTGGAACATGGATTGCCTTACACAGAATAATTCAACGAATGGTAAACGAGGATCATAAACGATGTTCTACTAACCATGTCCATGGAAGAGCCTTTCCCGTTGCTAGTAACAAATTTAAATGGGTTATTTTGATTCAAAGATTTGCTAAGAATTCATTAAACGTAAAAAAAGAGAAAAGCTACTCGAAATTCGGTTTTTTAAAAATGGAGAAATGTCTTTGTAAGGAGCTCAGACGTTTGACTCGTTGAAACAGTTTGACTAGAAGAAAAACAGCATTCAAGTTACTGGTCTTTTTTTCTTATCATCTTCAGCTGATCGTCCGAAGCGACCCATTTTGTTGTCATGAAGGTTTTTTTAATCTTTTCTTATCCATGCAGTCGTTAGTCTTTTTAGTTAAATCTTACTGGAAGCTACAATCCGGTGATTATGGGTTTCCAAAACGTTAGTTTCCGTAATCATCGACTTTGAAAATACTCGGTCATTGCGAAGAAAGAAATTACCTTTGAAGAGAACACCGTCTATAAAATTCGTGAACTTTTCTGATACCTTCAAACTGCCAGATTCTTTTCGATGTTACTGCAGTGGCGGACCCAGTCTAAAATAACATTTTCTGCTCTTCCGAGCCTCATTCTGGTCTAAAAATAATGCCCCAGGCCCCTCCCCTCGATCCCCCGCTGTACTCTCTAGGTTGGGTCCTGCGGTATACAATATCACTTGTCGTAAAACTTAACGAAGACTTAAATTTCCTTTTATGCTGTGCTATTGATGTTGGAGAGAGGCCGAGTGTGAACCTTTTTACGTCACGGTTTTGAGTACAAGGTCACGAATGTACAAGATGATTCTTAAGTTATAACAACAAATTAACTAATAATAAAGAATAACAATGAATGATAAAAGAGGGTCAATAACGAGATTCTAGTCAACACGCACAATGAAAAGCATTTCCAATAACAAAAAGGAGTTTAGGAAATGTGTGTTACAAGGTTTACTGAGCGAAAGAACTCGCAACATTTCAATGTGAATAAAATCAATAGTGATTGAAAAATTGTTTTTATAAAAATAGAGAAGAAAGCTTTGTAACGAGCTCTAATGTTTGACTAGTTGTTGTCGAAGAGGAAGCACAACGTTCAACAGACTATTCATTTCTACCCCTAATTATCATCCTCGGGCCTTATTCTTTTCTGAAGCTACCCTTCTTGGTGTATGAAGGTTCTACTAAAATTTATTTTTAGCTTACAGGAAACTAAACACCGGTGGTGAATAGGATCTCACGTCACCGTTATATGGGGATAAAAAGAACATACATGCACCAAAGCAACAAATAAACTGAAATATGAACTTTTAAAGAATAATAATTACAATGAATAGTAAAAGAGAGTCAAAAACGAGATTCTACAAACCATGCACAACGAAAAGCTTTTCCCAATATTATGAGAGAGGTTAATGATAATGATTGTCAATGAAGTTTTATCTAAAAATCCCCTGCTCTTAAAAAACAGAATCTAGTCGAAAAATGGTTGTTTAGAAAATAGAGAAGACGCCTCTGTAGGGAGCTTGGACGTGCGAGTAGTTGTTGTCTAAGGAGAAACGACGTTCAAAAGTTTTTTTTTTAATACAAATGAATACACCATTTTTTTAAAAAAAAAAAAACGATTGATGTTTATTTTTCTTAATGATCTTCTTTCATTAATCACTTTTCGTCTTCCTGCAACAAGAACAACAACAAATCCGTTATCAACTTCTCTGCTGTATGATATAGTTTAAAAGGAGTTTTAGTGATCGAAGTATTTAAGTACATTGTGGAACCTCGATTTAACATGCAAGGGGACTGGGGAAATGTGTTAGTTAAGTGGAGGGTTTGCTATATCAGACAGCTCTATATAACGAATGCTTGGGAAATGTTACATCGTAAGCGGAGATGAGGTTATAAGGTGTGTATGACTGTGTATAAATTATAAACACTTGGATAGTTTGCCAGACACAAGTTCACAGATCTTTGATCTCTTTCTCTATCTCTTTGGTATGTTCTAGCCATTTCTAATACTTAATCCCCTGAAGGACATCTGTGAGCAATTATTGATCAAACCTTTTAATTTCTAAGGCTTAATTTCCGGCAAATAAAATGAACTGTTTGTAAAACTTTAACTTCTAATAATTAAATCTTTTGTAATGGTTTAAAATAAACTATTCTCAAAACAGAGAATGCTTTCAGATCATAGCTGTGTAAATCAAACTGAAACAGTGCATGGAACCTTTCGTTTCCTGTTTTTACTCTCACCTTCTGTATAGAATATGTGTGAAAATCTTTGATCATGAATTGGTATATTTCAAAGAGCTACACAATGACCAAGAATACTATTGACCGACAATATACAGAGGGGGTGGAGCTGTATTGTCAACTATTACTAGAAAAGATTTCTTATTTGAGGGAGGTGGTTAATAGAGGGATGGCTTTTATTTGAGGAAATAAAATATTTTGTACCATATTATAATATAACTTTGATTTCCACTTTAAGGTCAAATCCACAGAGCTAAACTTCCAAGGTTTCCATATTTGATATAAATGTATGGTTCAGCTACATGTAAGAAAGACTGGCCAAAAAACTTATGAATTACTCAACTTGTTGAGATCTTAAGTGACATTTATATAACCACAAGTATTTGTTATTTTTGCATTCCCTAATACACTTTGTCTGTCTGCCCCTTCCCAATATTGTTGCATAAACTTCAGAAAAATCCGTACCTTTTTTAGCATACCCAAAAAAATCCCTCAGTGTTTTTGCATCAGCAAATTTTATTATTATCTTCTGGAAAGCTAAAACATGCCAACTTCAACTTTGGTTTTGGTCAAAAACAAAACTATACAAAAACAAATACAAAAAGCTCGCATGACTGTTATAGTGTCTCTCCATCCTATCTTCTGCGACAACTTTACAGGAAGATATTCATTACGGCATCTACAGCATGTCTTGTCCTTAATTTAGCACATTCTTTGCTTGCTATTGTACTGAAACATCCCTATGTGACAGACCTCGTGGCATCAGACTTTTCACCATGTTTTTGTGCAACTGATATGTCAAAAGGTGGACAGACAATTCCCACCAGATATAGAACACATCCATACACACCAAATCGTGTTTCACCAGGCGTGTTACATAGGAGTGTGGTGAAATATAGCAACTCGGGGCAACTCAACTGTATCAAATATAAGACTTGAAAATTAATACACTGTTCATTAGAGATTCAAGCTAAACTGTATCCTTACAAACTGATATCTCAAAAGGTGGACAGACAATGTTATGCTACTAATATTTTCAAGAGAACTTCTTCATACAACCAAAATGGGATCACAACTGACTGGACCTCTTAGCTCTTGCTGGAACTCAACAGCATTGACTCCCGGTTTGAGTTTAGTTTACAAAATCAGTTTTCCTTGCCTTTATTTTTACATAGCAACGTGATCATTTGATAATAGATATATATCAGCGGGTAAACATCTAATTCATAAAATGTTTACTTTGTATACAGTGTTTCCATTGTGGTCTTGATAACTGGCTTGAAAGGCCTTGAATTACGTGACCTATTGAATATTTCTCTCTGGATTAGATGCACGTGGAGTGCCGGTAATTACTTTTCACATAGATTACAATCTCAGAAATATCCCGTAATACCACACAAGCAGTAAATTGCGCTTATGTTATTGTTGATTTGAGCTGATGAAAAATACAATACCCAAAAAAATCCCTGTGTTGTTTTCGCGACCCAAAAAAATCCCGGCGTCTTTCATAGACCCCAAAAAATCCCTTTTGGCCAAAAATAATGTCAGACCAAAAAAATCCTTTGGACCCCCCCCCCCCCCTTCCCGTCATTAAAATATGTGAGTGGGGCCCCTGAGTGGTGAATACAGCTCTTCAACAGATATCTTTCCATCATAATGAAACAATTCTCTTCATCAAATTATCATTAACGTATTGTCTTAACAGTTAAATGACTAGAACGCCAAAGAGCAATGTGATCAAACATTTTTAATTAAAAGCAAAAGAGAAATAGCGAAGAATTACAATTTCTAATCAAATCTTTGCTTATATTTTAGAATAAAATATTCTCGAAACTGAGAATGGTTTGATCTGAGCTGCTTTAAAATCGAACTGCATGAATCACTGCATGAAACTTTTTATTTTGTGTTCTTATCTATGTAAGCAAAATGTGTGAAAGTATCCATCATGAATCTACGTTTTTTAAAGAGTTACACAAACAAGAAAACTATTGACCGACCACGATACATACAGAGCGGCGGTAGCTGTAGTGCCAACTATTGATAGATAAAGTATGAAGGAGTGCTGCCATATATTTATTTGTTATGGTCTAAAGTTCAAGGTTGCTTTTTGATTTCCATAAATGGAAATCGGCTCATCCTCGGTGTAAGAACCTGTTAAACTCACAAGTGACGTAAAACTGAGGAAACAAAGAAGTCAATGCAATAGAACGCAGAAAAACAATAGGTGCGAAACAAAGAAAAAGTTCACAGGTTCTTACACCGAGGTAAACCCTGGAAATCGACAGATTAGACGCCTTACACTACAACATGAAAAATTACTGCAATTTGATTGGCTTAGAGCAGTGGTATTTCACCTTAATTTGAAATACTTACATGTGAAAATTACAAACCTTTTGCAGGTAGTAGTATAAACAAATAACAGCACGATTTGTACGAGATATTTGGCATAAATACAACTCGTTATATTTCAAAATTGTTTCAAATTTGAAATTACGTATAGCAATTTCGAAATATCACTCGTGGTATTTACGCCAAATATCACTACAAATCATGCTAGTACAAAAACAAAACTCTTCATGTCATTTAAATGTCGTGGTAGCTTGCCCTCGATCATGGAAAAAAGAACATGTTCCCTTTTTAACGATGATCAACTCAGTAGTATAATCAATATGTTAGCTTCCTCGTGAATAATACGCTTTTTTCATTCCAGAAAATCTGAGGAAGTATTTAAAAGTTGAACTAGAAATCATATGAGCTTACCCCTAATACATGAAAAGGTGAAAAGGGGTGCCATAACGGAAAACAAACAGAAAGATCTTACCAAATCTTCATCCACTTTGCTGGTTGAGGAAGAAGCACCTTCTTTGCTCTTTTTTATTTTTCGCTCCCCGTTATCTCTAAAATCTCTCTTTACGGGAGAACGTTTTGGCATGGTACAACAGCACCTACAACGACGGTTTGACAACTGACAAGCGATCGACCAAGCGAGCGGCTCGCGAGCGGCAAACAACGCAGCAAGTACGTCATGTAAGGTCACCTATTGACCAATAAAAACGCGGGCTCGAGTATTGGAGGGTCAATTTTTGGCCCTCTATTACAATCTTCCCCATGGTAAAGTACCCCCTTTTTGAACGCTTTTATAGCTCGTTTGTTCAGCGGTTTTTACCCCACCGTTGCCAGGAGAAAGTCAACACAAGGATCGTAGTTCACTTGATCTCAACAACATAGGAGTCCGTTTTACTTTTTCTCGCGGGTTATTCACGCGATTCCGGGAAGAATTTCGTTGTTTAGACATCATTCTAACTTGCTTTGTTACCAGGTGCGTTTGATGTTGCCCGGAAATGCCTCAGATGTGGTAGATCGTTTAAGTGAAAAAGCGCAGAGAAGCAAGAGCTGAAGAAGCAGTCCCAGGTCTTGGACTGTTTTAATTCACATTTTCTTCTTTCCTTTGTTAGATCGGCGACATTTAGTATCAAAAATGGTGTCTGCGGTGGCAAATGGCTATGAACATTCGGTAAGGTGGCGCATTGGTTTATTTCACATAAATTTAGGGAAAATTTTGAATTGCGCGAAAATTGCAAAATTTAAACGCAGAATCATTATATTTATTTCATGCTAACAACATTGTATTTGAAGCACTAAAATTATTGCCGTCTGCCTTGCTATAGGTGCCTCTAATCATGGACAGGTGTTTTTGCACAACAAGGTTTTTGATTCAGGCCTTCTAAAAGATAAAATAATTTCCAAATATGGTTCAATTTATCAAACCTTTGATTGACCAGTTAACACAATATTGTTGTTGTTTGATACCAGATAAATTTATGTTTATTATTGTTTTAAAATGCAACTATCCTACCAACAAAAAGAACCGAGAGGGTTGGCATCCGGCAGTTGGGCTTTTTGATCCCAAAGCATTATTGTGCCATTTGCATAATTGTTTATTTCTTTCAAATAATTTAGAACTAGAGCAGTTCTAAAATAATGTATTTCCACTGTAAACATTTACCAGCTATTTTGCTGCATGTGTACATGTATATTCATACTGTGTGTAAAGCTTCATGTTGGTATGATCCCATATTTACACCGTTTTTTCTTTTTTCAGTCCTTTGCCAGTCCTGTTGCTCTTAAAGAAGTTGAAGACAAAATAAGAAAAGCTGTACATGCCAGAAATGTGAGATTAACAGAGTACTTCAAGGATTTTGATAGACTTAGAACTGGTTTTATAACAAGTAAGTTATTTAAGTCTCTGTGAAAATGATGTAACAAGGTATTTTTGCAAGTACATTACATTGAAGGGCAAATTTCCTGATAAAAATTAAACACTCTGGTATTTGAGGCCTCCCCCACCCCCTATCATTTCTTGAAGTTTAGGAATCTCACTGGTGGCATTTCTTTTTAAACCTGATTTTCATGTGTTGGGAAATTCCCACTGATCATAAGGGATTTCTTTGCTTCCTTTCACTGATTTTGCAAGAGTTTTTTAAATGAAAACACAAAATTTACCTCAAATAAACGTACCCCTAATCACCTGTGTTGGTCAGGGAAAAACTGGGAAAAGCAAGAGGTAATCATGGCTTAGATGAAAGTGAAATCATACATGTACAAAAAAAGTCAACTCCCAATAATTCAAACCTTCAAGGGAAATAGAAAAAAGTGAGAGTTGTCTGGAGTTCGAGTTATCAAAGGTTAAAATTATATAGAAAACGACCATGGAAGGGAAATGAAAATTGCTTGGAGTTAGCGGCAGGTTCGAGTTATAGAGGCGAGGGTTTGAGTTACTGGGAGGCGACTTTACTTCTGTAGTAGAAGGCAATCATTCTGAGAACTCACTTTTCTTTGATTGGTACCCCCAAAATGACAATAAATACCATTTTATTTTATAATGAGAACACACAATCCCTTAAGTGCGTCATGTAATGATTGCATCACTTTTTTTTCTCATTTCTTTGTTTCAGAGACTCAGTTTGACCGTTGTTTAGATCAGTTATTTGGAATTGTGCTGAGCCCCGAGGATGATGCAAAATTGATGGAAAAATATGGTAGTCCTGACCCAAAACGTCGAGGAATGGTCAGCTACAGAAAATTCTGTGAGGTGATTGGTGCAGGTACTATCATATGATAATTTATTTTCTAATCTTTTTTGACCACTATTAATTAACACATAAGTTTAGTAGTGTTGCTTAAATAAGACAGAATATATATTGAGTTTTTTTTGTTGTCGTCAAGGTGGTCAGGGTAAAGTCAGTAAATTTTATTTTCTGGTTACATCAAGATCAGGACGATCGATTATGAATAATTAAATTTTCAGAAATCCTTTTTAAATTAATGGCCAATAAAATCTGGTACTCTAGATACATGTACTTGTGAATTTTCCAAATCCCATGAATTTGAGTAAAGAGTTAAAAAAATAGACTAACAATAATGTATTGACGATAAATTGCGCTACCTGCTGATAACATTGCCAATGGTTAAATAAATAGAATGGCATGAATCTGTCATTAACGAGAACTTCATTACTTTTTTACTTACAGTTTTTAATCCTGACATTCTTGGTC
Source organism: Porites lobata (assembly GCA_942486035.1). Classification (NCBI taxonomy): domain Eukaryota; kingdom Metazoa; phylum Cnidaria; class Anthozoa; order Scleractinia; family Poritidae; genus Porites; species Porites lobata. Next base: position 389,359 of record CALNXK010000102.1, read on the forward strand.
AGGATCCAGCAACACAGAAGATCGGTCCTGATGCCAGGTAAAATTTTTTCACAACCCGAGTGTGTCAGTTTGTTCTTTTTAATTATGTGCTTTTCAGCTATTCGATCTTTTGCCTGGTGCAAAGGAACATTCATGATTTCTGCTTTGTTGTAGCAATAATACGGTGAATCGCCGTCCTTTAAGTCCAGCGTCTCTTTCAAAGTGTGAAAATTTGTTGATGAGACTGGCTCAGTTCTACAAATACCATGGAATCAACATCAAAACTTGTTATGCTGACTTTGATAAACATCACATTGGTGTTGTGACAGAAAGCCAGGTAGGTACAAATAATTATCAGTTTGTAGACCCAGCACTCAAAATTCAGAATCCTTTAACAGTGTCTTTCTTTCTTTTACAGTTTTACAGAAGTTTTCCTGGTTCACCAGATGTGACAGCTGAAGAGACAGTTTTATTGGCAAAGAAGTACCGTGACCACACCCGGCCTGGGCTTTGTAACTACTACAGTTTCCATGAAGACATTGAAAGAAAGCAAAATGGTAAAAATATGGACCTTTTTTCTAACTTCACATTCACAGCCCTTTTAATATTACTGTCTTGCCAACCAGGATGGGAAGGGGTGTACTCCCTGTCTTATAATGGCCTCCTAGTGATTTCGTTACAAATATTTATGGTGAGTCCTGGGACTCATCTTCAAATCGATCGATCATTCTTTGCGTCCAATGGGATGCACGTCATGAATTATTTTGCGTCTTTTAGAGATTTTTATGGCTCAGGAACACAGGACACAGAGGTAACAAAATTACTGTCTTTGCTCAAAAGGCGTTCCAATTTCAGGCTGAAGGCCTATTTGAGGGTATGGGTTTCACAAGTTGAAGTAGATTGTATATGAAAGGGTAGAGGAATTTGTCATTTCGGTCTGTAAAAGGACCTAATGCATCAGTCAATTCCACCGGCGCCCGGGCATTTGCCAACCCCCGGGCCAATCCCGAGCTTTTGACACGCACGTGGTTTCCTATCAGAATATAAGGTTTTACTGGAAGAAAAGCAGATTGGCTCATTTGTCAAGGACAGAAATAAATTGTAGAGGGTTGTAAAGGCATGTTCTCGATTTTAAATGTATGTATGCATTTCTTCATTGCTTATCAAGCCAGAATTACGTAGGGAAATTGGAGCTAACGATGTGAATCAACGTTTTTTGGTTATTGAATCAAATTGCTGTTGATATTATTATTTTGAAGAACATCCTCTCATATTTATAAAACTATTCATAACATATAACTTTACAGCGCTCTATTAATTTTAATGTCAATAATTTTATACCAATACTAAAACCATATTAAAACTGGTGCATGTCGTCGCGGCGTGAGGTCTTAATTAGAATCCTCGCGCTATTACAAACGAAGACGTTAATTAAACCAAAAAAATCGCACATTAAAATGCTTAAAACGGCCCTATTTGACTGTACGATCAATGAAAAATGTTGCAGTGTTGACGGAGGACGGGGCATTTGCCCTCTTTTTTCGTCCCCACCCCGGGGAATTTGACAGCTCAAGAGTCCCCACCCCCGGGAATTTGCCATCCAAGGCAAAAAAAATGCTAATGCCCGGGGGTCAGCCCGGGGGGGGGGCCTGGGCGCAGGTGGAATTGACTGATGCATAACAGGGCTAACAGGCACAATCTATAGGCCTGTCAATCTGACAAGAAAACTTTCCGAGTTAGTAATTTATTCATATTTAAAAGACGGTGCATTTACAGCGGTTTAAGAGGATGTAGCGTTGTAAATTAGTATTTTAAAGGGGTACTATTTGTCAATACGAAAGGGGTCCCTTTTTCCCAATAAACAAGCGTGTCCCCACTTGCTTCGCTATTAATTCGTTGCTCCTCTTCCAGTTTGCGTTGTGCGGAAAATAGCCCGCGTAGCTTGCGGTTTTGTCGATGGATGAATTCAAGGGAAGACTACAATTATAATGGCTCTTGTAATTTGTAGCACCCGGGGGGGGACTCCGCATATGAATTAAACACCTAAAAGAGACCATGTTAAAACACAGACAAATGAGAAAACTTGGATTATATGAATGGAGTAAATAAAGCGCATTAAAAAGATACATATGAAATATTATATTTTTATGTTTTTTTCGCGTGCAACCCTAAACGAGACCTTCACGGCTAAATATGATGGCGTTTTGCCCAGAACACCCTAAGTGAGACCAAAATCCGAAAGTTACACCCCCCTAAGTGAGACGACGAGCATCCCCACCCCTTTCATATGCGGAGTCCTCCCACCCCCCGGGGTTACGTCCATACAAAATTGATGTAAAAGGCCGTTTACACGAAACGAAATTAAAATATGAAATTTCCTGAAGTTTACACCAGAAAAAAGAAATTGAAGATGAAGACAGAAACTGACTTCATGAAGGTCGCGGTGGACACCTAGCCATGAAGAGAGTCATGAGGCAAAATTTTGCTCGTTCTACTTCTGTTAAAGCGCTTAGATCTCGCCTGTTTTAGAGACAATTGAGCTCAAATTGTACAGAGCCATTACGAAATGATGAACGTTTATGAGTTTAGTCTTTTACTTGGTAGGTTGCGCTTTACGGTGACGAAATAAACCCTACTAGTGCCAAATTATGAGGACAATGATTCTGTATCCACGTGAACGATTGCGAATCGAATAGGAGACAACAATTTTTTTTATCAATAATCAGCGCTTTCATGACAGAAGCCGAGTTTTCAATTTAAAGTTTGCCAGCAAGTTATTATCGTTTATAACCGTGAACAAGTTTGTCATCCCTAAATGTAGTGCCTCTATGTTTTCCTTCCTTAAAGCGCTCTCTTAGAATTCCGCAGGCCTATGACATGACACACTATATATGTAGTACGCCTAGTTTACCTTTCTGCGCGGGGCCAGCTCATGAAGGTTTTTATATTTGCTCCAAATTCTTGTACTCAAAATTTTTCGGAAAGACCAAGTTTGCGGGAAGTCCGACTGAAACGCGATGAAAATTGTGGTAATTAAATTTAAAATCGGTAAAAGACAACGGGTTAAAACAGTAAACAAGTATTTCCAAAGATTTCCGATATAAAGGAACTTTGATTTTTTTTAACAAGGACAATTAGTTGAAAACAGTTTTCTGTTTTCAACATAGCCTGTGTACACAGGTGATTTTCAATATTTTTAGATAAGAATTGCCATTTTGTCTCTCTGCATTTGATAACGTGCGAGTTTTTGTTAGACATTTTTATTTATTCACTTGCTGTCGTAGTACACAAGTGAGGTATTTCACACCATATTCATGAATATCTCGCACACTTGGCAAGTGTACATGCGTGCATACCACTCGCACTCGTGCAGTGATGATCGGACATTGACATTACCATCAAACCGATTCCACGTGCGGGATTGAAGTCAGACGAGTAACAAATCACGGCCACAGGGTTGTCCCGGTGTCACAGTGATATGTGTATCCCCGTGATATGTGTATCCCCATACACATATCCCTAGTGATATGTGTATCCCGGGTGGGGATACAGTAAACACTGATGCTCATCCACGAAACAATAAGGAAATATCTTCTCTTGCTGAAGGAAATGTCGTCGATATCATCTAACATAACTAGTAACACAACTAGGGTTAAGACAGGAGTCAAACAACATGCAAAGGTGGAATATTGTGGCGCTCGTAGAAGGATACACATATCACTGACCCGGCGCAGCGATATGTGTATCCCCTGTTTTTCTTCTCTTGCTAAAGGAAATATCGTCCATATAATCTATCAGAACAACTAGTAATACAACTAGGTTTACAGGAATCAAACAGCTTAAAAGGTGGATTATTATGGTGCTTGCACTGGGGGATGCACATATCACTGGACCAGCGCAGAGATATGTGTATCCCCTCTCTATTTTTTGACTTTTCGAGTTATCCCTTGCTGAATGAAATTTTGTCAGTCATACTTATTTAATGCGACTAGTGACATATGAATTATAATCACGTTGGATAAGGAGAGGAGCGAGAACGAATGTTTACATCAACATTGAGGCCCACGAAGAAGTAAACTCGCCAGAGACAGCTTTGCGATTATTTCGTCTCGAATCGTTGCTCTTTTGTCGATTGTGTTGCTCGTAATCTTGAATCATTTGTAGTCCCTTTGACGATGATTCGCAAAATTCACAAAAACAACAGAAATAAAACCGACACTTGTTTGGAGGGGTGGGGGGTAGGGGATACACATTTCACTGGCAGCCATATTGGAGGGATACACATATCGCTAGGGATATGTGTACGGGGATACACATATCACGGGGATATACATATCACTGTGACACCGGGTCTAGGCAAATGCCTAGCTCTTGTGTGTAGTATCAAAAGATTACCCCCCCCCCCCTTCCCGCGCGTCTAAAACGCGACCAGATCCCCCACAATTCTCGGTGGAAGGGTACGAGTGGGATTGGCTGATGTATTACACTTTCGTTTTGGGGTTGCAGCTCTTGTCGCACGATGCCCTGCGAGCAGAGGCCACATTTTCGCTGTGTGAGCTGGCGTGCGAAAAGTAGCCTCTGCCGACAACCGTTCAATTTGTATCGTGCATGCGCGAAATTCGTTACGCGATTCGCAAGCAAAATTAATCGTCAGGTCTGTCGTCAAATGGCGCGAGTTTCGCGGGAATAAAAAAATTGCGTTAACTAGCTTTAACTCTGATCTACCACTTCGGAAGTACTTTCACATGGTACTATTTATTTAGTATGTAGTTGTAACGTTTGAGTCGGTGGACGAATTCCTGTGGTGTCACCATTTAAATGAAACCACTTCGATTCGGAAGTACTTCAGACTGAAATATGAAATGTTTCTCCTTTTTTAGATTTAGCAGAACAGGAAGACTTCACAAAGTACATTCCGATACAGGACTTTATTGATGACAATAGACGGGTAAGAGATCGAGCAAAGTACCAGGGATGTTATCTTGGCGTCTTAGTCTGAAAAAAAAAATCAGCCCTAGCCTGCGTGGCAGGCGTTCGAAAGTCGAGAGGAAATGAATTTGGAGACCTTTCCTTTCAAACCGGTGCTACCAGGCTAACACAGCGCGGAAGTAGATCTTTTTAGGGCTTTGACAAGTTAACTTGTACTACAAGAATGAAATGAAAGCTTTTAAAACTTGTCGTGTTCACCAGAAGAGTTCCTTCAGGCGAAACAATAAACTTTGGCACGTTGCTATTTATAGTATCAAAAGGTTTTATAACATTTTTCACACCCTTTTCATGTTGTCAAAGTTGATTTTACCAAACACAGTTTAAAGGAGCTGTGTCATGAATTTGATCAAAATTCAAAAAGTAGGAACTGCTACCAAATCGAGTGAAACATAAAAATAATCGCTAAAAACGTTACAAGAAGGTTTTAATAACACGGTAAATATAAATTGAAGCACGGATGGACAAACTTGAAGAAGATTAAGACGGATTGTAATTGCGGGTTTTTGAAAACTTGCAAATTAAATTAACAGTTTTTCAAGTTCATTTTTGTTGTTTTCAACGTTTGATATGATGCTATGGAGACCTATTTGTTTGACAAAAGGCTCTGATTTTGTCCTTTACAACTCTCTCCTCCGCAGAGTCCTCTTTGTATCGTAGGGAGGACTGGAGAGAGGGAAAAAGAAATCGCGAGGGGGACAATGGGAAGGGCAAAGAGAAGAAGCCCATTTCGGTCTTTTCGCTCTTCCCATCGTTCCCCGCGCGCTTTCTATTTTTCGATTAGTGCTATTTTTATTGGGATGCCTAGCGGGAGCCTCTGCGGAGGAGAAAGCCTTTACAAGTAATTTCTTCGGTAACGTTAAGCTGAAAAGCGCTTAAGGCAGCATAATTGCTACTAACTATGAACAAAATGAAATAGACATCCATGACAAAGCCCCCCTACATTGAAAAATAACTGAGATGTTATACGCTTTCTAATCGATGGAAAATACAATGAACACCTTGAAAAAGTATAACTAATGCACGTCTTTTTCTCTTTCTTTTCATTTGTTTCACATTTTTTAGCGCCCTGGAACACCGACCTTGCACGAAATATTTGAGAAGATCAGATTAGCTATCCACAAGCACGGAATACGAACCACTGAATTTTTTAAGGACCACGACAAGTTAAGGAGTGGAGAAATCACAGAAAATCAGGTACAGGGTTGGTGGCCTCGCTCCCACAAAAGTAGCCTCGTTCTTATGTAATCATCTGACTCGTCCCTAGTCGTCTTCGCGTGACGCGCGTTCCTTCCCATCACACCTCTCGCGCCACTAAGGAGAGACGCAGAGAGAGACGACTGGGGACGTTTCAGTATAATCATCGCTTCGCGCAAAACGAAGGCCTTGGAAAAACGCATGTAGTGAACCGATGTTCAGTTCAAAGTCCCGATGACTTTATGGTCTTGGGAAGTTATCTCATGTCTGTATTAAACACACATGACAAAGTTAGTTTTCCTGTCTCTTTATAAACAAGGAGATAAGGCTCTTGGGTGGACTTGATCCATGGCTGCCTAAACAATTCAAATGTTGGGAAATTTTCGTAAATTTGACATACTGAGCAAGTTGGAACATTTGTGGTGAACCTAAAAAGAACTTTAGTTAATCATCAGTGACATTGTCAATGCCGTTTGCAGTCGTATTCGTCTGCGTCTGTTCGAACGCGAACATCAAAGAAAGATTTGTCAGTTCTCTTATTAAACTCGGACACGGCCCCTCAGAATTCATATATTAGAAAGTTACTGCACCTTTGTCAATGTGAGCGACTTTGAAGTTTAGGAGCGATGAAGTTTAGGAGCGCATAAATTCATGAACTTTCTTTGCTATGATTCACTGCTGTCGTCTGAATGCATTCCTTAGAAACGTTCTCGTTGCCGCCGTGGTCTTGGTTGCTTAAGTTCGCTATTGTTGAGGGTCAAGGTAGATTGTTTTGTTTTGTTTTGGTTCCTTGCAGTTTATTTGCGGCCTGAGTCTTTGCTGTGGTACTCAAGCGCATTTGTCTCGTGACGAGATACAGAAGGTTGTTGACGTGTATCGCCAGCCCGATGGCCGAGTGAGATACAAAGAGTTCTGTGATATAATGGAGAATGGTTAGTTGTCTCAAGTACTACATGTACCACGTTATCTGTAAACAGATCAAATTTCCCCCCCTTTTTTCATTCATGAGTAAAAATCACATTATCCGGGGGCGTAATGGCCTTGAAAAAAACGAGAAACAAGGAACTTTGTTTACGTAGACCAAACAATTGCTACATTTGTTTGTCATTCAATTAGAGATAACTCTGAGAGCGAGGTTGCAAAGCTGACAGTTTTGTTGGATAGGGGCAGCGGAGGTGAGCGTAAGCAAGTGGCGAAGCCGCGAGGAGAATGGGACGAAAATAATTATTATTAATTATTGTTATTATAATTATTATTTTGCAATGTATTGACCAAATATTCAACAATATGGAGTTTAATCATAAACTGCTCTTTTTCTCGTTTCTCAGCATTCACAGTGCCAGATCTTGAGAAAAAGCCAACTGCTGACGTTTACAGACCTCCCACTGGTGCACTGACAAAGGTACTTGAATTGCTTTGAGCAAACTAAAGTAGACATCAGGTTACTGCGTAGTGTGCCCTTAACATTCTGTGTGTTGTTTCTCTTTTTCCATGTGACGTCACAGTGGAATAATAAGGTTTTGTTTTTTCTTCAATTACTCATTAATATTTAGTGGGTATATTTAACAATTATTCCACGAGTGCGTGTTGGATATGAGTTCGCTATAATCATCTCATATCCAAGAAGCGCCAGTGGAATAATTGTTTTATTAAAAACGCCCACAAAATATCGAGAATTCTTCCCGACTTTATTTGTAAAAACAACCGATTTTTAACTGGTTTTTAATTTTGAACAGACGAACACAGTACAATATTTGGAGAGCATGGTAAAATGGCCTCTATACCATGATGGCTAAGCGAATCAAAGCTCTAGAATTGCATTATCCAATGATTCAGATTTTAATAATATTAATAGCCTGCGTCGCGGACAGTCTAAATCCCCAATATAGACCACATCGAGTGCTCTATCTTGCCTGGTCCCGAGGCCCCATTATTATGCGCGGCCGATGCGTTTCGGGTCACGTGGTCCGAGAAAGTTTTTTTTCCCCCGGCCGTTCGTCTCGGATACGTCACCGAAATGCTTTGACCGAGAGGGCTGGAAAGACGCCGTACAGGGACTAGGCAATGCTCTATCTAGGTCTCGCGTGACAATTTCCGCTGGAAAGCAGGATAATTATCCAATTGACTTCATGAATATAAACACGTGTAAGGACACAGCAAACTGAAAAGTCAGGAGAGGCTGTTATGTTTTGAGTTGCTACATTTCGCGCGTTAAAACGTTGTTACATTTTGGGTCATTAGAGTTGTTACATTTCTGGTCAATATTACGTTTTGCGTCAAAAGTTTTTTTATGTTACATTTTGCAGCGTAAGAGAAATGTACTGTTTAGCGCTACCGAAATGAAATATTTCAGGGACGTTTTTGAAGCTGTTTAAAACACTCAGCACACTTTTCAACCAGTGATAAAACATTGTTGTTGATGTATAAACATTACTCAATAATATTAATGTTGTCTAGATCGATATTCAGTTCATCACTAATTTGCACTTCGATTAGGTGCAATCTATGGCATTCTTCTTTCCACAGTCAATCCAAAATCTATATTTAATACTGTTTATTTTATTGATTTTACAGGCACCCAATCTGCTTTCTCCGGCGGAAGAACAAAGAGTTAATGAAGTACTGAAGGGGTTTGCAGAGACCGTCCGTAAGCGAAGGCTTATGGCTTATCCTTATTTCAAAGACTTCGACAGGGTATGTATTTTACCCTTTGATCTATCAGGAAACTACATGGCAGGCGTCGAAAGCGTTAGGGTGCGGAGGGATGAAATTCGGACAAATCTTGTAGCTAAAATACGGTATCCGTAACAGCTATGGTATTCAAGTGAACGATGAACCTATCCTGCGAATACAGCCGTCGCTCCTCGCCGCTGAAACGTCTCTAGCCGCGAGGAACAAGGAGAGAAGGCTGTATTCGCGGACTGAAAAATCATGTAAGCAGGACACTGTAGCAAAAAACAGTTAGAGATTAAAGGTATCGCTAGTTTTGATGCGACTTCAATTTTTTTTCCCACATTTTAGAGTAAAGGATACACTCGTGGTGTCACTAAAACTCAGTTCGCGAGAATGCTTCACTTCCTGTCCATCCACGTACAGCCACAAGATTTAGCTGTAAGTATTCACCTGTTTGCTACCTTCAAACAGTCAATCGATCTTGGGTCGTTCCATCAATTCCACAACAAAGCTCACGTTCCATCCCGTCGACGAAGGCAACTGCCCTTCTTTTGCATCTGTGTCACAGAAAAGGACAATTGATTAGTGAGGGTTCTTCAATCCCGTCTTGCCGACCAAAGTTTTCGCTCAAACTCGTAATACCGCTTTCCCGTGCATACTTTCAAACCCGAATCTCATCACCATTTTTCTTTAAAATCCCGAATTCTTGCCTTCAAATAAAGGCAAATCCCGCATCCCGAAACCGATTGGGGACCCTAACAAGTGTGGATCATCTCAGACAGGCTTTTTCTCTCTTGTAACGGTAAAAGAAAACTTCAAAACACCTTGTTGCATTATGGTTTAGTGAGGTAAATTTATATGAAGTATCTGATAGTTGCCAAATCTTTTGTTGACATAGTAGAAGAGGGTTGAAAGTTGGCCCAAAGTTTTAAGTCACCATTTTTCATTCAAGTTCTCTAGGAAGAGACAGACGTTTACAAACAGGTTTATCTGCAACTGTTCTGGCAGTAAATCAGTAATACGTCGTTTGTTTCTTTTCTTTTTTTCTCAAAGCTCCTTTGCAAGAAATTTGAATATCCCGTAGGAGGTGACATAAACTATTCCGCCTTTATTCAGGCTATCGATTCAGGTATGTTTTATTTTTAAAAAATACAGTCGTCTCGTATTATAAAAGTGTGAGTCTTTGTGTAGTTATTCGCGCTCGTGCGCAAATTATTAGATAGGAAACGAATGCTAGGCAAGCGATTTTTTATTCGTCTACTCAGTTACCCACTCAGTTCCACCAGTAACAATATTTCAATTTTTTCTCCATCTTTAGAATACACTGGAACAGCAACAACCATTTCTGACTTTGCGCAAAAAGACAAGTAAGAAAACATCTCACGTTTGAATCTACAAATCGATACAAATAGCCGTTGATTGCGACGCAACAGTTGCGTTACGATCATTGATGTTAAGATTTTCTTTGATTTTATCAGTTTCAATTGCACTCTTGTAAACAGAAATTTCTTTTGTCTCTAGATCTTCAGGTGAGAGTGAAGAGCCGCGCCCACTGGATCTCAGCTCGGTTGACAGACAGGAGCTGATTGATCGCATTAAACATTACGTGCTGGTCAACAGATTAAGGGTAAGTAAAGGTGATGTTACACGGGACGATTCGCAACGACGATTTTCGGCGCAACACAGCGTTACAACATTGATGCAACATTGTTTCGAATATCTGCAACATTGTTCCAACACTGCAACGCTCATGTTAAGACCTCCTTGGCGGTTACGTAGTTATTCCTTTTATTTGGAGCTGGCCGTGCGGGCTCCCTGTTAAAATCTTTACCCTCTGTAGAGCTGAGCCTCCCCACCCCACCCACCGTTCCTCTTCCGTCTTTCTGCGTTGGTGTTTGACTATAGCTTCAACTGATTGAGTGGAAATCAGGCGTTGATTGGCTACCCGAGCTGCAAGATAGGCCTCTACAGAATTCCTGATTTATTCAGGCACGATCATGTATTGACGGAGCTTATTAGATCAAGATAGCAAGACATTGGCCCCGCTCTCCAGCCACCCTGACCTCACACTTTACAGCACACTAATCTTTGGGTCTCCTGTGGTTCGTTGGGTGTCCTGTCGCTATATAGGCGTTTAAATGTCCATTTTTGTGACAGAGTAATTTTAATCAGAAATGGCCAGCGGTATCATTATAACTTGATTTACAATCGTAACACAGCTATTGCATCATTCTAAATGCGCTAAGTCTCGCATATTGTGGCCCGCGCAAACATCTTCAAGTTATTTTCGTGTGACCCAAAACGAGCCTATTAAGACCCAAATCACAAAGAAGTAGAACTCGTGATTGTAGGACACCCTGTTAGTACATTATCCCATAACTGTTAATTCGGCCAATAAAAGGGTCTGTAATTAGCAAAATCTGTATGCCAGTTCGTCGAATCTCAGATGATTTTTTACTGCCCAGCATCTGCTCGTAGCATCATAACGCGTGTTTCTTTCTTGATATCAGAGAGACTAAGCGTCGCGTTTACAGCAAAGGGCAAACGTGAGATTCAAGCTGAGAAATTTTCAAAATGAGAAATGAGCAGATAAAAACAGCTGAAAATAATTCTTATGTATAGAATTAGCGTAAATCTACCGATTTTCGTGGAGTTATAATGAACAGTAAACGACAAGTAAATGTAAAACTTGGTCCGGGGTACAAATTCACGTTTGCCGTTTGCCGTAAACGCTATAGCCGTAATAGAGAGTTTAAGCTTCACGTATACGGCAAACGTCAGATTCAAGTTAAGAATTTCTCAAAATAGGAAATGAGCAGATAAAAACAGCTCAGAATAATTCTCATGGATAAAAAATTGTGTGAAAACTACTAATTTATGGGTAGAAATATTGAACAGTAGACGACAAGTTATGGGGAAACTTGGTCACGTGGAACAAATTCGCGTTTGACCTAAACGAGATGATTAACCTCTCTAAACTCTCTATTATGACTCCAGGTTGAGGAATATTTTCAAGATTTCGACCCTCTTCGTCATGGTTCCATTAGTCGCAGTCAGTTCCGGCGATGCTTAAGCTCCATGGGTCAACCGAATTTGACAGATGAACAGTTTGAAGTACTGGCCCAGTACTACAAAGATCCAAAGATTCCCGGTAACATTATGTGGACTAGATTCCTGACTGATACTGAAATGGGTGAGTAACACTTTATGCTGGCAACCTTACTGGATCATTATACGTCTCTGGAAAACTGCCCACCTACCCCTTCCCTAAGCCAACATTTTGCCCTAAGCGAGAAGTAAGTGTTAATGTTGGGTCAAGGGAAGGGGTAGGTGGGCCCGCTTTGCTCTTGAAGGAGCTGCGTCGCGAAATTTATCCAAATTCAAACAGTGAGAGCTGCCACTAAATTGAGTGAAACGTAAAAATAACCACTCAAAACATTAAAAGAAGGTATAGATAACACAGCAAACACAAAAGAAGGCATGGATGGACAAACTTGAAGAAGATTGAAACGGATTAGAACTGTGGTTTTCGAAAACTTGTTATCCAAACAGTTTTTCAAAGTTCATTTTTTTTGTAGCGTTACCAAATATAATGCTTCGGAGACATCAATCTGCTACACAGCCGTTTTTAGTGTCGTCACGCAACGCTGTGTGGAGGAGCGTTGCGTGATGACACCGAAAACGGCTGTGTAGCAGACTAAGGAGACATTGGTTGACTCGGAGTAATGGTTTAGTAAGTCACAAGTGATTTCTCAAGTTCCTTTTCGAACAAGGACACGTAATTAGCATTTTGTTATACATTGTACTCACTATCTGTCTTCTCATTGGCTAAGAGTCTACAGCTAATTTTGGAAATCAGGGCAACCTACAGATTAATTAGTTTTCTACTGGCAGATAACTGACTTATCTGTAGGTTGCACGCGCAATGCATGATTTCCAATAACAATATAAATTTAGGCTCCTTGCGACGATGTGTTTATCGTTATTTTCTTCAAAACAATGTATTAAAAAAACAATTATAAATAATCAAGGTCTCGGTAAGTGTTATCAGCCTCCGCCTCCGACGCGGCTGTTTACACTTTCTCGACCTTGATTATTCCGGATATCCCAAAAACCTCATCCAATAATTGTTTATTATCAACAAAGTGAACCAGACAGCCATGACAGTCAGCCCTTGGTGAAAATTGGGCGGAATTCGCTCCTAGTTAGGCCCTTAAGTTTTCGAACCATCAAGCTAATCTCTAACCATAGCTGATTTCTTTGCTCATTGTACAATGAATTTTATCCCTCAATATTTCGAACTTCTGTTCTTTTGAACCTATTTTTGCTTCCGTCGACGGGGAGCCACAGGGGAAGTGGAGGTGAAATTCAAGTTCCAGACAGAGACGTAGTGGCAAGCTCTCCTTCCTTTTCCCACCCCGTCGCCAGAGCTCCCCAGAGAGCTTGCTAGCAGGCTAGAGGGATCGCATTGCATTTTACATTTAGACAAATCTGATTCCAAAACTGAAACTCTCATATTGAAGACCAAGTCTGGCAAGTGGATGGAGCCAAGATCTAACTAATGCTAACACTTTCTTTACGCAGTATTTACACGCCGTGGACTTGAGAAGGCTCCAACATACGAAGTACCCTCCATGGAGACCTTCCAAATGAGTAGACCTGGGGCGGGCTCAGATCGCCTTTCCATGGAAGACGAGGAGTTCCTGCAAAGAATCACACAGCGCATGCGCCGAAAGCTGATTGAACAGCGGATTCTATCTAAGCCTTGCTTTCAAGATTTTGACAAGTGAGTCGTAACAATTTAAGCGAAAAATAGATCACGTTTTGATTACCACGAAAATGAAATTGATTGCAATTTGAACGAAAGATGTGGCCATCTAGTTTCATGTGATTTTTTTTGAAGACGTTATTGTAGGTTGAACACAGATGAGCTTACTGTGATTTTACGCTTTGAAACCTTGCAAAATACTAGTTACTTTTTGCTACCTATACAGGCATAATAACGGTCACGTAACCAAGATCCAAGCCAGTCAATGTCTACACACGCTTGGCCTGACAGATGATCCAGAGGAGATAAAGGTAACGAAACAAAATTAACGATGGGACCTGCCCCTCCCCCCTCCCCCTAAGAAAAAGTGGTGCGTTATCATATTCGATTTACAATTATTGTAAACTTGGCAAATTTACCCACTACTGTTCAATTGCTTGTATGCGAATCACGCATCACACTTAAGAATTCCATGATCAGACTTGAAGATATCATTTCATACAGAGTATGAAAGTAGTAAGTTATAAGAGCCTTTTACATTGCAAGAAAGACTGCCACGAGGAAGTATTGCTTGGTAGCTTTCATTTGAATTCTCAGGTTTTAGGATTTCATGCGCGGAGCAGATTCAAGCTGCTGATCGCGTCTGTCATCCCAGTGACGTAGGTGTTTTATATGCCATTTTTTCATCGTTTTGTTATTTTTTGTTGTGCAGATCTTACAGTCCCGCTACTCAGATGATATCGGCTTTAATTACATTCAGTTTCTGGAAGATCTTCAGGTAAGAGGAAGTAACATATTTTGACGCGTTGTCTAGCAATCATTAGAGATGTGTAGCACAATTTGAAACTGCATTCTCAAGTTCCATAAAGCATTTATCTTAAATTACATGCAAAAATTAGCGACATTAACACCTTAGATTTGTGCAACCAAAAATGTTCAAATTATAGTCTTTTGCAATAACCAGAGTTGTAGTGAGCTATAAGACAAACTTTGTTAAGGCGGCTCGATGGGGTTTTTTCATGGTCAATACCTCCGAAATTTGAGCATAAACTACGTCGCCATTAACAAAGATTTGGAAAAATTACCACCACAGCTGTATTAGATAAAGATGAAAATTTGTTATGATCAGGGTTACAATGGCATCGGAGTTGTCATAGCAACAAAATAACGTCATTACTTATTTTACTTGCAGCTGTATTTCTTGGCACCGGGAGCTATTCTTCCAAAATCGTTCGCGGGAGTTTATTCTTCCAATAGCCGCTTCGTTGTCCGTGAAGTTTAAGCGAAATCCCTGAGAGCGTAATCAAGATATTTTGGGATGAAGTTTTTATGGTCTCAAATACGGTAAAAACTGGGCAATCTATATGTTTGGCCATTATCTGTAGAAAACGAGTGCTTTTAAAATCAACTTTTACTTCATAGTAGTTTCAGTCTCAAGTAAAATAAGTAAGGGAGTCGTTTCATTGCTATGACAATTCCGATGTCTTTGTAACCCTGATCATAACAAATTTTTCTCTTTATCAAATACAGCTGTGGTGGTAATTTTTCCACATCGTTGTAATAGTGACGTAGTTTATGCTCAAACTTGGGAGGTGTTGTCGTTGAAAACCCCCATCGAGCCACCTTAAACTAAACAAATCTACAATGGCCTCGTTGCCATGGCTCCCCTTTCCCTACTCTCCCTATTTTCCGCGTTTTAGTGGAGCCTGCGTGTTAGCTTATGCTTTTAAGGTGATGTTACACGGGACGGGGCGAATTGCAACGACGACCACAGCGTTGGTATGTTGGAACAATATTGTAACCTTTCGAAACAACTTGGTCGCAGCAATGTTGCCACGCTGCATTGCGCAAAAAATCGTCGTTGCGAAATCGTCTCCTGTAACATCACCTTTAGTCTTACATGAGTGGTGAAGTAAAGTCATATATTCTATTCAGTTGTTATACATGTCTATTGTGGCCCTAAAAGTGCCTTTAGTTCCACACGGCTCAAAACACCGAGGGTCTGTTAGACTGCAAAACAGTCCGTATTTTTGCGTATTCAAGTACGCGCGAGCAGTCAAACAAAAGGTCTGGAACGAGGCTGACTACGGGCGTGTGAGGCTCGCGCGCTTCGCGCGCGTAAGACTCTTACGCCACACTTTACCGACTTCTTTACTGATTTTGAGAAAAAAACCGACTGTTTTGCAGTCTAAGGGTCTGTTTACACGGAGGGACTGGGTGCCCGACTGTGAGCTACCCAGAGAGCCAAACTTTCATTTCCTTTGTGGTGCTTTCATGCTAGATGTATAGAGGCACCCTTTTCGAGTTTTCCCGCTTCTTGTCTACGACTCTCTAGTAAGCAAATAACTCGTCCTTGAAATTGTCTTTAGTAGTCAATGGAACATTTCTCTCATTACAGTGATCTCTTTTTCACGTTTTTTTTCCCTATCGGATAGCCGTCAGAGAAACCAGAAATGAAATACCTTCAAAGATTAGAAGAGCTGAAACTCACAAACCAGAAACACCTGCCTGACTTGGGCGACAACAACTTCGAGAAAATCATGTACAAGATTAAATGCAAAGTGATGAAGGAACGAATGAGGCTCAACGAGTTTTTCAAGGATTACGACAAGCTTCGTACTGGCAGAATATTAAAGACGCTCTTCCCAAGAGCCATGGATCTTTCTTCCCTTAAGCTGACAAAAGTTGAGGTGGAACAGCTTATGGAGAGGTGGGTTAAGAGAGCGCATAAGGGAAAGTGACCTCGGTTTGTTTTATTTGTTTGCTTGTTTGTTTGTTTGTTTTTTGTTAATGACCGGTGCAATGGGAACAAGAGTTTTTTTCGTAAATCTTGCAGTTATACCTCAAGCTTGATTACCGATTACCTTAAATTCTCTATAAAGCCCTCCCTCCTCAAATAAGCCCCCCTCTTCAGGGAGAAAGAGAGTTTTCCAATAAATTTGCATAGATGCTGGTCACGTGAGTGAAAACGCTCCATAGGAAGTTATTCCGTAAACCAATCAGAAGTTCAAGGCAAATACATTTTACGACAACGTAACGAGTACAGGAGACCTAGTTTAAACTAACCAAGACAGTGGACGTGTCGGCTTATAAAGGAGGAAATAAAGGTGTTAAAACTTTTCAAAAGAGATTAAATATTGACCGTTACTGTTCACGCTCTCTTTTTCAGATATACCGCATTTGGCTATCCAGACTACGTGACCTACACAGCATTTGTGGAAGAGATTGAGTCTATTTTCACCTTAAATAGTACGTAACAGTTTGCTTTAATATTGTCCTAAGCTATTTCTACACGTAAGGCTATCTGGTATTCTTGGTTTGCAACCACGTGACAAGGCGGCCATGTTGGGGTCAAACCAATAGAATTTTTTTTCGCGAAGAATTCACATGAAAATAGAGTTTAGTTCCCAAAGAAGAGAAATGCTTTTGTTCTTGACCACCAACATGGCCTGGTTTTCGAGCCTGCGCAAAAGCTATCCGGTATAGCGTGAACATAACCTTAGTATTTAGCAAATCAATGGATAGAAATTTTCGCACGTTTTGATTGAATTCCGCAACTCGAATTATTCTGGGCTATTCGCCTCCCCTTCGGAGGATAGCTGTATTGTATCATTTATTTTATCTCATTTTATAAATACAGTAGAACCTTGGTTACTCGAACTCTGAAGGGGAACGAAGAACAGTTCGAGTTATCGGGATGTGAGAGTTTACTGATATTTCAGCAATTTAGTATATAGTAGAGTGCGAATAAGGGCCTGTTTACATGGAGGTGGGGAACCCCAGGTAGGTGAGGTAACCCGCCTCTCCACATAATCTCTTATTTTAATTTGATCACGTTTACATGATAGGTGGGGCGACCCGCCACATGTTACCTCACCTATCTGGGGTCCCCCACCTCCATGTAAACAGGCCCTAAGACGTACATCATCAGAAAGTGTGACACGACTATGCATTTTTATGATAATAATGGGAAATGACTGTCAAATAGGTGATCTGTTCGTTGTACTTAAGCTTATTGAAAACAAGTGCAAATTGCTGTACTGTTAGTTTTAGTTTTTTGCAACGTACACACCAAGAAGAGCTAATGGGATAACATACGTGGTGAGTTTTCGAGTTATCGAGGTAAATTTGATCAAGGGAAATGAAACTTAGCTCGAGTTTGCGCGGAATTCGAGTTGTCCGAATAAAAATGACTGAAAGGTAGGGTCAAATCCAAGGGAAATGGGACTTAGTTCGAGTTAGCTGGGAGTTCGAGTTATCCGAGTCCCAGTTACCGGGTTCTACTGTACAGACAAAACTGTTCCAAAACTCATCGCCAATGTTCTTCCTCGTTCGATCTTTTGAATGCTGACGAATTCCTTAAGTTGAAATTTTAAAGACCGTATCCAAGTTCAACAAAAAAGGGAGTCCTTTTTTTTGTTTTCTTGTCTTTCTCTTTAAAACTTTACATGTCATAGTCGTGCGATGAACGCAAAGAAATGTACCGAGAAGTGTGATGCACGTGCAGAGCTGTTGTTTTGCTTGTTGTTTGACACATCGCATTTTTCGACGTCCTATCTTCCTTCGTCATCGTGGTAGCTTTGATTAAGCTCCCATATGATAAAATAATAGGTTTAAGACTCAAAAATATATTATCAGAGTGTTTAAAAAGCCAAGTTAAAACACCCGAGACAAACTTTGAAAGAACTATGAGGCTAAAGAGATTTTCAAAATCATAGTGTAATCCTTGGTGATCTGCCTCAATTTAAGCCATGCGTGTCTTAAGTATATTTTCTGTGATAACGGAATGTCCCTTTACTGCTCAAACGGTAATTTTCATATTTCACCTAATTTGGAGGCCAATTCTTAATTTTTGAACTTGGCTTAACTATGTGACACAGCTTAAGAAAAATCTTGAAGAAAAAGTGTGGGACTTACTGATTGAGGTCTGCAGTATGGCCAGTCCGAGGACTTAAATTTCTCTTCCTTTTTACCTTTTAGACCTTGAAAAAGCACCTCTGGTCGTCCCAGTTCAATTCCGTCCCAACCTAGAAGGCGAGGACAACAAACTGACCGCAGAAGAGGAGCGTCTCTTGGAAATTGTCATGCATCGTTTGGCAGACCGCGTGCGTATTCGCCGCATTCAAATCTTCCCGCTCTTCGAGGACTACGACCGAGTACACAATGGTACTGTCTCTCAGTTCCAATTCCACCGCGTCCTTAGCGAGCTTGACCTAGGGAGCCTGGTGAGCGGGCGGGAATTCTTGGTGGTAAAGAAGAAATTTCTCGTTGTCCTTGGTTACAAGCACGACTTTAACTACATTGGGTTCTGTGACATGGTGAACGACTTTGCAAATTTTGAGTTTGGAAAGCCGTAGTGTCGATTTTAGACTGTTTTACTTTGTAATATGAGAAAAATACATATATTTTGTAATCTTTTTTTTTTTTTCTGTTGACATGTGAGGAGTATGTTAGTGTAAATAAAGAGTATTTTATTGAAAGAAACATGTCACTAAAAGGCTACTAAAAATAATTTTAAGTTTCCCTGTACTCTTTAACAAAGCTTAAATTTGACCATCGAGGAACCGATCGAGTTTTACTGGTTCCACTATCAGGAAGAGGAAAATGGCTTTGAATTTTCAATTACAGATGACATTTTAATAGTTATTTACGCATCCTTTCAGTGTTACGTTAAACGCCTGTGTCTTCATTGTCTATCATTTGACTTAAAATAAAAAGATATTTCACCGCAGAGTGTTTGTGGAAATATGTTTCTCAAACTTAGCAGTGATAATACGATAAGATTTAAAAAACATGCACCACCATTTGCCACCTTACAAACGAGAAGGAACTCTTGGCCGAGCTAACGTTTGAAGAGACTTCTGGGACTATAACTGGGGACAGGAAAAAATTGGCCAATAGCTGACTGGCGCGTCCCCAGTAGCGATCCCAGAAACCATTGCGGGACACATTTCGGTTCCAGTCTCCTGCTCGTTTCTAAAGTGGCGAATTTTTGATGGGGCGATCAAAGTTCATAATAAGAAACAAACTCCTTAGGCTCGATTTCCGCCGCTCTCTTTCGGGTCCTCCCCGGGTAGGATCTGTTCGGGGGAGAAACCCGAGTTTATCACGGCTCGATTATGAGCAGGTCAAAAAATTTAATCCCGTTCGCTTACTTAAGAAAAGAGAGGGAAACTGGGGCGAGTTAACTTTCGTTAACTTTGGTTCGAAAAGAAAGTGTTGGAGCGGCGCGAATGCCAAACCTGAGATAATTGGGACTGTTACTACGGACAGGAAAAAGCTGGCCGGCGCATCCCCGACTGCAGCAATCCCCGAAACAATAAAGTAAGATTCATATCGACTCCAATTCCCTCCTCGTTTCTAAAGTAGCAGTGAATTTCAAGAGGTGGGGAGGAAATTGAAAGTCTCTCTTTCCTGTCGGCCGGCGTTTTAGAACAGCAACCAAGTGACGTCATTAAATTCAAGATGGCGGGGCGAGGACATGTTTCTCGCATTTAACCTTCTTCAAAAGAAAAACAGAGTTTTATCCAGTTCCAAACAGAACATTCTCGGTGAGAAGGGTTGTTTTTCGGTCTGTCTGAGAGTCACTGACAATTCAATGTTTTTAGTATTTTGAACTTTATTTAATAAATAATTACAGTACCATCGTCCTTAAATTACATTTAGAGACTTTAAAATAACTGTAACAATAGTAGCATTTCTTTCATACAATGTTGGTTCTTGACAATTTAAACATATTTCTTAGAAAAGCCGGCCAAATGTTTTAAATGATTACAAGGCTTGTGCAACAAAATGTTCCATAGATAAAACAGGCTCGCCTTCTGACTGGCTCTCTACAAACCGTGCAAATATGTGAGAAATCATAGTTGTGATTTCGTGGTCAGTGTATGAGCTTACTTCCCCTGGGCTTATCTATGACGTAAAATAGATTACTTAAATTTCATCAAAGAGAGTTGAAGAATATGCACACGAATCAGGAGATTTGAAACCATGATGGCAAGGGCCGAGAGAAAACGTTACTTAAAAATATAACTCTCGTTCTTTTGATTTGTCTTCAAGTTGCCAAAAAATAAACTCGTAGTTGCAGCGAACGGAAGAGGAATGCACCAATCTGTAAAACGAACTTTCCAGCGTCTTGGTTTGCTTATCTAACTTTTCTTTCCGTTGTTGTTGTTCTCTCTTACTGTTGCCATCTTGTTATCTTAAATTAAATGCTCGTAACTTTGATGGACATTGAAATGAGAATGTCAACCAGACGACACCCAATGCACCTTATCCTGTCTTTGTGCAGTGGAATCTTGATATAATGAACCTCTATTTAACGATTTCCTCGGTATTACGAACGATTTTCTTTACCCATGGGATGATAAAATATGCGAAAAAGAACCTCGAGATAACGAAACTTCGTTATACCGAACAAATTTTGCCACTCCCTTGGCCCCTCGTTATACCGAGGTTCCACTGTATAAGGAAACATCTAGAAGAAATTTCTAACAACCTAGTCAATGCAAATTAGGGCCGGTCGAAGGAAGGATAAATAACAGACGAACGAAATAAACTTTGAAAGTCAATTGTACAGTTATCATACGACCTATTTAAGGAATAAATATTTTTTTATGCTTTATAATTAAATATAATCTTTTATGATTTAAGTTTTTCTCCATTTTAGAATCTAATAATACTAACAAGTAACAAAAGCAAAGTTTTACAACATCTTCCAAAGGACACTATATACAATTTCAAATGCTATTTGCAAGAAAAACGTAACGACCACAAAAAAGGGTCCGCAATACGATCATGTGTTAATTATTAATCAGGGAGTTATACTTTTTTTTCAATGGAGTGGTTACCCTGAATACCCAAGGAAGTTGAACAAGTGATAAAAGCCAACGGAATATTGGGTTAACTCATAGCTTCCTAAAATTTCCTTCTATCTGTGCTAACAAGTCAAGCAAGCGTCAGGAAAGATTTTAACAGTTTTTTTAAAAAATAGAAATAACCATTAGCCGTAAAACGGCTTACAAAAAACTTTAAACTCGTCAAACCGAAAAACTGACAAATTTTAACTGTTTGTCTTCCAACAACTGGTCACTTTAAAA
This sequence comes from Porites lobata, assembly GCA_942486035.1. Taxonomy (NCBI): domain Eukaryota; kingdom Metazoa; phylum Cnidaria; class Anthozoa; order Scleractinia; family Poritidae; genus Porites; species Porites lobata. The sequence goes on from CALNXK010000102.1 coordinate 411,061, forward strand.
GTGTCAGTGTCAGCTGTTAATTATTATTATTATTATTATTATTATTATTATTATTTTTATTATTATTATTATTATTATTATTATTGTTATTACAATTATTATTACTATTATTACTTTTGCCGTGGTAAGGGCATCAAGAAAGAATCTATTAACTTAAAAGTGTTAAGCACCCAAGTAAGAATTTTTTTCAAAAGGCAACGGAAAGAAATTTACCGTTAGTTCCATCCAAATTAAATATTATCCATCTACCGTAAAAGCCATCACTCAGCGAAGAGCATCGATTTCTGCTCTTACCGTGCAATGCCCTCTGGGTAATATACTACGGTTTTGCAATACTCTTGAATTTACAGCAATAACGTTTGTTCAAACAGCAAGGTTTTCAACCGAAATGATTTTTGCTATGTTTTCAATATTTCTCCCTCGTATACCATATTTTTTGCACGAACAATACACACGTTAAAAGCATATTTTTCTTATCTTAATGATTTTCTCACGAAAATGCTTTTCATGACTGGATACGATTGATTGATTAATTACCCATATCACACTACTATTAACAACCATTAATTCTATAAAGAAAGATTTTTTTGTGGTCACCCACTATGTTTCGCTTTGCTTTGCTTTACGACTGTAAACTGATTTACAAATTATCCAGTATTTAAGTTTCAAATTATCTGGTAATTTGGGGGGGAAAGGATCTAATCTCCTGCTCTTGTCAATGTCATCATCGCAAAAATTGTTCTATTTAAATTGCTTCTGTATCGCTCGTTCATCTCACATCCACTGAAATCTTGGCATGTTCAGACTGGAGAAGGTCACCGGCCGATGGAATGCGGACCCAGGTCGTTCAATGCCGTAAAGTAGTCCCTTTTGTCCGGGTCTTAAATGTGAGAAATTCGCCATACTTTCTTGAACGACTGGAGAAAAAAAACAGAACTGTTAGCTCCGGGATTAGTTGTGGCTATGATTTTCAGTGTCACCATTTTGCGCGTGCTCAAAGCAAAGCAATTTACGTCACCCACCTGATTTCGGCCAATGATCAGACTGATAGTGACACCACGTGACCACCACCTCGCTCATTCTTTGAAGGGTAACCTTCTTAGGATCACCGGAAAAGTCGAGTCCTGATAAAATTAAAGAAAATAAATTCTTAGGTTTTATGACAAAACGCAAGTTAAAAACAATTAATTTTACTTTGTCTTCCACTTCATTGAGTCTATAGTCCATTTTCACAATGACGACATTTGACTACAACTTCCAGAATTCATTTTGATTTTTCTTCCCAAAGCTTACTTAAATTTGTCAATCTCGTTGGAGTTTAATAAAAAGGAGCTCTAATTTGTAAAAGAAAACAACACCTGAAGGATTCTGGTAGTTGAAGTAAAATGACGTCATCGTGTAATTATCCTTTTGTAGCAGGAGAGCAAATTTTTATTATAAGAAATTTTGATTTTTTCGCATTTCAATAAAGCAGCAAAATTTTTCTTTATAGTTGCTTGAAACCAATTCCTTGGCCCAGAAAACCCCTTCATATCATAAGCCAACTGATGTATGCCTCTAAGCAAAGTGTGACAACATCAGCGAAACTCCAGTAGCCTAAGGGCCTCTTCATATGAGCCCGGTTGACCGGGCTGGCTCGGTTACCGGGATGAATTTTGCCTTGGGTTCATATGAGAAATTTTAGCCCGGTTTCCGAGATGAGAAAAGGTCAAAGATCCTGGGTACGAGTTCTGGCGCCAAATTTGGGAAACAAAGCAAACATAGCGAAACACAAAAATTTTAACTTTCGGGCCTATCTTAGCATCGGTAACTCTTAAAGTTGTATCACTGCAGTTAAATGGGATGCTTATGATGTGGAAAACACAGCAGGCAATGCAAGACGATGCCATCCGGACCGCCAGAATTCATTCCGCCGTTCATCCCGGTAACCGGGATGAAGTGTTCATATGGCAAAATTTTCAGCCCGCTTACCGAGATCTCGGTTGGAAAAACCGAGATCTCGGGAACCGAGCCAGCCCGCCCTCTCATATGAACACATCGAAAATTTTCCAAAGGATTTAGAGGTGAGGCGAGATCTCGGAAACCGGGCCAGCCCGGTCAACCGGGCTCATATGAAGAGGCCCTAACTAAGGTCCATCACCAAACTACTCTGAAAAAGCACATGGAGAATCAAATAATTACATTTATCAGTTGTGTAATCATTTTAAAATTAAAATCTTTTTCAGCTTCTCACCTGCTTTTCTTCTTTGCCATTGTTCAGATTTTTCTCTGTCTCCAACAAGTTCACCAGCTACAGAAAACACTTTAGGAGCGACAATGTTACTTCCCCAAAAGTTCCAGAATTCTCGAATGACGGAACCAAAAATACCCCCTGTGATAAAATGAAAACAAAGAAGTCGGTGAGCATTTCAAGAATCCTTTTCTTTTTTTCTGGGAGACAACGTCAGTACAAACAAAATTTGGTATTTTCGCTCGTAGGATTACTAAGCATATTGTAAATCGTTTGAAGTCGATGTCATACTAAGTAGGTGGAATATAATCGTCTGGGTTAGTGTAATCCTTAATAGGATTATGACAGTGACTGACGTTTCGCGGAACTGTGCAGAGAGCTATTATCAGAATCAAAATGAGCTGTGATCGCCAATTGATGTTATTTACTCTACTTGTTGACCTGGTTGAAGAATATTAAAAGTTTTGATGTTATTGGCACAGACTCTAATAAACGCGGAGAGGTATGCATTTTGTCGAAAGAATCTTAGGCGTTGGCCAGGCTATGTAAATTTTACTACGGTTATTTTTAGAGGTTGTCATTAAACGGAAGTCTAATTCCTGAGCCGTCCGCACATTTATATCAATTTTTTTGAAACGTCATCAAGTCCACGCGCTAATGCCTCAAAGCAAACAATGCAGAATATTGTAATGGCATATGTTTAATTCTGTCTTTACAACACCTCTCGCAATCAACTTCCGTTTAATTTCAATCATTTAATTGCTCTAAAAATAACTTTGGTGAAATTCACATATCCTAAGGGCTAGACTCTATTCCATTAATCTCTCCTGCTTTTGTATAGCAAAACATATCATTTTCAAAAAAAAATTCATTTAAAAATTTTCTTACCAGAGAGCATACAATCCGTGCTCACATATTCCTGAGTGCTGCACTTCTTCCCCATTAGCCTTTGCGTCATGTCTCGGAACTTCATTGTAAGTACGGGATCCTGAAGTCTGGAGATGATTTCCCGTTTGCAGAGCTCAAAGTGCATGTCATAACTCTGAAGACTGCTGGTTATCTTTTCTCGGAGCATCTTGTACAAAGAACTTACGCTTTTGTACTGGAACACTTTAAGCAGTGTCTGTACTTGGGAATTGATGATCATGTTCACTATCGCCTCCGTCACCATTTGGGACTGGTCAGCGGGAAAGTCGTGAATAACCATCTGCCACTGCGGTCGAGGAAAGGAAACAATTAGACACAAGGGGTGCGTAATGTTTTTACAAAAATTACCCGGGCAGTGGAAATCTTGTGCATAAACATAAAAAATTACAAATTTAACGAGGTGGGAGAACAACCCGCTACAAGGTCTATCCAAATCAGCTGAACAGATTAAAATAAGCAGAAAAATTGCATCCGACCTCAAATCACAGCCCATGTTTTCTGAAGCTTCCCTGATGGAATAACGCGAACCATGTGATTTTCCAACCTGAATTTCCGGTTTTCCAATGTAAATGGTAAGTGCCCTTTTTCAAAATGTTTCCATTGTATCTTTTCCAGGGTAGGAAATGAAAGCCGTTTCTTTTGGACTTTTTTTTAACACTCAGCAGCAATAATTGTAAATTTTGTACTATTTTATTTTCCCCTACATATAAGTTTTGATTCCTTTCCAAACGAGCCATTATCCACTGCCGACAGTTAAGTGGCTTTCACAAAAATTGATCTTTCAGACAGTTTCTATCTCTACTTTTTGGTACCTTTAAATCAAATATATGTTTTCAGTTTTATTCTTCATTTAATTTGTTTTACTCAGAATGAAGGTTCAAGAAACTTTTGATGCTTTACCTTAGGCGAAAAGAAATCCTCCTGAGGAGTAGAACACAGGCGAGCCAATGTTTTCATATGATGAATTTGCCCTTCCTTTGATCCTTGTCTGTAAAGCGTCGCCATAACAACAGGCCACCCCATAACGTTACGAGAAATCATCCGGGTTTCTAACAAATTAAATCCGGTAACAACGTCTTTGAAAGTCTGGCAAAGTAAGTATAATTTCCCGTACGTGATGGTATTTTGATCATGTGACAGTGCCCTTTGGAAGAGAGTCTCTGACTCGGGCAACGTTAAGCAAATATACTGATCTTCTTCATCCAATGAATAGCCCCTTAGTAAACCTACGGAAAGCGAAGCAGGAAAATGGGTAACACTAGCGTCTTTTTCCAATAAATTGTCGTTCTCGGCATGTGGTCGCTTTCTAGACTTGTATTTCTTTCCGTCAGTCGATGAAGAAGAACTCTGTGAAGAAAAAAATCGGAAAAAACGCTGTTATAAGTATTTTTGTCTCATTGCGAGACCAGGAAATCTAATGGCAGAATCATTCTGTTAAATCTTTAAATTAACCAATTTTGGGGCAATGTGAATATTTTTAGATTTCTTTTCGGGTGCACTCGACTATCACATGATAGTGCACGTGATTATCTTCAGGTGAGCACGTGATTGTTTCCCGGCAGCGCGAGCGACAGCCCCATGACAGTGTACTCTTAACTACAAGTTACAACAGTAACTTGTTGTGCAACAGACTTGCTTTATTACCTCCCGTTTTTCTGCCTTTTCCTCTGTGTTTTCCTCTTGTTCGTTGTTTTGTTTCGCGTTCTGTTTGTTGTTCGAGTTTCTATCTGGTGTTGCTCTTCTTGCTTGAGGTCTGAAGTGATCGTGCGTTCCTTTAGATTCAAAATAAATCCCATCCTCTTGATGAACCCAGAAATGAGTCACAGGGTACCCATTGTTTCCTAAAGGAAAAAAGGAATTCAATTAAAAGACGTTGTGTAGTATACCTTCAACGGCGTTCTCAAAGGTTGCTAGGTAACGCTGTCAAATGTCAGTGCTAGATTTTATCAAAGAAATACCTGAGAAAACGTGGTAAATAGAGGGCCGAAATGAAGGCAAAAACAGTTCCGTCAAACTAGGAAGTATTAAACATTTATTTTCACGTAACATTGATTATTTTTATGATTACCTGTGCACTTTCTGTGAACTAGTTTTCCAGCACATGCGGCGTTGGGGCAGTTTTGACCCATTTGTCTTTCTCGAACTGCAAAGAATGAATTAAAAAGGTTTATCACAATCATTACACTTGAGTGAACGATTCGCCATCGCGAAATAAGGGGTTCAGTGAGAAGATGATGTTGAAAGGCGGTCACTTTTCAACGCGTCAGTAAGGTAAAGAGAAGCCTGGCTGTTAGTCAGTTTAGGCAATGGCATATGAAGGCACCATAACAAAAAAATTATGGCAAATAAAAGGGCAATTTGTTTAAAATATCCAGGTAAATACAAGCCATGTGAAACTAAAACTGAACAGGTTTTATTTAAAAGGTAAAAACATAGAATTTTGCCCAGAAACTTAAAAATTAGAAATACCGATTACACTGATATTTCCACAACTGACAGCAATGAAAAAGAGGTTCAGTTAGAACCTGCGTGATTTCGTTTCAACAAAGCTCACCTTTATCAGAAATAGCGGGTCTAACGACAATCTTGAGTCCATTTGGTAGAGTACAATCCTTACTGCAAAGCAGTACACCGACACAGGTCTTCTTAAGCACAAATTTGTTGTGATTGTTTGTGTATTTCATGGCCCACCCAGAGATGTGTGCCTGTGCCTCTCGGCTGTACGGTGAGTAACGGAGTTTTGTAGATCCGTCAATCCATTCTTCGAATTCGTCATATTCCTTGATCGCCTTTTAAGAGCAAAATACATCAGTATGAGATGTGAGAATTGTAATGGTCGTATGTGCGATTTCCTTCAGTTTAAAGTGACAGGATCTTAGGAATTCTTCTAAGTCTTCGGGAAAATCACTTATTCCGCTTAAGAGGGAGCAAGAGTGGCGTATGCAGTGGTGAAAGCACTCGCCTTTCACGAATGTGGCTCGGGTTCAGATCCTAGCTTCGACGCCATAAACTGAGGTTGAGTTTGTTGTTGGTTCTCTCCTTTGCTCTGAGAGGCTTTTCTCCAGGTTCTCCGTTTTTCCCCTCTCCTCATAAACCAACATTTCCAAATTCGAATTCGATCTGGAATGCACAGATACGTTTATACGAGTTCTTACGTGCTTACAATTACTTGTATGAAGGTTTTATAGCTGGTCAAAAAGGGAGATAACATTTTATTTATCAACATGTTAAAAGAGTATTCCCATAAGGATATGACACTGTCAAAGTTGAAATCGTCTACCAATCTTGTTCAAACAACGCAGTCCCTGTAATCAGATTTGTTTTAGTGAGGTTCTAGTGTCCAACTGCGTCATATTTCTTACTTATTTCCACATTACTAAACGGGATCATGTTTACTCTTTAAGAAGACTATACTGGTACCGAGTCTTTAAGTTACAATGCGCGGCTGCCTCACCTGTAAAATGCCTGCCTCAGCTTCAGTGGCATGGAACGCTCTTTGTCGATCATGGACCATTGAATCAGGGCCTAAAAGGTAGTGATACGCGAACGCCCCTGGTACCGGATAGTGTATGGGTGCTTCAGGATACCAAAGAGTGGACCTAAGGAGCAGAAATAAACAAATTTTGCCTGCGTTACACTCCGCACAGCAAAATACAGAGAATACAGACCTTGAATGACTGAAATTACTTGTCTGAGGCTACGGTTCCATATTTTTAGGTCAAAACTAAGCTAAAATTATAACTAAGTATATTCCGTCACCTTTTTAAACAAGGAGATCTCCAAGAAAGATATAAAGTGGTTCTCGTAGAGGGAAAAAGAGCATGATCAGCTTTTTTTGTAATTTTTTAACAGTACATGAAAAGGTTAACCCAATTTGTTTCAACTTGTGATCCTTCTCCATCCTGGCAATGATATTCAAAGACACGGACATATAGTTTAGGAAGTAATTTTTATCAAAACTTAAGCACTATCTATTTATTTCAATACAGCAAGCAGATCAGTCCTGGAGTCGTGTGGACATAAGGTTGCTCTCTTCAACGAGGTGTTAATTCGAGAAACAAGAATCGAAAAGAAATACAAATTTACAAGATTTTTGTTAGACTAAATACAGCACACATGGGGAAAATGGTTTCTACTTACGATAATTTAAACTTCTTGTGAGGAATATGACACAAGTTACCAGTAATAGTTCCCATCTGAACTGGAAATCTAAAAATATATTAACAGTAAGAGAGATAAATAATTTCATCTTTATTTCTCTAGCCTAGAACTAATCGCTAAAAATAAAAGGTTTAAAAGGTGTAAAACGTTATGTTCCTTGCTATAATCTATGCCGAATTCTGAAGTAGCGTGGCTTCATATCTTAGAAAACAGCAAAATTTTATTTTTGACTCTGAAGTTTAGAGAAAAACATTTCGGAACTTTTTTAATTTTAAAAAATGCATGGGATATTTGGCCCCCAATTACAACGATATTTACACTGCTTGATTAAGTCACGATATTCAAAATAACTATTCACGAATTCACCCACCCACCGGAAAATAATAGCACGTATTTGTTATTGCATCGCCAGGCGGAGCAGGCAGGCTACACGTATTGTGCAAAATCTTTAAATTTTACCCTCCAAGAGAAATATAAAAATTATTTCTTCACATTCAACTCGTATTTTTTTTTAAGATTATGTTTTGTAGTGCAGTAACTATCACACTTAAAAAATAAAATTTAAACCATTTTGTCGCCCCGTGATCACCAGTCGCCTGACAAACTAATGTAAGCTTTCGAGACAAGAAGGCCAGTTAATTTCAGAAAGTAACAATTTCTCACACAATTTTTCACTCATGGACATTTTGAATAAAATTGTAATTTATAAATGACAACGGTCTCCTTTTTAAGATACCCGAACCGCCGAAAATTGACGAATTTGTATTTAAACAAAGTTTTAAGTTGAATTAAAATGTTATTAAATGAATTGAAAGTTGTTGTAATACTTTGTGAGAATATAAACTCTTGTTTTGCTAGCTCTAAAAAAATCATGAATTAAAGTAAAATGTTGCCATTTGGTAAAATAATAAGGGCCTTTTGCGTTTTTCTTTTAATGTTAATTGACTTTTTTTGTAAAGTACTTGAATTAAAACTCGCTCTTAATGTAGTCTTCTTTCGTTTCTGTGCTCGTGCCAACGGCCAAATAATTTGAATATATGAGAAGTAATATCCCAGTTTTAGTTTTCGAAGGTCGGAAAACAAATAGTACAATTGAAAATATAAGCAAAGGGCTGGGTCACACTATAATAGAATCTCTGCCCAAAGACTGCATAGTTTACTAAATAAATAGCACCATATGAAAGTACTGATGAAGAGGTTTCATTTAAGTGGCCATACCATAGGATTTCACCCACAAACTCAAACGTTAGAACTAAATACTAAACAAACAGCATCAAATGAAAGTACCGCTAAAGCCGAGGTTTCATTTGAATGGTCTCACTTAGTATTTCTTCCAAGGACTAGCTGTCGTATGATCTCGTATTCACTGGAATCGAAAAAGGTTTCAGCTCTCTCTTTCCATACTCATCTTGAATCACCCACTTTATAGTAAACCATGCAATGAACAAATTTTTCTCTTTACTATCAAAAATCTTTTATTAGCGTATTGAATTGCAAAACCGTTTCCTCTCGAATTGAACTCTCGTTCTTAACTTCTTTGTATCCGTCACGAAGCTTTTCACTCCAGTATACTTCTAAAGGAATTACTTATTAAACCGCATTTAATCGAGGTTCGAATATTTACCCGTCTGTAGTAATGGATGCCAAAGCGCGGTTAAACTTTGCAATTATCTCTCCGTCTTCTGTAGATGAAGAAAAGGGAACATGACAAGCATTAGAAGGTAGAAGAACATCGAGAGATATGAGATCAACGAAGAATTTGGGATCCATCAAAACGTCAAGCCCGAGTGAGTACAACAAAAGTTACACTTACGCTATACTTGAAATACTTGAAAGTTTCTTTCCTGAAAGTTTCTGTCCTTGCCAATTGCAAACCAGAATTCATTCGCACAGTCGATAGCAATTAAGAACTTTAAAAAATCCGCTCCGTGGCCTTAGCTATTGGAAAATGTTGCTTAAGGGCTTTATTTCAGTAAATAGTTGTACTAAGAATATCTTTCACAAGTACAGCGTACTTCAACAATACAAATACTTAAATGAAACTGTTAACCTGTAAGTGAATTTGATCACAAAACTGCAAAACTGGCCGAAGATCTAAATGATTATAAAAAGAGTACTTTTTCCTATTCACTTTTTTCAAACGAGAGAGGGTAGATAGTATACTTGTTAGCTTTTTGAAGCTACATCGTGTCTCGCAAATACTTACGATTTTCGGGTCTTCTCTCTTCAGTTTCCTCTGTCTTTAATGATTCCAAACTCATTACGTTTCACGCGCCCCGTAATTCTCCCTTTATCTTTCGGCAGTTCCTTAAACAAGGAACAGAGAGGGAAAAAAATTGAAAAGCAATGCAATTAAATGCATTCGACCTGTTAAGAGAGGGTGTTAAAACGTTGCTTGTTCTCTTGGAGGTGAGCTAAAATGTCCCGGCTTTTAAGTACACAAAAGTAATTAGAATGTTATCAAAAGTCCATCTTCAAAGGGTTTAACGCAGAGGTTTTATCTCAAGCCATTTTATTTGGCAATCTGCTGTTACAATCGACTAATCGCAGTGGTTATATATTTTATAAGAAACGTTAGGGGTTTGAAGAGTTCGCGCCAGAGTAGACGACGAAAGACAAGGTTGATATTCTTGGTAACATTTTTGCGGAAGCAAGGTAAATACATTTCAAAGAGTACGGCAATCAGTTCAAGCGCAATTAAGATAGAGAATTTTTCTTTGTTTTCAAAAATTTTTTGTTGCAGGACCCCGCGCTTCTCGCCTTTTGATAGGGGGAAAATCAGACGCTCTGAGGGAAGCCGGTCTATTAGAACATACCGTCCATTAATAGCATTCAGAATGCAAAATGGCCCGTAAAAATAACATCAAGAAAAGAAAAAGAGCTCATTAATATCACATCATATAAAAAACGAGGTTACTTTAATGGGAAAAGCTGACCCGCCAAATAATAATAAAAAAACATCAATTTTAGTTTCTTCTTCATTTAGAAACCAGCTGCAATTTTGGGGCATTGACTATCTGCACGAACATTTTTAACATTTCCAGTCCATATCAAGTTAACTGTGAGTTGTTTACCTCAACTTCTAATTCTTCGCGTAATCTTGTCATTTTATAGTTCCGGCAACTGAAAAAAATTATCTTGGCTTTTTCTTATGCATCAAGCAGCTTTAATTTGTGTCTTTTTCCGTTTTTTGGCTTCAAACAAAAGCGCAAGAAAGTGTATTATTCATAAATGATTTGACGCTCGTCCAAATGCAAAACTTAACCCTCCGCTAAGAATTAATCGAGCTGGTCCAGTACAGAAATTATTTTTAAAAAAAGATCCATGTAGATCGACTCACAAATATCTTCCAAGCTGGACTTTATTGAGTTAAAATGAACGATTAGAAACCTGCTTTAAGGTTAACATGAAAGTTTAGTTATTTAAGTGAAAAAGTGCATTTGTATCATAACTCAGTCGTGCACTCAGTTTTCAAGTTTCTATTCAATAACTGATTTTGTTCCGATCGTTCTCGGGGGACTGTACTCAGAAACTTATGATTGTACTTAAAATGAGCAGAATGAGAAAAGGAAAACATCGCACTTCAGTCAAATTAAGGAGAAAAATGGATTTTTGAGAGTCAAAACTATTAACGGATAAAGCTCGCAGATAAATTTCGCGCGGTACGTTTTCAGTTTCATCATTCACCCGTAGAGTCAACATAACATGTAACAACCCAAGAAACAAAGTTCTAACTTTTCAGTCTGCTATAAAATCTTTTGACCTGACCAATCAAGTGCAAACCTTATTTCGGTATTACTTTTACAACACGCTAGTTGTCTTTTTTTTTTTTAAACAATATGTGCAATTTTCTTGAAATTTGCTTCTTAGACGCTCTTGGGTTTTTCACTACTTACCATTGAAACTTTATTCAGAAAAAAACAGTGAGTCCTTGAAACGAACTGAAGGGCACTAGCAGAAATTACTTGTTAACGAGAGATAAATTTCCTTCTAATGTCAGATGATTTCAAGAGGTTCCAAACCCATTTCCCAGCGGGTTTTTGAGAAAACAAACGAGGCAAAATAAACCGGACAATATTACACCGATCAGTTAATAACAAGAAAAAAAAAATCCCTGCTTCCCCTTTCGGCATAAATCAGTTTTGGACATTTTCTCTCGCAGCGGGGTCAAAATGATCAATAATGTCTGGCGGTGCAGGAAGAAAATAACGCGTAAATATAGTAATCTGTTACTTCACTTTATATGTAATTTTGCCCGCTCGCCAGTAAGCATTTGGTTCGTTCTCAAATTTGCTGCCCCCGATAAATCAAACTTTGCGAAGTTTTACGGTTAATTACTTACCTGTGGGGTGTTAGCAGATTAGTAAATTAGTCGTTTTGTGATCAAGCATATTCGAACAGAAAAAAGTACGAAACTTACCGGCAATACTTCCAATGAAGAAATTGCGACTTGAATTTTTTTTTTTGTGAAAGCGGATTTCAAGTGCCTTGTTTAAGATGCGTACTCTTTGGCTGGAAACTGTGAAATGGCGAGTTTTAAAAGTGCTTGATTATCAATTCCGCGCATTGGTTAAACTTTCACAATACTGGGAATTTTGCTGGGAACACCATATGTGCCCGCGATTCACCTGTTCCGAGTCTAAACAGTGAACAATCGAGGGGTTGTCACAGGTCACGTGACGCGCTGAAGTATCGAAAAATGACAGATTTCATATTTACTGAGATGTTGGTCAAGATAAATAATGATACAAGCTACATATTGGCCTTTAATAAGCTCATCTTGGCTCTGAAGGTGTTTGCAAAATTCAAGAGATATCCCGCTCTCGGGGAAGAGTGAAAAATGTTTGTGTCTTGAAAACTGTCGAGCGTTGAACGCGAAGCGAGGGTGCCGGCCGCAGTGAAAAGGGAAGGAAAAAAAACAGCGGCTAACATGGAATCGTTAACAAACTTGGAATGGACAAATGGGAAATCAATTATTAGCTGAGAACGGAACAGATGCAAGATTTCACTAATACAAAGGCAGTTATAGTTGGTAATGGGCATTTAATCACGCGCTATTTGCGCGGCAGTTTATTAATTCAAACACGGGTACAAAGCAACACTTGCGAAAAAGGGTCTTTTGCAGGGGTAATTTTCGCCGGTTGTTTCACGGTCTAAAATAACCATAACAACACAAGGCGAAGCGTTATGAAAACATATCCGAAAGAAAATTCAATGCGGAACGCGCGCGGTACGGTTGAAAGGAAAGATATGTTTATGCAAGATTTAGACATGCTATATGAGTAAGACTTGTGGCCGATTAATTGTGAATCTTTAGAGATAGCGCGCTCGGTGGCAACTCAAAATCTTAAAGATAACGTCAGAGTCCTAAAAGGGTATTTTGTTATTGTTTCGCCACACAGACAAAATCTGAGTATCCTTTTTAATGATTCATTACACCCAGGGAAGGAAATAAATCATATGCTTGCTTTGCGAGCAATTGAGTTAATGCTTATGTGTGAGTTTTATTTCACCTCTGCAGTTTCTGAAATCCCTTTTGATCCTCGACGAGAAAAGCGTCCAAACGGTTTCATGTCGCTAGGATATGGACGGTTTTTACGGCGGATTATTTCTTGCCTTGTAAAAGAAAATTAATTACGAATGCAGATAAGAGGGCTACAATGATAACATTGTGAGGCCAGTAAGACACGGTTTCCGTAACGGGTTATGAATTGAATAAATGATTTTGATATCGTCAAGATTTAAGATTATCTTTCATAGTCAGTTACTTGGATATTCATGTTTCGTTTTTTAACACAGAAGGAAATGTTCCAAAACCAGCTTGTCTTTCTCACCGCCGTAGTTTGCGCTTCTCAAACAATTTGAATAATTTTGTAATCCAGTTTTCTCTTTATTTGCTTGCCGCGCTGAAAGTTTAAGACCAGTTTGCACTGACTAAAAAGTGTAGCTTCAAAGTTTACAGTTTGAATCCAAGGCGCGGGCGACAGTATTGCTTTGGGGCCAGTAACAAAAAGACAAAATCAGTTCGTTTTGCAAGCGGCGAGTGTTTTTGAAACATCCGGCATTTGTGAAATCCGTGCATCCGAAACGAGACAAATGCACGTAAAATTCATGCACATATTTAAGCATAATTTTGTCTAGCTCAATTACCTTGACATCAAAGGGTTTTGGTAAAACAATTATTGCGATGTTATGAAAAAAAAAACATCACAACTTTCCAACTGGTCGTGTGAAGATTTTTGAAGAAAAAAACAGCAACAGCAACGAGGAAGTACTCGTCATTGCATTTTCATTACTTATCTGAAATTTTTGTCACAAGTAAAAAAAAGTCTAAATTCGTTTTCGTGTGTTTCATACAAAAACAGACGCTTTATTTTTAACGTCAAACCTACAAGACGATAACAGTTTTGGGGATTTTGCTAAACCAGCTAATTAACATAATGTTAACAAAATATACTCCCTTTTTAACCAGAAAACTAAACTTTTTCACAAAACACACAACTGCACTGTATTTGTTACAGTGAGCACAAAATGTTTAGTGGTCTTGGCCGATTCGTTCGGGGACCGATCCATTTAACCGAAGCAAATAGTAGTGGCTTGTTTTTGGGTGAGAGTATTGTTTTAAGACACTTACACGAAAACTCCGTTTTGCATATAAGCGAAACATTGTTTCAATCAACAATTAACACCTCTATAGCCCTGTTGCTCAAGGTAGCTTTTAAAAGGATTGGCTCTGCCCGACCGCACTTTAAAATTCATCGGAAATAAAAAGGCAAAGCTCCGGCTTTATTACACTTCTTTCCCGCGCAAGATGGATTATTTATAAATAAATTCATCGTTATGCTTAATACTCCTACTTAAGCTAATAAATGTTTATGAGGTGACTTTCTGAGCTTTCGTTTCTTCCGAGTGTCGAGTTTCATAATTAAAAGTACGCTACAGATAAAAAAGTAAAACTTTAAAGTGTTTTTAGCGTGAACAAAGGTAAAGATAAGTTTGACTTCGCCTTTCTTTTAGTCATAGCTGTAATTTTAAAGTGTAAGTGGTTTTTCAACTTTAAAAGCTTCCTACCCATCTTTTTCATCGCGGAAAAAAGTATATTTTAATGCGACACATAGCATGTATAACTTTATAAAACCCCAAAGGAGCAAGCCCACTGGACTTCTATAACGGTTAGGTTGGAAGAGTTTTAACTGAAACGCGATTTTCTAGTGCCCTATTTCTAGCTGATTTTCTGTGCAATAAGTTTAATCGCACAAGACAAGAACCGACGGGAATTATTTTGGAATCATGACTTCTAGCACAGACAAAGTAAGGAACACCAAACGATCAGACCATTGTCTACCGTTAAGGTGGAGTTTAGGTCTATTAGGAAATTTTTCGATGAGGTTGCCAGGTTACCGAATCTAAATCAAAACATTTATTTTACAACTTTTTGCCCAAACTCCGAAACGTGACAAAAATTTTCCTAAAACTAAAACTCTTGTTTTGAAAAGTTGAAAATATTTATTTCAAATTAGACTCATGATAAGTGAAGGGTATCGCGCGATTTGATCAAGTTTGCGATCAAGCATTTCATGTGGCCCGACACGCATTTCGCTTGCACTAACGGCATCTTGGCACTTTCAAAGTTGATTTGGGAGGTTTGTCCGTGCGTTTTTCCTATTTACTTAATGTATACCGGACTGTTCATATAACTGGACAAACTGCTCACTTAAATTGAATTGCGCAATGACAGAACATTTGTGACCCATCCCGGGGGGATGGGGTGCGGGGCGAGGGGACGAGAGACGTGCTCACTGCGGTGCTATGTTTTAAATACACTTTACACAGTCAGCCACATGGTACAACCACAACGAGCAACCGAACAGATTTCTAATAAATATGTAAACAAAAAAGTAGGGAAGCAAGCTCGCGAGCGCACACTTCATTACAAAATGAGAATCTAACCATAAGGTAATAAATGGCATTTTTAAAGGTTTTTCTCACAATGTTTGTAACCCAGATTTTCGTCATTGGCGTTCCTTGGCAACCGCCCTGAATTGGACTTCAAATAACATGTTAGGCTTAAGGTTCTACTGGACTTAATAAGTTTTAATAACTTTGAGAAGTTCTTTCAAGTTCTCCGACTTATGGCTATTGAAAAAAAAGCTCTTAAGCTGCAGTGATTTCATTTGGTACTACAGATTATGCTGCGTCATACGGACTTTTACTGGGTTTTACACAGGTTTTCACTATGTACTAAAATATTCTAACATTATTTTGAATCTGTCGATGAAATCATATGGTAGTACCATTCAAATGAAACCGGCTCTTCGGCAGTACTTTCACATGATACTATTTATTTAGCAGGTAGTTCTAACTCCGTTGGATCTTTGGATAAAGCCGCAGAGTTACCATTCGAGTAAAAGTCCTTCAGCATTGCTTTGATGTGGCACAGTTGTTCGTTACTGTTGCGAAAAAGAATTGTGAGATTTCTTTCCTTTTGGTAAAGATGTTTTGCGCCGACGGGAAAGCCCTTAGATTTACTCACTTGATATAAAGTAAAACAGTCAAAGGGGGAAAAATTGCACGCTTTCGCATCGTTCATAAAATATTACAAGCTAGCGGTAATTTCGATGCATTTGTTTTTCGAAACAGGTGCGCAAACAGAAGTTGTCTACAAAGTAATTATAGTGCTAATTTTAAGCAAGAAACGTTTTAAGAAACCTATTTCTTCTTATATCAATTATTATCGTGGGAGTTTTCAAAGAAAGTTTCGAACATTTTTAATTGAAAAAGATATATTTGTAAGAAAGCGCGAGTTCTGTCACGTTTTTCGAAAGTATTTTTACCACGATAACTCATTAACCTTTTACAACATCTTAATTAATTTGCATTACTGATCAGAATATACATTGAAGAGAAAGACTTAGATTTCCAGTTTTGGTTTTGGCTTGCTCCTGTTGGTTGTTTATTGAAAAAGAAAAAGGTTAAAATCGATACTAAAAGACAAGCAATTTTATAGAGCCATTTAAGTACGAGGAGAAACGTAACATAACCCATTCAAAAGCTTCGAATTCTACATTGTCTATTGCTCCACGCGCACCCTCAGTATTTTTACAACCAATCAGATGACGACTTGTTTGTTTTACAATGAAAGAAGATGAAACCAACACAAAACGGGCGATTTCATTGACCAACTCACTAGAATAAATGTCCTATCACAGACAATTTTTCTTCTGTTTTGGCAACCGAATCTTAATTATTTACTGACCGTGCAATAAAATGAACGAAGAATATCTATCGATGAAAAGTTTGAAAGAAATTTCTCAGCAAACAGCGATATATGTTTTTTCGGGGAAAAGAAGACGCTATTTGCTATGTGTACAATTCGATCGACTTCAGTTTTCTTCGTGGACTGGGAGACAACTAGCAAGGATTTCTTAAAGGGTATACGGTTTTCGTCGACTCAGAGAGAGATAAAAGTTCACATCTTTTACAATAGGAATACCACGAAACGAGAACTGCCCGAAGATTGTGAATGGATTGTGAAACATCCTTCTTTGACGAGTTCACCTGACGCCTCGTGGACGGCTCTTTTGACATATATTTTGCATTTCTACACACATATCTCGTGCAACTGTTCAAACAAACCCTGCAAACTTTGGTCAAAGCCTCACATCCACAATAAGTACAAGGCAAACGTCGTTTGCGGCGATGAAACTAGATATGAAGAGCTACAGGCCATCTTGAAATTCAATAAAATTCCAGTTAAGATCATTAACGTCGGCGAAAAAACGTTACTGGACTTATTCCAGTATTCTTGTACGCAATGCAAAGTTATTTTCAAATCGAAGAAAGAGGCTGAATTTCACGACCACAGCAAGCATAATTATTTGTGCACCAATTCGAAGTGCGAAAAAAGCAAGCGAGAGAACGGGTTCTTCGCAAAGAGAGAATTAGAGGATCACTTGGTGGGCCAAAAACGCTGCGAATTTTGCCCCGAGAAAATCTTCTGTTCATCCAGGAAGCTCGAAGAACATATGGATAAGGCGCACAAGCGATGTGATTGCAGCTGCGAACGGTACTACGAGACTAAAGACGATTATTTTGAACATTTCTACAGTAATTTACCGCTTCCTTGCCTAGAAGATCCGAGCTGTTCCGATCGATTTCCTAACATCGAAAACCAAGCTTTTCATCATAAAACAGTCCATGGAGCGACCTACCCATATTACTGTATGGCATGCTACAAAAAGAAATATTTGACGTGCGTTAAAACCGCCGAAGAACTCCTGAACCACGTGGAGGAGGAAAAGCATGGAGATGAAGAGTTTTCTTTTGCTCAAATACCGTTTCACATCGCATTAAATGGAGAGTAAAACTAAAATCTTGTTCATAAACAAAAACAAGAATCATCATTCTGTTCATCTAACATCCTATATAAACTCTTTTGGGAGAAATTGGACAGTTAAACAGCTCGCGAAAGGAGATTGTCATGAAATGTTTTCGGATCGTTAGCCGTGGGCCCGTGGCGGACTACACGGTGGCGGATTGATCGCTTCAGTTTCGCTTTTCCTCGCTTTTAAAATTAAAATATTCTCGATTAATTACCCTGGACGCTTCGTGATTGGCTACAGAAAATTTGGCGCCACTTTATAATCCATTCAGAAGATTAAACGATAAAATCCAAAACCAATAAGTTTATTTGATTACTTTATATTAGATTAAAGGCAAACTCTTCGTCCCACGCAGGAACCGACTACTTATATAAGTAATCGGCTCCTGTCCCACTTAAGGTCAGAGCCGCATTTCAGAACCCGGGGAATTTTTTCGTGTGGAATAATCTGGAACTGTCGGCTGTGGAATCAGGAATTCAGCTCAAGGAATCCGGAATCCCCCTAACGATTGGAATCCGGAATCTACACCGTGAAATCCAGAATTCAAGGGGGCGAAAACCCTCGAAAGCAAGCAAGCCTTCTCAGGAGGTGTTAGAGAAAAAGGGTTGCGACTTAGTTCGCGTGTCTCCTTCACCCGTCCGCGCTCTGTTCGTACATGCGCTTCTTGTTTCGCGAGCTACAATACGCGGGACAGTACGCAACAATATTGCGTCGATTCGTAAGATCTAGCCAATCAACCGGTGGAAACAAAGACGTTGAGAATCTCCATACCTCATTTGAAGCCTTTAGCAATTTCCGCGGATTAGTTCTTGGTATAACACGGAACACCAACAGTAGATTTTCTCAATTCGAACTCTCTGTAGTAAACTTTACTATGCTATACAGTAAAATCTATATACCCAGCGGACACCCTTTATTAAGCGGAGGAATAGCTCACTATGTCTCAAACGTTTCTTCCCATGATATATTAAGTAAAACGAAAACCTGTATTCTGAGCGGACACCTCCATTTACCCCGAATAATGACCACAATCAATTTTCTCCTGACAAAATCAGTACATAATCAAGAGAAAATGTTACGAGAAATCACGAAATGATCACCAAAGGGAAAATGCTTTTATCTTTTTACATATTCTCTCCACTGATTTTTCAGGAATTGTATGGAGGTCAGTTTGGAGAAATTTTTTTCTTTTTTTTTTTTTTTTGACGCGTAGAAAAGAAAGTGGAATAAAAACTTGAAGGTGCTGTGATAGTGCCTTCAAGTTTTACTTTTTATCCGGGAACATTACTAAAAAATGACTATGGTTTGCTAACAGCTTGAACGGATTGTTGCCTTTACCTAGGTCTCGAAGGGTCAACGTTTTAGTTACACATCTGAGAAAATACCCTCCCAAATAATAGCGTAGTTCAGGGAAAAAACGCTGAGAAAAATTAACGTGAAACTAACTGCCTGAAATTTTTAAAATTGCTGCTCCAAAATAAAAGGAAAGGATTTACCATTCAAATGTACCTGTAATTATACTTAATGACATTTTTCTCGCACTATTCTCCACAAGGAAAAACTTGAAAAATAAAATATACAAAGAAAACAAAAGAGCAAGGCTGTTTGCAAAATTTTTTATATTGAGACCTAAGCGTTATTTTAACTTTACTGACATGTAATGTTGTGTCAGATTCTAATGAGTGACCCCGTTTTCGGGCGGTGAACACTTTTTGTAATTTTAATCAAACTAAAGACAAAAAATAATAATAAAAAGGTCATCCCCGTTTTCTTTTTCGTTTACCGTCGAATGCGTTTCCTGACATTGGGTCGGATTGAAAAAAAAAAACCTAAAAAAAAAATCACAAGAAGTCTCGGAATATCAGGCCCTGGTACCCCAGGACGACGTCAAAAGTCAACATTCACATATTTGGATGAACAAAATGCACAACATACTGTAAAAAATGTTCTCGTTTTTGTTCCTGTTTTTCTCTATGTTGTTACTATGCTTAATCTTGAGATTAAAAGGATTATTTCAAGTAAAAAACGTTTGAACTACGTCGTTACGTTGTTTTTTTTTGAAAATGCCAAAAATTTGGATCGGTCGGACGACAGTAAACGGAGAAAAAAATGGGGATGGCCTAATGTACAATTTAAACGCATAAAACCATTATTGTCAAACCTGGAGTTTATAATATCGTCCATGATAAGTTAATTTCTAAAAGAGCATTCTTCTCAGTACCAACAATACGCTTCTTTTTAGAAAAGGTGCAAACATCGATTTGTTTGATCATGAACAGAGGAAATTTAAATATTTAGAAATGAATTTGTGTAGCGTGGCGCCTACTGTATTTGTTTGTTTTTGTATCGTGATAATTTGTTTATTTTTATAAAAATTGTTTGGTCGTCAGCTGGGTTGGTTCTCAGGCGTTTTAAGGCCATTTTAGCAAAAATTCCACAAATCTAGATATAATCATGGAATCACGAGTTTAATTTTTCGTCTTACTCTTTCACTACACGCACGATTAATTTAAATAAGATTACCACTAAACTTGCCCGCCTCGGCCGAAAACTTTTTCCTCTTCGATGTCTCTTAGCTAAAACGAGTTCCTCTTACATTGTTTGACAGTCCTGTTGAGTTTGTAAAGGTGAACAAATGAACCGTAATGAACTTTGCCCGATTACCGTGTTTACTCTTGAATGGGCACCGCCCACGAATGAGTGACGCACCGTACTCTCCGATCCCAAACACAATGCCGCGCCTATCGATTTTTTTGGCTGTTATTATTTTCAATGCTTTGACTGGTAAGAAGGAAGACCAGAAGCTTGTTTGCCTTTTTAAACAAAACAAAAGAAAAGAAAGGATGTAGAAACGTGTTGTTGTGTACCTGTAGGCTATATGAAGAACAACTGTAGACTAAAAAAACCTGTTAACACGGGTCCCGACAAATGTTTGAACGTACAAATTTTTACCTGTGCAACCAGTTTCAACAGAATCGTGCAAGTTCTGTTAAAGGGTTCAGTAATGTTGGCAGGGTCCGGTGTAAACGAAAGGCGGTTCCGTGAAAGTTTTTTCCGGTTCAAAAATTTGCCCAGACCTCCGTAAACGGGATCTTATTATAAGCGAGTAAATGCGATAAGTACACGTAATGGCTTGCGTTCCCTTATAGGTTAGATCGTCTTTACTGAGAGGACTCTGTTTCCCAAATCGAGCAGAACTCTGGACACCAAATGAATGTTTTGATGTTGGTCTGGGCTGATTACTTCATAGAAAAATTTTTGTTTTTCAAGAAACTGAAGTAGCAAATAAGCCATACACACAACGTGGAAAAGTGGCTCTGATCATTTTGATTAAAAGCCTTGCATGTTATGGTCGCCCCCCGTAAGGGAATCCAAGACAGTCTTGGACTGGATTCCACTCAGTGGATTCCAGATTCCAGGTACTGGATTCCGGATTCTCTGTCAGTGGAACTTGGATTCCGGAGGATTCCTTCAGCTGTATTCCGGATTCCACAGCCCAGGACTTCAAATTCCACCCTCAAAAATTTCCTAGATTCCAGAATCCAGATTCCCTTTCATGGGGGGATTATGGAATAGAACAACTGCCAAATAGAAAATTGTTTCAAGACTTTTCATGCTCCTTGCAGGCCAATTAAAGAGACCTTTAATTTGTACAATTTTGGTATTAAACGACTACTGAAAATGAAATCAAGTAAACTAAAGTCCACTTAGATGTTTCAGATCAAAGATAGAAAGTTTAATCTTCACGTATACGGCAAATGTCAGATTCAAGTTGAGAAATTCTCAAAGTAGAAAATGAGCAGATAAAAACAGCTAAAAAAATTCTTATGGATAAGAAATTGCGTGAAACTACTACTGCAATTAATGTGTAGAAACAGTAAACGACAAGTAAAGGGGAAACTTGGTCACGTGGTCCAATTTGACGTAAACGTGGTGTAAAAGGCTGGCTTGACCACCTTTCACGTTACTGGAATCTAATCACAATTCAAATGCACCGTGTTTCTTGCAATGACTTCGGATTCCTTTGTTCTTTTAGTGGAGAATATCAGATCACACATCCCCCACACTTTGGTGCAGTGTGAACAGGTTTTCGGACCGTTTATAGAGAAAGTGAATAAGTTGGAGCGAGGACTGAAACCCACTGAGACGTACGTAAGTAAATATTCAGGAGTGAGGACTGGGTGTTTGATGTGTGTGGACGACTTATTCCTGGTATAGAAGATGCCAATCTGGCGACGGCAATGAGAACGTCAGAAGAGCAATATTTTTAGATGATTAGCAAAACAACAACTTTGCTCGTACTGCACTACTGGTGACGTACAGTTGCCTAATTTCACGTTTATCGAGAACTTAAACAAATGACGATCAACTTTTTTTTTCTCTTTGAACTTCAATACTTTTCTAAGGAATTTAACTCCAGGGGAATTCGAACTGGCGTCTCCTATCGCGTGCAGCTCTCGTGTGAATTATTGTGACTCCCCCTTATGGAGAGCTTGCTCGCAGGCCAAAGTTTCAAAGAGCTTGCTCGAATCGTTTGTCCAAAGTGGCGGATTTTCAAATAACGGGGAACGATCCAGACCCTGAATCGTTGTCCAAAAATTTGGTTTAAAAATGGCGGATCTAGACCCTCCCTTCCGATGTTTGGGTCGGTCACCTCCCTCAGTCAGACACCTTCTAACATTTTTATACTGTTTTGCTTTATAGTAACTCTTAGCGAGACCAGCCCATAAGTGGATTTCCATTAATGCAGAAGTTTGACAAAATCTTCCTAAAACGGATCGCTTAACTATGATTTTGGGCATTCAATCATTCGCAAACATGCCGGTCATATTTTTGTTGGGTGGTCGCCTTGACGCAAGAGCTATGCTTTAATCAAATATCCTATTGTGCTTGATACAGAAGACAAACATATACGTGGTGCATTTTAATTAAATGCAATACAAATCGGCCCAGTTCATTAACACTTAGCTAATATTACAAACTAAGTTCAAAACCTGCCGTCAACTGATTTGCACCAAAGAGGAATCGAAACACGCCACACAAAATGCGTGCTAAATATTTCCTAATAGACTGGGAAACAAACGGAGAGCTCTATTTAGAAGATATTTCAATATCTTCTCAAGCAAAGTTTTACCTTCATTTCTACGTGTTTTACCGAAGCAAGGAGATACCGGCAAAACTGTTACCTCAGTTCAGATTTCTTCATGTGCCAAGGAATTCTACTGTAATGTCTTTTTGTGAAGTAGACTGGGAAGCTCTGTCAACTATTCTTATAGCTAGGAATCCCCGTGTTCTTATTCAAGAGAAAAGAGATATCATTTTCGTGTCCTCGGAACCGGAGCAAGTTTTCGCAGGGTTGATCGAAATACTAAAGGAAGAAAAAGTGATTTACAAAACCGCGGTAACAAAAGAATCAACTATCATTGACGAATTAAAATTCAAATGCGTCAACTGCAGGATGATATTTCGAAACAAGAAGGAGCTGAAACAACACGATGATAGATTCTGTGGGTACTTTGAAGGTTGTCTGACAGGCAAGCATAAACGCAAAATAGGATTCTCAAACGAAGGGTCTGAATTTGAAGAAAAGATCTCAGACGCTGATAAGTGCAATCCATGTACATCGAACTGCGTTCTTACTTATTGCCCTCATAGAAGCAGAAAGGAAGACATGAAAACAGTGCACAAAACAACTTATGTCGGCAAAACTCATCCCTGTTGGAGCAAACATGACACAAACGAGTTTAGTGCACATTTTTTCTATGGATACGATGCGTTGCCATGTTTGGCAGTGACGGGGTGCCCGCGCACATTCCGGACGCTTCAAGAACAGGCACATCATCACGTGACCGAACATGGCTGTCAGAAACCTTATTTCTGCATTGTGTGTTATAAGTTGTTGAAAGTGAAATGCTTCGAGAGCGAAACTGAGTTGTTGTATCATGGCAAGCTTGAAGGCCACTGTGAACCGGAGTTTTCTTTTGCATAACTTGCTCGCGTGTCCATTTTCAAAAGCGCCCAAACGAGAACAGTGTGCAAAAGAACAAGTTTCCGCGAGCATTGCACGAAGGCTACTTACACCCCAGCTTTTCAACAGATAAAGTACACCTTTTACCGCCCTTACTTCATGGAAAATATTGTATTTCTTTCTCATAACCCATCCCAAGAGATAAGTGGACCAGAATTTAGCTCTTTATTGACTCATCTATCGACCCCATCTGCAGACTCGCCAACCCCCAAAAGGCCAAAAAAGTGAGATTCTGAACCTAAAGCTGGAAAAAGCTGTGAGAAATGGGTAAAAAGTAGTGAGATGTCCCAAATTTGCAAGTGGAAGGACTTCTAAAAGGGATTATCCGTATTAGAATAGGAAGTCACCTATCACTTTAAAGCTGGAGCTGAAACATCACGATCAATTTTACGATTTGGGTTTTGTAATTTCTATGTTCAGTTGGCTGCCATCTTGAAACATGAGAAACTAAGTCTGCGCATTTGGTGGCAGGGGCAAGTCGCGGTGCGACTAGCTGCCAAAGGTTTTCTTTGGATTGAGCCTGCTATCTATCGATATCTAACTTGGAAACTAACCCCACAGCTCCAAAAATTTTTGGGAGTTTGACGTTTCGAGAAAGCGTGAGAAATCAGTTGCCAACTCGTGAGAGCGTGACATAGGTCGTGAAATCGCGAGACTCAAAAGTCGTGAGACTTGGCAAGTCTGCATCTGTCTCTGAATAACTTTTTCACCGGCAGATTCATAGTTGGATCTTTAAAGGGGCCATGCCAAGCTATTTGCTACCTATTTAAAAAGTTTACACTTGTCTTCGCATCAATTGAATTCCAAAAATAAATTAGTTTTGATTTTGCTTGTTTGGTTGCTTTTTCGATACAATATTTAGGCATTGAAACTGTTTTCTTTCGTCTGTTGCAACAGATGAATATAGATTGAAACTTGAAAGAGTTGGGCCAACTTGTTCAAGTTTTAATACTGTGACTGCAAAAATAACCATAAAACTATTAGGCCAGTTATTTAAACGGAGTTTAGCCACTGTTTAACAAAACCGCGTTCTAAGCCATTTTCAGTTTGCCTAATACTTCTATCGCGAAAAGTTTCATGAAAGCATAAGACGTAGACTGGAAAAGCACTTATTTTCCTAAAATTACCCCACTGAGGAAGATAGCTGAAGGTCCAAAGATTTTCTAAGCTGCGGCCCAAGTTAGACTTCGTTTAAATAATTACGTTTAGTGCTTCCAGATGAAATTGTTTGGTAAACCGTATCTTCTTCATTATCTATTAGATAATTTTGAATATGGATAAAGGCATCCTGCGTGCAAAGCCTCCTTCTGTCTTCTTCGTGAGAGAGGAGGAGAAAAGGAGTTTCTGCCTGAATCGCGTCAAACCTTTGAAGTTGCCGCAGCCCCGAACTTCTGTACAAGTCAATCTTGTTCTCTCTCTCTTTTTTCGAGCGCAAGCATCCGTTTATTGGTAAACTGATGTTTATAACCGAGCGCGAGCATCCGTTTATTGATAAACTGATGTTCATAACCGAGCCAGCAGTAGCAAGAACACCGCCCTTACGCCTGGGTTCCAAACTATATCCTGGCAACATTCCGCGCATGCTCAACAGAGCTCTTACTCGATTCATTCTCGATTCATGCGGAGTGTTTCTTGAGTACGCGAAAATCAAGCAAGCGAAAACAAATGCCCTGCTGACAGAGTGGCGTAAAGGAACTAAGTAATGACTACAGCACAGTTTTAACCAAAAACAGGGAAGTTTAAGCAGTGACGTGGTCAACCGGAAGTGAACTTTTTGTACCTTTCGACCGTAATTGGGAACAAATTCATGGGCAGATCGTCGCTACCTGGAACCCGAATGGGTTCTGAGTCAATAGCCCATTTGGCCTTCGGCCTCATGGGCTATTGACTCAGAGGCCATGAAGGCCATGATAAAAAATATCGAGACAAAACAACTTTAGCTAGCGAAACGCAATTCAGCCGCCATTGTTTTGGTTTTCAAAGCCGGTGCTTTTCGCTACCAGTGGGCTATAACATATAGCCTAGTAGTAGCTCAACCAATCAGAACGCAGCATTGATAATAGACCACTAGTTGGATTTTACTAAAAGAGTAAAGACACTTAGCAATCCAAATTTGGTAGCGTCAAGGCATATTAAAGAGAAAAAAAGCTCACTTCCGGTTAAAGTGCGTCGTTCAAAAACGTCACTGATTAAACTCCCTAATTATCCTCGTGACAGAGCCCCTTTAGGCCCCAATATCCACATACAAATTCTCCAAACTGATCTCTATACATTTCCTTTAAGAATTAATTAAGAGAATTTGATAAAAGATCAAAGTATTTTCTCTCAGGTGATCATTTTATTAATTCTCATAACCTCATCTCATGACAATGTATGGATATCGTTAGGAGAAAATTGCTGTTGGTCACTATTGGGACTGAAAGAGTTAACTACTACTGAAAGCCATAAACACGAGAAACAAATGACAAGATGGTGTTCGTTAGTGATATCTAGTTAAGAAAACACACAATAAACATGGAGGGCAGTCTAACGTCGACATCAAGTCCTGATTTTATTTGCTTGGTCCGATAGTGGTCGAACATACCGGTGTCTTTTACTTTAACGTACAATTACTACGACAAAATGTTTGGATTTTTGGAAAAAGCAATAAAAATAACATATTAAAAATATCGAAGGTTTATGGTCATTACAGTACAAGCGTCTTTCTAGAAGATGACGGTAACAAAACTTCAACTAATTTAAAGCGAGAGTATCGTAAGTCAACTTTCAATATGAAAACATTCCCTAACGATCATGAAAATAACGTTACCAAAATATTTTCATTTCAAAAATGACTTCTCTTCTGGTCGCGAGGAGTTTTTTTCGTTGTGTTTTGAGCCTTTCGAAACATTTACGTTTAACGATTTTATAAGTTAACATTAGGGGGTGATCATGTTATCAAAGCTCAAACCTCTTTCTTGGCTATGTATTGACTTTGTTTGCAGAAAACTGGGACTGAAAGAGTTAACTTGAGAGCAAAGCCTAACAAAGGGCGCTTTCCATTTGAGAACAAAGACCATTCCTCGTAACAGCGTGAGCTAAACTATCTATCCAGATCAAAATCATAAACAGTGTGCGGAAAAGGAAAAACCCTCGGAAAAAGCCGATTTCATAGTTAAAATGACTGGTCCGGCAATGGTCCGGCCGGCCAGTTCTGAACAGGCTTTCAAGCCAACAAACCTTAAATGCAGCGAAAATGAAGACGGCTCTGAAGACCAGCAAGGCGAAACAAAACAGTTAATCCTGACTTAAGAATTACGTCTTGCTTAATCTTCTGTTTTGGACCCCATACGTTAGTACAACAGGCCAAAACGAGCTAAAAACTAACAGCGAAACTCTTTTCTTCGAGCAAAATCAAGGCGAAAAGATTTCTGCGAAAGAAAAAGTAGACTGCGAGAACATCCGTAGATTAGAAACCTTTAGATTCTAAGAGGAGTACGACTACGGTAATTTTGGCGGGAAAAGGCGATAGCCGTCGTCATTCTAGTACGTCTTTAAAGAAGAGGTCGTAGTGACAGAACAAGTTATCAAATGTAAGAAATTTTATCACTTTGCGATCGAGAGGAGGTTTAACATCCTACAATAAAAATAAACGTGTTAACTTTGCTGGTAAAAAAAGAAACTGAAGCATTCCGGGGTGTCTAATTTTTTGGAATACGTGAGGAAAACTTTAAACCAAATCTCGTGTTCGTACTTGTACTAATCTAAAGGTCTTCATTATCTGCATACTCCCATGTATCGACAGTTTTGCTACCTCGGAGAAAAGTAAGTGACTACTTGCTGTCTTGGAATGCTATTGTGAGCTAAAACACCGAAATTGAAGCCCATTTGGCCAGGAACATAATAAGTAGGTTCAACCTCAGCACTACAACAGAACGTCTTAACAACAAACAAAAATTTGGACTAAACTAAAAGTGGTCCGAAGTTCCTATGAGTCAAGACGTGCAAGTTCCATAGTATAAGTGCCGATGGATTCCATATCGTACAAAACAAAGTAGATCTGCTTTAGGGACGATGCCATAACAGAAACAAAGTAGTTGGAGATTGCCTTGAGGATGGTCTGGGCTGCTATCTGCTTGGGGAAGTTGTTGCTGCTTTCAGGAGGAAACGAATAAAAAATGAAAATTAGAATAAAATTCAACAGTGGAGACAGTTCAGACCGAATTCGAGTGACCAATCAAATGACACCTCTTCAGCAGTTCTTTCACATGGTACTATTTATTTAGTACGTAATTCTAACTTTTAAGTCTGTGCATGAAATCCTATGGTGTGACCATTCAAATGAAACCTCTTCAGCAGTTCTTTCACATGGTACTATTTATTTAGTATGTAATTCTCACTTTTAAGTCTGTGCATGAAATCCTATGGTGTGACCATTCAAATGAAACCTCTTCCGCAGTACTTTCACATGGTACTATTTATTTAGTATGTAGTTCTAACTTTTAAGTCTGTGCATGAAATCCTATGGTGTGACCATTCAAATGAAACCTCTACAGCAGTACTTTCACATGGTACTATTTACTTAGTATGTGGCTCAACCTTTTGAGTCTGTGGATAGACCATTCATATGAAACCAGTTCAACATTTTTCAGTCATTTCCAACTAATTTTCCAATGTATCTTTAATTTTTATATTAGTCTCTTTGAGAGGGTACCAAAGCTATCAATAAACCCAATTTTCCCACTGAAGGGAACACAGAGGGTCAACGAGAAACAAAACAATGTCAGACCAGTTGTGAAGTGAGAACTGCAAAAAGTTGTTTTTATTGAACATGGCATTCAAAAGGAAAGAGCAAGTATAAGCATACTTACGCGCCACTTCCAATTGATGGCATGGCAATTGATTTGATATTTTTCTCATCAGCTAATGTTAATATGTTCTTCACAGCCTTGTCCAGATTTTCAGTAGATTCAGTTTCATCTCCCCAGGTTGGGCTATGAACATGGATGACATACTGAGCTTTCAGATTTCGACCATCGCAGATGGCCGCTGTGAACAATACGAAGAGAGTGAACAGTTAGAACACTATGCAATCCAGATCTAATAGATGGCAGAACAGGAGCTCTTTTTTTCATGTTTTTAAGGCGAGCAAAGACAGTGCCATGGGGTCCCCTCGCTCGCTTTGTACCTGCCTTTGCTTGCCCAAAAAACAAACAAAATACGCAAGATCTGTGTTCTGCAACAGGCATCAACAAAACCTGGAGAAGAATCGTGATCAACCCCTGTATTAAAGTCACTACACTAGTGCGGAGGACGCATAATAGAAACCTGGAGATTAGGATTGCCGCTCCTCTTGTCGCCCACAACCATATCAGGGAAAGAGTTACAGGGGTTGAGATGATCCAAGTTTTGTTGATGCTATTCTGCTACCTCACGTATAAAGATTCTTACCTGATGCTAGTTCTAATGGGCCATGGGATTCTGACAGTTTCTTCACCTCATCCTTGAACTCTTTACCACCTGCTTTCTCAAGCACTGATCCTGGAAAAGAGAAAACAAGACTTGTAAATTTGACCACAGTTGAACCTTGGAGGAAGGATTAGCACAGCTGGTTAGTGCCTTCTGTGTGGGAGGTCCTGACTTTGATTTCCTTGGTGAGACCACAAATCCTTCCTTTGACTTTTTTTTCTTTCCGTGTAGCTTTAAAAAACCCATAAAATGAAGTACTGATGTAACGAGAGGTGGGGGCTCAAATGAGCGCACCGTCAACCTCAGGTTTGTTTGACAGATGACTTAAGTCAACGCTCTCTACAGTGGCACCCACTGTTCATCTTATTAGAGACATGTCCAGCCCGAGGAGTCTGTCTTCCAGAGAGGTGTCCATAAAGAGAGAGTCGACTGTATTTCCAGCTACCAACGAAACATGAGGACTCTTCACCTTTTTTTAAACCTTTATTAAGCTGCCACCTTCTATTAATAGGCCAGTAATAAAAGTCTCAAAATAATACTGCTCAACCTAAAACAAACTTTTCATGGAACTTTTTTAAAAATTTGTTGTCAGAATTATCACTTAGGAGGCAGGAATTTCCATCTGTCATGGCTGACAGATGGGTTTTTTATTTCCAGGCAGTTGAGATTATCGAATAGCATCCCATGTTTTACTGTTTATTTTCAAAATTTCACAAAAATGACAGAAAATATTCATTCTTCTCATTCAAATAATGAAGAAGAAATTAAAATGAATAGTACACAAGAATGTTATGGAAACCTGTAATGCTACACTTGAGAATAAAGAATACACGGTCTTGATTTGAAATACATACCTACTTCACCACCAAGATAAAATGTTGCATTGGTTGGGTGCACAATAGCATCTGCTTCTATTGCAGCAATGTCTCCTTGAATAACTGACAACTGAATAATGCAATAATTGAAAATTAAGTCAAGATTGTGGGTAATTTTTGGGATTAAACTTTTACAAACACCATGGACGGATTTAGGGGTGGGCCGAGGGGGCTGCAGCCACCCCTTTTCCTTCGAACTTCTGTATTATTTTTATAGAATTCCATCTCAGAAAAATTAAAACTATCTAGAATAGAGTTGTTAAGTGTCCCAGCCACCCCTTTCCGAATTTTCTGGGTCCGCCTCTCGACACCCATAATGTATGGTCATAAAAAAAGGTTAATTGCTGTCATCAAGTTTTGAAGCAGCTGACACTTTGATCAATGGCTACATCAAGTTCAAGCTCAACCGTAACAGACCTGACCCCAGTTGTTCAAATGTTGGATAACGCTATCCACCGGATAAATCACTATCCAGCTGACAAGTATTGGAGAAACTAATTGCACTATCCACTGGATAGAGATTTATCCGGTGGATAGTGCTATCCAGCCTTTGAACAGCTGAGACCTGTGTTACAGGTTACGGCCCTTAATAACACCTCTGAAAGGGTAACATTCCTCATGCCATCAAGTTGCAACTCTGGCTTGTTCTTCAGACACGTTTTTTCCAGATCAGTGCATGCTAACCTTTGTCTCAGAGATGATCTAACCCCAATAAGTAACCTTTGTGAAGCAATGCCGAGATCCTTTAGGGATCTGGGCCCCCAGTAGTGTTAATGACAGGATGTATGTTTTGAATTTCCATTCAACCTGACTGGCAAATCAACAATGGCTTTTTTAATACACCAATCATGGGTGTACTCAAATCCTAGTACACAGGTGGTGGCTCAGAACAAGGATTTCAGCACTGTTTCACAGCCAGACTTAACAAGATGTTTAGTTTTGTCTGTGACGCAGGCTTAATAAGCAGAAGCTGAGCTGTCACAATTTGTGTACAGATCCAGGGGCCCGTTTCTCGAAAGCCCCAATAATTAACGGACCCGGTAAGCTGTCTCCATTTTCATTAAAGATTGAGGTTTCAATAGCTTTGCATCTAGCATGATAGCATGATAAAACTATCAGTTTTAGTGGAGTAGTTTGCTAGCCAGGACCAGCACTCTCATTCTTTCTATTTCCATTTGAATATTTGATTTCGGGCCCAAAAAGTTACCGGGACTTTCGAGAAACGGACCGCAGGACACATAGCAAACCTGGTCCTACTATTCTGGGCCAGGTTTTTTGAAGCTAGGTCAAGATAACCCCAGGTTAGTGCAAAATTTGAACTCATATATGAGAGCTTAAAAAACAAATTCAATTTAATTCTCTTTGCCTGCAATTTGATGACTGGATACTCAAAAAACAATATAGAAAATTATACAAGAGAGTACTTTTGATGAAAAGAAAAAGAAGCCCACGTTAAAATCTAACCCTGGGTTAGCACTAACTGGCTTCGTAACAACTGGGCCCTGAAGTCTC
Source organism: Porites lobata (assembly GCA_942486035.1). Taxonomy (NCBI): domain Eukaryota; kingdom Metazoa; phylum Cnidaria; class Anthozoa; order Scleractinia; family Poritidae; genus Porites; species Porites lobata. The sequence continues at coordinate 442,624 of CALNXK010000102.1, forward strand.
GTGCACAAACAGGGTCCACCTAGGAGCCACATAATGATCAGAAGCTCACTAAAATCTCATGACTGTATTCTATGATGCCCTGCAACTTGCATGGTCAGTTTGTTTTTAACAGTGATAACAATGATGTCCTTACCTTTTGTCCCAAAAAGAGAGCTTTCTCGGAGAGCACAGAAATACCAGCTCCTGGTCCAGATTTATCGGCTCCTTTCTTTGCTGCAGGCTGGACAAAAAAGGGAAACATTAATTGAAAGAATTGAATCATTAGTTGGGAGCAAAGGTGGTCCAGTGATGAATGCATTTGCCTCCCATCATCATTCAAATCCTGGTGTTGACACCATATGTGGGTTTTAAAAGTTTGTTGTTGGTTCTCTCCTTTGCTCCAAGAGGTTCTTCTCTGGCTACTACGGTTTTCCCCTCTCCTTAAAAACCAACACTTACAAATTCCTGTTAGACCAGGAATTGGGTAGAAAAAGAACAGCCAAGTGGATGTGCTACTTTTATAACAGCTTCATTGAACAAAGAACTGAATTTTTGGGTGTGTACCAATGATGTCTTGCATCTTTTGAGCCAAATAACTTAAGGCGGAATCTACCAGGAAATTGAGTAATTTTAATTCTCAGTGGACAAAAACCTTGTACAAGAATAATTTAAAGGATATTGAGGACTCGTTTGTAAATCACTTATCAGTGAAATTGATATCCTCAATAAAGATTATTATTATTATTATTATTCCTTTCTACATTCTTCAAGGCCTAAAGATGTAATTAGTCATCTATAATAACAACAAAGAACATTTCTCATGGGAGTCCAAGAAAATGAATGTCAAATTTCACAAGAATTGTGAAAACACTGTTAAAATTCTGAAAATCGCATGAGTAACTAGGTGTAATTTTGTGAAATTTGACATTCATTTTCTCAGGCTCCCATAAGAAAATTTCTTTGGAGTTAAATTACAGATGACTATTATTACATCTTTATAGCCCTTGAAAAATGTAAAAAAGAATGCAATAAAATAATTATGCTTTAAATTATTCTGGTATGAGGTCTTTGTCCACTGAAAATTAAAATTACTCAATTTCTTGGTGGATTCCGTCTTAACAACTGTACTTACCCCCTTTTTCTTGCCTTTGCCAGAGGCTTGGGATTTTTCTGGTGTCTTTTTGGCTGGGCTGGCTGGCATTTTCTTGCCAGATGTCCCTGCTTTCTGTTTGGGTGCTGTACTCACTCTAGGCTTCTTTGGTTTTAATTCCTCTGGTGCTACTAGTTTGCCACCTTTTCTTTTCTTCAGAAGTTCTGGATGAATATTAGGCAGAACACCTCCGGACGCAATTGTTACTCCTTTCAGCAACTGAGGGGAAAGGAATGATCATGAAAATACTGTTAAGCCTTTCATTAAACACCCCCAATCTAGTGAAATTTGCCCAGAAAATAACCACAAAATCAGCTGCTTTTCGGCAAAATTTGTAAAGTCGGCCAATTTTTCCGCAAATTTGTCCCTAAAAATCCTGCGCAATTTGACTTTTTTTCCCTGCCACCTTTCAGAAGCCCTGTTTCAAGCTACGTTTGACCATCAATACAAAATTAAGATAGTTAACTGCGGCATGATTTTTTTTTGGGTGGAGCCACTTGGATACTGAATATTTTAAAGTGGTGAACCCCATTTCTGTTAAGTTAGTTCCCAGCATTAAATAAAGAAAAAGGCAAAAACAAACTAGGAAAAACGTTTTCCTAGATCAGCGAGTTCAACTGTATTCAGCAGTATAGCAGTCACAATGTATTATAAACAACTGGTAATTTTCCTGAATATTTTGTTTTCTATTTTTCCTATTGGAAAAACGAGAATTTTTTTTTTAAAAAAAATACAAGGTCTCGTTCCCGTACAACAGTTTTTCCTACACTCTCTTGCTTAACACATTTTTCTCAAGACAACTAAAAGAGAATGCAAGAAATATAACTTGGCACTCATTTCACTCGCTCTTCTAAACTATCTATCCCTTACCCAACACTGAACACGGCCTCTCCCGGAATCAAAGAAGACAATGACATCAAAACGTGAATTTATTACTTGAATAAGAGACAGGGGCAAGACTGATTAACATGCCGGAAAAAAAATAAAACGTGGGCGCTGGGATATAAACAAGAAATCTTCAGGTGATTTTTCGGAGTTATCAATCAAAGGAGTGGATTATTTTCAATGATCATAGCATTTTTACAATCAATTTCGGGAACAACAGCCGTTTGACCATTGGTTGATATTTGTTCGAAATCTTGATCAGCAAAACGAAACAAAATCTGCTCCGTTAATAAGATACGAAAAAGAAACTTCAGTAAATCGTATTTATCCACGCCGATCATTCAACAGTAGGTAGTAAGTCTTTATTTCATGGCAAATATGATTGAAATATATAAGCTTGGATAAATTCTGTGGCAATCTTTGTGCTTAGGGGTCAAGCAAGCGAACTCTCGTGGGCTAAACGTGGTTACACTAGTTGTATTGTCAACTGTGTTCGAGAATTTAATCCTTGTAAGATATGCCATGGGAGGACATATCACACGAAGCAGACAGGACGAATTCCAAAATAGATTTGCATGTAAATTTCAATTTGACAAACAAGAACCATCTGCCAAGTTCACTTTGTCTCTTGACCACCATCTAATGATCGCTTCATGGGCGATCATCAACCAGTAAACTCGTGTATATAAGAAATCGTTAAAACTTACCTGATGTAATTCCTCGTCGTTGGCCACAGCGAGCAAAATATGTCGAGGGATGATTCTTGTTTTCTTATTATCCCTCGCGGCGTTCCCTGCGAGTTCTAAGATCTCGGCCGTCAAGTACTCCATGACGGCTGCTTGATATACGGGAGCACCCGATGCGATACGATAATGATGAGTTGCTTGCCTTAAATATCGGTGGACTCGGCTGACTGGGAATTGGAGGCCGGCTTTAGCCGAGCGAGATATAGCTTTCGCCCTTTTGGCGGCCTTTCCACCTCTAGCAGACATGTTTCTTTACTGTAATCGCGGGAGACAGCCACACAACTCGCACACAACGAAGGCAAAATTAGCGTGAAGCGTTGCGTCCGTCAGGGTGCGGATTAACCAATCAACTGACGGAAGCCAACAAAGGGCGCTTCCATATATGGAGTAAAGCGTCACTGTGCTCCAGCTTGGTTTTCGCGTGGCGTCTGTTTTCGAACAAAGAAATCAGCTGAAAGGTGTTAGAGGCACAATTCAAAAGATCAGTTTAGCACCGCCTGACCTTACACTCAAAAGTTAACACCATAGCATGTACTCGCCGTGGTCGTTTACAGCCAATACGGCAAAACCACTGCAACCGTAACTAATTCGTCACGCAATCTTGGTTAAGATTGTTGTGTGACGAGCCAAAAATTCCAAAGGATCCCAAAGGGGATCACCCTGGTCTTAATCTTGCGCGCAAAGGAACAACGCGCGCGCCAATCCCGCAAACTAAACATTCTGAAACTGTTTTGTGCATATAATTTACAATACTTTTCTTTAAAGTTCATTGAGGCATGTTTTGTCCCAGGCCACAGCATTCAAGAACAGCTCCTGGAAAGGTGTATTATGGGTAACATGTGCCATGGATGAGGTACAGCGGAGAGGAGTGGGGGACGATCAGATCTGGATAATCTATAGCATCATAGACTGAGCCATAAAATGACCTATGTTAGTTCTAGATCAATTTAGGTTTCCGGGAAACTTCCCACCTACCCCTCCCCTAAACCAACATTTTGCCCTAAGTGAGAAGTACGTGATAATGTTGACTTAGGGGATGGGTGGGTGGTCAGTTTCCAAGAAACCTAAATAGCTTTTGTATCCCACTGGAGCTACATAGCACAACAATATTTTTAGCTGAGTACATGACGGGGCATCTTCCTGGATGACTGGACAGAAGTAAATGAAAATTACAGATTTTTGACCAACAAAGCTGGTTATAAACAGGAGATGCTGCCACATGACAACTCCTAAATAACAGTTGAACCTCTGCACAACGGCCACATTTGGGGCAGAAGATGGTGGTCATTGTAGAGAGGTTTAAAACAAGAGTCAATGTATGGACTGTCTGCTAAAAAAGTGGTCGTTGTACGGACGTGGCCATTGTAGAGAGGTGGTCATTAGTGTAGGTTTGTCAATTGTCTGTACTCAATGTTAACCAAGCATGTGAGATATCTGCATTAAAAAAGATATCCATCAATTGCACAGCTGCTTGTCACTGTCTTATTTACCAGTGGACTATTGTATAAAAACATGAAGAACTTTGTCTCTTAATAATTGCCACTCACGTTCATCAATGAACGCTACATTGTCGCAGGAGGCAGCTGAGCGCTTAGAGCACTGGATTTGCAATTTGGAGGCTGCAAGGTCAAGTCCCCACCCACCGAACGCTAGTTGGATTTGTTTTCAGTCCTCATGAGTTCAATCCTTGACCACGCTTGTAAATAGAGTGTTTTCACATGACGTCATGGCGGCCATATTGGTGTTCCAACACAATGAAATGGCAGCCATTTTGGTGTTCCAAATCAATCCTGAAAGGAACTGAACTCTTTTCTTATGTAAACTCTCTCTTTTGTTCCAATAAATTTGCATAGATGCTGGACACCTGAGTGAAAACGCTCTATAACCAACTGGTTTGCCTCCAGCAAGTTGGGATTCTTAACCCCAGTATGTTGAATATGTTTCAAGCATTTGCTTGGCCCCACTAGCATTAATACTAAAATTACTGGCGAGAATGTAAAACAGAAACTTATTTATTCAATTTATTTATTGCTAAAAAAGGTATTTTAAACAAAAATAAGGCACCTCTTTATTTACATGACATTTTACACTTCTCAATAATCCAGTTGGATTACAATATCCTTTGTTGCCCTGTGAAATTGATGGAATTCACTTGATTGGCAGCTGTCAGTAAGCCATGTCCTTCAATGATCAAGCTAGGAAGGTTACTGAATGACCCATAGTCCTGAAAAACCAGTATCAAAGTTATAATTAAAATGTACATTACTATGACCTCTGTTTTAAGACCCATCTTAACTCATGATCAAAGGGGGCTGAGATCTAATTCTCAATAATCTTTCACTCCTAACAGAGCTACAGTAGGCCAAATAAAAATAAATTCATCAAAAAATTCAAGAATTTCTTTTTGTAAAATCCTGATTGCAAAAAAGGTTTCATTTGGATGGTAACACTGTAGGATTTTGCACACAGATTTCAAAAGTTAAAGTGACAAAAACCTTGCTATCATATGATAAACTTTGTAGCCCCTTTTCTGAGAGAGATTGAGGATCCCTAAATTAATATCCACTTTTAAGTTTTCACTCAATTGTATTATTTAAATTAATAAGAGGCAAAAATGTCACAAAATGACATCTATTTAGTAAGCTGAGATCTTTATTTAAATAACATAAGTAACTTGTCAATAAAAGTACTTTTTCTGGGGCGCTTTCCATTTAGCCTTCTAAATTTCAAGAATTTTGAGTCAAATTGTTCATGATTCTACAGGGATAAAATTAATTGAAAAGCTATTCTTACCACCTTGGATCCTTTCTTTGCAGTTGGGTCTGTTTGGCACTCTTTATGCAAAGCTTCCAGTTTGACTAAGAATGAGCTAAAGTCTTCCAGCACCTGGTAAATTGTTTTAAAAAATCATATTACTGTCAGAGTTAAAAAAAAGAACAAACACACATGGCAAATTTTTTCAAGAATGTTAACTGTGTTTTGACCAGTCACACTGGAAGTCAGATCAACCTAGAAAACTGCAAAACCACAAACTATTAAGCTGGGCAATAAACATTTTTTTATTTTTAACCTTTTGTCTCTCACTGCTTTCTTGTAGTTTCTTTTTCTCACTTTCAAGCTTTGCTGAAATCCTAGTATAACAGAAAAAAAAAACATTAATATTTTATAATTTACAGAAACAAAATTCTCTCCTTAACTTCAACCCTCTTTCCCAGAGTCACCAAAGTGGGAACATTCAAATAACACCTCTACAACAGTACTTCCTCATCCAATGGTACTACAGTGAAACCTCTATTAACTGGACACCTTCGGGACCTTCCTAAGTGTCTGCTTAATTGAGGCTGTCCGCTTAATATAGATGCTGTAAAAATTGCACAATGTTTGTTAACTATCAACATTCAGTGGTTACTCTGTACTGTGATAAAGTTGCATGTTATTAAAGAAGCTATCCACAGTTCAAGTTCATTACCTTTCATTACCAACTTTAATTTGTTTGTAAATGCAAATTATTAACTAACTTCAGTTCTTATTTCAAGGATGTAACCCAACACTACTATTGTCAATTCAGTATGGTGTCCACTTAACAGAGGTTTTTAACAATAGATATTAGCCAAATACAACTTATTTTGTTGTCTGCGTCCACTTGATAGAGTTGTCCGCTGAATGGGGGTTCGTTATAAAGGGAAATATCAGACATTCGTTTTGGGACCCAGCTTAGTGTCCGCTTAATAGAGGGTGTCCGGTTAATTGGGGGTCCACTTAATGGAGGCTTCACTTGTATTTTTATTGGTATGCATTTCTAGAATCACGTGGTGCAGACTATCAAACAACTTAACCTCCCCAGACTAATTAACTGTCTCTCCCATTCAGATGGTACTATCATTGTGTTTCTCTTTTATTTTTGAAAACATGGTGAGTAACATTCACCTCCCAACAATAAGAAGTTTACTCCTATTCTTGGGAGAGAGAGGTTCAAATGGCACTCATATGGTATGAGGATTTGAGTAAAGGATGTCCCTGAACATCTTTTTAATACACTGTACCCACTACCCATGCTGAATATAAATTTATTCATTTTCAGGCAAATAAAAATAATGTTACTATTTTATGCACAAAAACTACCTTGTCCGTTTTTGTTGAACACTTAGGAGTTCTTTACGAAGCTTGTTCACCTTTGATTTTGCCTGAAAGGTAACAACATTTTCAATCAACAAATCTCAGCCATACCAACAAAATGTAATGGTTTGTAATTTCCAGTTAAATTGTATTATTTCTATTGGTAGGTATTGGTATTACTGGTACATAATAATAAATTATTGTCTGACAGCTGAAACAGCTGGCATTTTGAGAATCAAGTTTATCATAAATTACTTTTAACTGAAGGGCAGGCAACCACTTTTTAGGCTTTTCATAATCATGGGAATGTCCTGAAATTAATGGTTAATTGCTTGACTGGCCCTTACCACCAGAATATCGGGAACTGGTTTGGCATTGAGGTTTTCCAAACTCAAGGTTGCATGCTGCCCATTGGCTCATAAGGAGCTCATCCACCCTTTGGTGACAGGTCTTGTTTTTATCATGCTTGCAGCTAGATGCCAACGACCCATCAATGTGAGAGAATTGTAGTGGGGTACATTCATACAAAAAAAATAACAGAGACAGAGCCCTTGACCAGACATAAGAGTAATAACTTAGTATATGATGGCACTTTTTATTGAATTGACAATAATTTATCATTGAAATGTTCACAAAAATACAAGATGCCATATTATTCCAAATGCAATCAAGATCTCATCTTTGAAATCAATCATTTTCATTCTATTTATCAAATTAAGTGAAATGCCTTAACAAAAATATGTGGAGGAATGTGTGGCTGAGCAGTTAACACCTCAAACTCCGGATCTGGAGGTCTGGGGTTCAAGCCCCGCCCATCGTGTTGTTTCCTTAGACAAGAAACTTTACTCCACTTTTTCTCCCCTCACCCAGGAATATAAATGGATAGCAGCGACATATCCCATCCAGGAGGGAGTAGCAATATTCCTACGCATGCTTCAAGCTAAAGAAGCCAGGATAAGCTCTGGCTGTTTGGGCCCTTGGCTCGTGTGTACTCCTTTACTTCATCAGAAGCAAAGAAGTCATGTCTGTTGCCAGGGGCTGGTGGATCTTGCTATCAGGCGAGTGAATTCTGTTCTTAACTTGCCCAATGGGTTTTAAAGTGAAGTTTTTTGGGGGAATTGAAATTACAGAGGTACTATAATCAATCCTGCTAATCAAAAATTTTGGGTGGGCTAGTTAAAGTGACTCTTGGGCTGGAACATGCTAGCTACAGTTTGCCCAAAGAACAAGCCGTATAACTGATTTTCTTTGCAACCTGGATGTCATATTTTACTAAACTCAATAAGATCTCATCTTTGAGTCCATAATTATTATTAACAATAATTATTGTTACAGTTTTTTGTGCTAGGGATTTTGGTCATTTTAGCCTTTAATTTCTTTACCTTGCAGTCAAGATTCATTACCATATCTCTGTCATACTGTACCTTTCTGAGGTCAGCTTTCAGCATGTGATTTTCTTTGTAAATATCAATCTGCAAAATAATTTATGGGAGAGTGAAAAATATATCACATATACAAATGGATATCAAACAAGACCGGATGTACACCACATTAGAAATTCATCCAAATATTATTGATTTTTATGCCAAAGGCCAATTTACATTAAAATCATAAGGAGAGGCAGGCTCAATAAATAAACAAATAAATAAATAAGAACCTATGATAGTATGACAATAAATACATAAATATACAGTTGCGAGGACAAAGGAGAAAAAAGGAGCCAAAGAATAATCTTCTAGGTACATGTATAACGCATTCCCTAGGTCCTAACTTTTTGTGCATGTATTGAAGCTGACTCATAAATCCAACATAAAAATACTTTTAGTAGTTTTTAATCAGCTGGGATCATTGACATATCTGAAGGGCACAAGCATTGTGATTTGCAACAAACCCACACCTTTTCTACCTCGTACATTATCATCATCATCATCATCATCATTATGTTATCACTATCATTAATAATCATTATCAATATTAAACCATTATCAAGCTATTATTATGATTAGAATTATAGTATTATCATTATCAGTATCATCAACATTATCATCAACATCATCATCATCATCATCATCAGTAGGAAAGAGCATGCATGGAGGAGGCCCCATGTGTTTAGTCACAACATACAGTTTCACTGAAGGATTTTCTCATTTGAATGAAGAACTCCTTTATAGCCTGTTTACCAGCTGAAGACCTCATTTCATTCCTGTAAAGTTTAAACAGAGGAAAAGAAACAAAATGAGTTCATAACAGGTCAGTCATCCTTTATATAGGATAAACCAACTCCCTGGAAACATTAATTGACGACAAAATGCAGTCAGTGTGTTAATTATTAGGCTGCCTGTGAGTGCAACGCGCAATCAAGAAATGAGTCTCATCTATGTCAAAAAAGGAAAAATAGTGGATGGAGCTCCAAGAAAACTTTGTGTGTCCCACCCTCGCTTCATGGGGCTGATTCTTGTGCGGAGGGGAAGGTCATCTGGCGAACAGACTTGGAAGTTGATTTGGAATGAACACAAAATTATTGCGTGGAGTTATTGGCCCTATATTTTCACTGAATGATTATCTAAATACAGTATTTGATAACGTAGTTGGCCTGCATGGCAGATGCAAAATAATCCTTCCATGGGAAAAGTTTGATTTAAAAATAGGTCATTTTACAGTTGTGTATGGAAGCGAGGCTCAGGGTGACCTTGTTTTGATACAAACCTTCCTGCTTTATTATGTAAATCAAGTTATTCTTATGCTAACCAGTATTTTTCAAGAACAATTTCCATAACAAAGCAAAGAAGGTTTGTATCAAAACAAGGTCACCCTCAGCCTCGCTTCCATCCATAACTGTAAAATGGCCTATTTGATAACGTAGTAAGCCTAAAGACACTTATTGCCTTAAGCCGCTCTCCCAGTGAAAAAGTTTAACCTGTTGATGAAAAAACAGCAGTTAGTAGTAGTTTTATTTTTGAACATCTGAGCCGAGATATCTTACTAAAGGAGGATCACACTCAAGCACTATGATAATAAACAAATGCAAAAAAAAAAAAATTAAATGGATTGAGGAACAGAAATTTTCCTACCCTGGGTTCCAGGGTATCTTATTTTCTGACAGTTTGTGGCAAAGCATCACTCTTCAAATAAAATGGCCAATGAAAAGTTTGTTACAACATTACGCTTATACTACACATGAGCGTGCAGAATTTGAATCAGAAAGTATTGTGTGACAACGGAAGATGTAAAGCTGCTAACAAGCAATTTGCACGCCTGTCTGCAGGAAGTTACAAGCTCGTTTTGCTTGTCCAAGCTCGCCTGTTATTGTTACTAGAGTAGATTGATTTACTAATCACCTGACGTCAAGGGCCTCTTCCTCTATTGCAGTAAGAATAACATCAAGATCTGTGATCTCTGAGATGCTATTCTTCCGTCCTTGATCCGCATTAAACAATCTCACAAAATTATTTTCTGGAGAAAGAAATACTTAAATTAGAGTGGGAAAAGTAGGAAATTTCCATTATCATCTTGACCTTGAGTTCTTTGAAACGTTGTATTTCTGATGGTAAAAATGAAAATGGGAAATTTGTGCCACAGTTGAACCTTTGCTAATGGCCATGTACCTCTCCACCATGGCCACAATTTTGGCCTGGTGAACAGTACATTATTCTGTGAAAGGTTTGAACCCAGGAGTTATTTCAAAAGTAGGTAGAGTTTGATCATCCGGGTGAACATATTCCTGAATAGGACTGTTTTTGTTGACAGTGACTGACATTTTGACAACCTGTGCGGTAGTCATCTTCAGAGTCTAAAACGTCAGTCACTGTCAACAAAACAGTCCTATTCAGGACTACATTCACCCAGACGATCAAACTCAACCTACTTTTGAGTACATTATTCATTGAATCATGTTATAACCTATTAGACGCATACGGCTACCTCTCCAGAGTGGCAACAGCCACTAAAATAACCTGTCCATCATGGCCACTTAAAAGTGAATGAATGATGTACAAAGTGATGTACCAAACTGTACCTAAATCACTTTGATTTATTTTGTTACCATAATTTTCTGTTCTTAACTTTTGGTTGTAAATTATTGACTGCAGTCTTGAAGTAGTTTTGAAAAAGCTTTTTTTGAGTTAAACAGTAATATCAGTAGTCATAAATTTCATTAATATTATTTTGCTATTATTACCTCTGTACTCATTTTCTAAAGAATCCTCTTCCTCAGTTGTTCTTGATTCAGCGTCATCTTTTGTCCTTTTTCTGCCTCTTTTTGCCTTTAATTTTCCAGGAACAGACAGTGGTGTCTTCTCAAACAGAGATGAGGAATCAGTTAAAGGTTGAAGATGATCATCAGCATGTAGCAAAAAAAAATTAAAATTAATTTATTAACTACTGAACTGTGGAGTTGTTCATGAAATTTTCTTTAACCTCTTTTGTAGTATATTATATAAAACAGAGTATAAATAAACTGGCAAAATTTAAAAGATAATAAAACTATCTTGTACCTTTTGCGATGGACTTGGTATTTTAATAACACTTGCTGCTTCATCTGTCAAAGATAACACAGCAACATTATTTGTAGCAGCTGGCCACGTTTCATTATAATAACGAAATGAAATTTTGCTTGCTCAGTTAATAAAAAATAATATTGAATAAGTCACAATCTTTGCTTGTCAGCAACACGACCAGTAAATAATGATATTACAATAATATTACTTTACCAGTGAATCAAAACGGTAGTAAAATTTTTACAAACTGCACACAACATAGCCTGAATTTCATCCGATTACTGCTCAGTTAATAAAAAAGTATTGAATAAAAAGTTTTCAAGTGGCAAACAATCATTTGCTCCGTCAGAACAATTGTAGTTCATGTTTAAAGTTCAAACAATCAACTGCAAATTGTAAAATGATATTACAATAACACTTAGTTCAAAAACAAAATGATTTGCTTTACCAGTGAATCAAAAAAAAAAAACAAGGAGAAAAGAAAGAAAAGCTAAAAATTTTTGACGGTGAAATAGCAAGAAGGTCAAACAAAATCACCGGCTGCCGAAACACAACAGAATGAAAACTCACCTACCGTAGAATAATTAAAATTTAACATTTCAGTTTCAAGACAAGGGCAATTTTGCTGTTTAAATAAAGATTAAGCCTAAAAAGAATGCCAGGGTTTTGCATAAAAATAATTATAACAATCAACCAATCAAAATCACTACCCGTTTTCGGGTAGTGAGAAACCGGTTCATTCAATGTTTTTCAGGCTGGAAGTGAATTAACTAAATTAATTAATTAAATACCATAATTTTTGCACAAAAAATTTAAGAAAGGTTCATAACATTTCTGCGACACCTGATTCTGAGGTATCGGGCAGGCTGCAAAGAAAGTCAGTTTTACAGCTTTCCAGTCGGGTAAGCTGTAGTTAGCATGTACTAGCCCGAACATCATTTTAACTAGCTGGAAAAAAAATTGGATGAGCAGGATTGATAACAGTTCTCCTGTTCTTCTCTTATTTGAATTACATACAGGTACCGTACCCAAAAAACTTCATTTGCCTGTTATGCAATTAAGAACGTAATTCACTAGGCCGATAGCAATATCTTCTGGCCCTCGGCTATCGGACTCGACTTTCTTTGCATGCTGATCAGTTAGAACATTATTTTTTTGTGCCCATTTCTGTAAGAAAAATGATCACACCTGTTTGTAATAAATGAGCTTGCGGACTCTCCAATACAATTGAACTTGGACTTTCACGAGGCACCCTTGACCTAAGGATGATTGGCATCTGGATAGGATCAGGTAAAACATTTACAGGGCTTGCCCACTCAACAACAGAAGAACTGCTGGTATCTTGTGGTTCGGGATCAAGTGCTACTGTATGTTTCAGTACAGGAGACCTTGAGTTTGATGTAGTAGACGTCTCCAATGGAAGCTGAACTGGACTTGGGGCAATTGTAGATAGTTCTTGTGTCCTTGGAAAATCAGTAGATGACTTCTGTACAAAAACAACAATAACACACAAAGTTAACAAACAAACAAAACAACAGAGAAAAAAGGTTCCAAATTTTTTATATTAAGTTTGGTTTGAAAAGTATTTATATATGTAGACAAATAATATTAAATAGATAGAATGATGTGTGTGGAGAGAAAAACTCAGAAAAAATTCTGAGTTCCAGATGGGAATTGAACCCACAACCTTCCAGACACTAGTCAGATGCTCTAACCACTGAGGTCCTGATCTGAGAACTCTACTGATGAGCAGGTCATTTGTGGGCCAACTGAATGACCGCATCGAGCAGTCACATTATGTCATATGAACAAAAGAAGTAGCTGCATTGTGCAGTCACGTAAATTAAGACTAGCATTACAGTTGATTTCAGAGCTGTGTACTATACACCCGGATTTTTAGACATGATTCCGCGGTCATGATTCAGCTGTCATGATTCAACCAAGAGGTTACCAAGCAGTACAGCATTTTTCCTTGAATATCCTACCGGAATCAAAGCACAGGATGTGAAATTTACTTTGATGGTAGCTTGAATGTTTGTCTTGTAATTCAGGAAAAGAGGACTGTGATCCATTGTTCTCCTTTTCAGACAACAGACTCTCACAAAAGTCACACAATCTAATCGTAGTACAAGTTATTGCATATGTTGTCTCGATCTATAAGTTTTTTGGCTTATTTCAATGAAAACAAATGTTGCTTTCTTTTATGTTTATCTGCTTTGCAAAATTTGAGCTCACCAGGGTCATAGGTTGAGGATCGAACACTGTTGATATCTTTCAAGGCTAGGAAAAAACAAAACATTCAAACTCTCCAGCAAATTCTTTCACAACGGTGGACTGATCAATTTAAATGTTGGTATCGTTTCTCCGCTTTCCACGTGATAAAGCTTTCCTCCTCAGGTAAAACACATTTGTCGGGATTTTAGCTTCATTACACTTACATCTTTTGGTGTTAATCAGTTTTTCTGTGATTTGAATTTACGAGTATTAAATTTTGCGTGTTTAAATTTTGCGAGGCTTTTTATTTGTGAATCTTTAATCTCATGATTTTTTTACAATCGCAAAAAAACACAAAACTTAAGACTGCAAAATTAAGTACCTGCAATAAGTTACATCTGCCAATCAGAATGTGAGATTCCATAGAATTCTAGCAGAGATTTACTAACATTACTACTGAATAGACAGACTGACTATGCATAAACCAGGGTCCAGTACTGTTGTTCAAAGACTGGATAACGCTATCCACTGGATAAATATCTGTCTAGTGGATAATGCAATTGGTTTCCCTAACACTTATCCAGCAGATGGTGATTTATGCAGTGGATAGCACTATCAAACCTTTGAACAACAGGTGCCTGATCTGTAATTTAAAATTTGCACGTATTTACACCAACATTGCAAAATGTAGGTCAGAATCAGACCCAGTGCCTGCGCACCATAAAGCCAATCCTTGGGAGATACACCAACTATAAAGTGGTTCCACAACAGGCAATGTAGCTAAGAGCCGGGCCACATACTTAGAATTTCACCATGGCCCATCACTTTGAAACCAAATTAATCAGTGGAAAATTCTAAGAATCAAAGAATGTGCACTTCTTGCAAAAGGAGAGATGGGGGGAAGGGAGCAATAGGACTGTAAAAAAATATAAAACACTTGCTTGTGCAAAAATGCTACTCATACAAAATAGTGAATAGAAAAAACACACATGGACTGCTGAAAATCTTGCAAGCAGGCTGAGATACCAGAACTAAAGGAATACAAACACTCGTACAACCCTGAAAAAGGCTGTAATGGTGATGAAGACAAAAGACTGGTAATGCTACAAGCTTTTGCCTCTGTTGTACATACAAAGATCATCTTTTTACAGGGAAGCTGTGAAAGCAAATACTTCTGCATCAAACCATACAAAATGAAAAGATTAAGAAATGAATGGATAAAAGGATGGCAATTTGTCCTTACTTGACTGGAGACAATAGTGTTGGCAGTGGATGATGCATCACTGCTCCAGCTTGTTTTGATCTTAAAACTTCTCACAGTTGTCTGGCGTTTTCTAGAAGGCAAAAAAAATGTTTAAACACTTCGGAAATTTATGGTCCACCAAAACACAATGCAGCCACCCCTTACATGGTAAAATCTAACACTTGCCAAAACCTAGTATTATTTTGAGGTTCACAGAAAAAAAAAATTTAAAAAATCAACTTCAAAACCCATTCCTTGAGAGTGAATGAAGTGTTTTCTTGATATCATTTAGTGTTCTCCTTATCAGGCAGTAACTGTTAAAATTTACTGCTTGAAGCAACACTTCTTACCGCCTGCAACCACTTGAAGGTTTACTAAAATTAAATAAGTAGTTTAAAAAAATACTCAAGTTGTGATCCGATCCGACTCTCACAAGGAAATGATGGAAAAGTACTCACTCTACATGTAATCGTTACCAGAATCAAATGTTCTAAATTGTTGTCTAAAGATATAGGCTGATTTGCGTAAAATATGTCTTGAAATGAGGGAATGATGTTGTAGAGAACTTAGCTCCTAAATTTGTCAGCAAGGGTGGGGCCATGTCCCTCACTCCACTACCCCTTCTTCTCCCAAGGAAAGTGCGCCTCTGACACATATTTTTTTGGCCTCACCGGCCATGAATGGCCAATTACCTGCAGAGCTAAAATTTAAGGAGAACACTGATCATTTTCCCAGACCACCCCTTGACTTACCCTTTACTTTTGTGCCTTCCATTTTAGAGGCCCAGGGTGCAAATTTAAAGGAAGTCAGTTTTACAGCTTGCCATTTGGGCCAGCTGTAGCTAGCATGTACTAGCTTACCATTGGCTGACACCGTTGGCAAAACGTAGATTGGACTGGATCGGATCATTTCTAGTAACCCTATCCCTTACCTTTTGTCATTTAGTGAGTTACAGGGGTTGATCTGATATGGTCAAATCCAGGTCTTTTTGATGCCTCATTTTGAGCAATTTCAAGTAAATTATGTGAATGGTTACCATTTATTGAGTTCTGTGTAAATCTTGCTGCAGGTAAGAAGCCTCAATCTTGCACAGGCAGATCGAGTTTATCAACATAGCATCAATTTATTGGGTAAAATTTCAGATTGTAATGAGAAGGTCGAGTTTAAGACATAATCGCTTTTTACACTGCCCATGAAATTCATCAAGGGCTCCCAGCTCTATAACCAAAACCGGCCCAGACTAAAAGAAGTGATATCGAGCCTTGAGTAAGTTTTGAATTTTCTAGAGTCTAAAAGGAAACACTGACGCGCTGATCGATTGAAAGCGACATGACAGCAAGCTCTATCATGCCCCGGCCGCCATCATCTTGTTCATTTCATGGATTTGAAGTTTCTCGCGTGTCTCGCGAGACTGTAACAGGCTCTGACAGTATAGGGGAGAAAAACATAAACTTACGAAGGCCTTCGTCTGTCCAAACCAGCTTGTTTGAAGGAGCGAAAAGAAGATAACTCAGAGTTCTGCGAGATCGGCGGATCATCGTCAACTTCTGCCGCCATTTTCAGTCAATTCAGTCCCCGTCCCAGTCCATTGCCGAGTCATAGTCTTTGCCCTAAAGGTCCGCAATGTGTGCAAAATAAGGTAATCAGTTGTACAATAAAAATATCAATCGTCTGGATTAGTGTATATTTGCTGCTGCTTCAGTGAAAAAGGGTCAAAAGGCAGGTTTCTTGCGCCCGATAAGCTCGATAATCACACTTGCAAAAGACAAGGAATGGAGAAATAGAAAGAGAGAGGAGGAAGAAAGGAGGAGAATAAAAACAGCAATGATTGCTCTCTTAGCTTCTATGTTGGCTACTTTTTTCAGAAAAAAAAACTGCTTGACGTAAGAGGTCTATTTGGCGGAAACGTTTTCAAAAATCCCACTAGATATTTAATATCTCTATTTGCAAAACCAAAAACAGAAATTGACAACCGTCCTTCTCCTCTAGCCTGCCAGAGCAGACGCCTTTTTCGGCTCTTAATCCAGGAGCCGAGAAAGGCATCTTCTCTCGCAAAGCATGATCATTGTCAATAAACATAGTTTTACTCCCTCTCCTCCCTTTACAAAAAGGCAAACAAGCACCAAAAGACGGTGTTGCAGAAAAAGATAGGGTGTTAGTCCGTCTATCATGGGTCAAATGATTTAAGTTGGAGAATGCAAAAATAGATGTGGCAAGCATCCTAGAACAACGATTCTACTGAAAATATTCGTTGTTCCGTTGTAGAATTTGACAGACCGAATAAAATACAATAGTTGAAAGTAGATATATATATATATATTTTATTTTTTGTTTATTTTCAAACATGTCAAAAACAACAGAGAAAACGTCATTGGCAGGTGAGTAGGTAAGTCGAAAAGTGTGAGAGACCATACTATACGAACGCGCGTCGCTAAAATTCAGCAAAATTACCGCGGTTATCTATGTAAAAATAATCCAGTCCTGTCGGATGAAAGTAAACCGAAATTTCTCAACCCAGATAGAACTCGGCAGATTTAGTCATTTACCACTCAAAACTCTAACTGCACAAAAAAGAGATGTATTTGTACAAATTTGCTCTGGGCAAATATGTAACAAATATATACAAACTGAGAGGCAAATCTGGGGCAAGAATGGTAAATACCTTATTTGCTTCCATATCATGGAGACAACCCTGTGTTTTTGGTTTGCAAATGTAGCATTTACCATCATTTTTTCCCCGATCACTCCTCTATTTTCACATTTTTGCGACGTATTTGCATGAGGCAATTTTGTGCAAATCCCTTTTTATAAGTTTTGGGTAATTCATAAACCATGACTGTTCTTTACTAGAAACGCGATTTTAATTAGGTAACAAGCAAAATTGATGACTTTTAGAAGTTTGTCACTTTTAATTATGCAAATGAATATGATATGACACGAATACAACCCCAGCTAGGTGAAACGTTTACATGGCAAAATCTGACCCTAGCCGAGAGAGTTACCCGGTCTAGACCGGGTAACCAACCTCAGTGGGCTATCCCACTTATCACTTAAGAGTGATCAAATTAAAATCAGAGATTATATGGACAGGCCAAGTTCCTTATCGGGTTACCTCACCAAACTGGGGTCCCCCACCTCAAGTCAATAAACACACAAGTGCAAGCTTCATCGCAGTGTTTACAGAAGAATAAATAAATGTGATCAGAAGTTTGTGTCCGCTTGCAAACGGAATCATGAGGACATAACCTCAAATTTTCATTTTTGACCACGTGACTTGCCACGTGGCCAAATAAAACATTAACTGGCTCCAAAAAAACCTCAACTTTTCCATTAATGAAAGAAAAAAATTCATTGTGTTCTGGGTATCCTAGGGAAAGATATTGCCAGTCAACGAATTTTCTCAGCTTATATACTTTGGCAGGCTTAAATTATCGTGCGCAATTGCTCTAAACTTGAGGATAATCTTTAGTAACACTCATACGGGCTTGTCCGTGGGCATTTCAAAAAGCATATGATTTTAGAATAAGGGCGAGAGATCGATAAGGATACGAAGAAGAAAAAGTTATCGAAAAAAATTTACTTCAAATTTAAGGACGTCAGCTTTGGAAGTTTACGACTCGCAGATAAAGAAGTTGGTGTTGGATAGGAGGCGAAAAAGTGATCTAAGTATGTCAGCCGTTCACCATAGTAACGACCGCAAGGGCAAGCGCACTTCTTATGAGAGTTTCGCCTATGAACTTCCAGCATCTCCGGGGAACAAAACACTTTGGTTGGGCAAAATGCGCATCGCAGTTGATTTTTAATGTGCTGTTGTAAGTCTCTTTCCTGTCGAAAAGAGTTTTCTTTGTGGTGATATATGCATTCCATGTTTGGGCAAATCAATCCATGTATTTCCTTATCATGACAAATGAGTTCTCTTTTCCCGGCAAAAATAATGCGACAGAGTGGACATTTATATTGTACAAAATCAAGCAAAGTCGGTGCAACTTTAAAATCCACAATTTCGAGCCGCACACGAAACTTTTTAAAAATTGCATCCGATAGCTGCTTGCAGTTTTCCTTTGATTTTGACATTACGTAGTATGAAAAACAGCGAGAGGGAACGCTAATTATTCCACTTCGACTCCTCTCCGATGAAGATTTTGTAGATCCTCCTCGACTGTAAAAACTTTCGCTTGTTTTTGGCCTCTTTTTATCCAGATCGGCTGTGAGGGAATAGTCAGCGTGAAATTTATACCGCGTCACATACGCTTCTAGTAATCTCCAAGCAGCATCGATGTTTTCTGATGAAGCGGGATGCTTAAATAACCACGGCTTATATTTTGGCAGTACCTTCGCTGGGATATTGTGGCGATAAAATGTATGCACAACAATATTGCCTCGTAGTGCTGGCGACAAAGAGATGCCCCTGATAAATTCAACGAAAGTCGCATCCCACTCGACGAAGAACACTATCCTTTGACTGGAATTCATTTCAGCTCCAATCTTCTTTCAAAATTGGTTGTCTTCGGAATGTGTCAAGTGTCAATTCCTCATGAACTTCATCAATTCTGCTCTCTTTCTTGCAATAGAGCCTCAAATTTAAGCTTTTTTCCCTCTCTGAGGTATAATAAATTAAACGGACAACGAGATTTCGCTAGCCTACTTATTTTTTATGAAAGATCAGGTAATTCAGTTCAATTGCTTCTCAGTGACTTTAAAAGTCCAAACATCCTCTGTAATTGAATTTAAAGGCCCTAATGTTATACTGGTAAACGAACAGAATGCGAAGGACGCGATAATGTCAATACTCCTTTACTTTGCATATTAGCCCAGTTTATATGTTTGTTTGTTTCAGATAATAAAGAAATGACAGGTGTTAACCATATTTATATTAGGTCGCATGGTAACTGCATTTCTAATGAAACTTTTTTTGTCCCTTCGCAGAGTGACATTGAATTTTTGAGCGTGGTTGAATACTATACGTGGGACCGTCCCAAAACAGCCGCATAACGAAATAAAACAAGGAAGGCGTTATGTCACGAGGATACATTTTTATATTAGTTCAATTCTGTGCTGAATGATCATTATTACTCTACTTAGCGCCTTTACTCATGCTCCTTGACTGTAGAGTTATAAAAAAGATATGAAAGACATTTCATCAAAGAGTAGTCTAACCATAATAAATTGTTATGATAATTTTCGCAAGCATAGCATGTCCCGATTGCGCTGGAAAATTCGCCCAAAAGTCGTGCTCAAAACATGGCAAAAAAAGTATTCAAATAGAGCTCGAATTTTTGAAAGAGTGCTTGAAATTTCGAAATAGTGCTCGAAAGTTGCTTGTAGTTTTTAATTATTTCCTAGCAGATGTTCATAAATATTCTAGTTTTGTCAAAGCTTTAACCCTCGATTTTCCAATAAGTGACCAAACTACAATTTATTATTTATCAGGCGCTAAATAGCATTCAAATATGATCTAATGCGCACTGTTAAAAGGATAATTGTGCATTTTCACAACAACATTCAGAGGACAAGGTGGGATTATCCAAATTCACGATAAAGGAATTACTCGGCGCGGCTTACTGAAAACGTTTCGACGACAAAAAAATTAAGTTAAACATGTGGAAAATTGTAAAAAAAAAGTGCTCAAAAAGCGAAATAACCCTCAGTTCTGCTAAAAAGCCAAGGAAAAAACTCAAGAGTGTTGGAAATGTAAAATAGTGCTCCAAATTCGAAAAAGTGCCGAAAAAGTCAGCCCAGCGCAATCGGGATACTGGCTTGATAGCATTGAACCTTGAAAAAGTTGGACCACCTTTTCAAGTTTTAATCCATGTCTATCCTTCCTATCTTTGCAACAGACAACAGTAAACGGTCTAAGAACTCTTTATCTTCTTCTTATTTTTGGAATTCAATTGATGCGAAGACCACTTTTAGCCTTAGAAAGGTCGAAATTAACTAGCGTGCCGTATCCCCTCAAAACAGCCCAAAATAGGCCGCAAAAACAAAAAAATGCGTAAGCGGAAACAAGATTCTAGTTTTTCAGTGTTAGCATTTCGTTCGAAGTTGCCTGAGAACGTATTAAAATAAGAGGAAAGAATAAAGCATTGTTTGCAAAGATTTACGACGCAACTGTACGATGATAGAGATGAGAAAAATCTCTGTCGCAAACTTAGTTTGCGTGAGTTCTCATTAGGGAATGTTTTTTGAACATGAGACAAGTTCTAACTATCAGGAGAAAGCACGTTGCCAGGGAACGCCCGTCGTCATCGTCGTCGTCCTCATATTTGTTCTTCTTTTTCACATTCGGCTTTGGTGGGCCTGTTTAACGAAAGTTTTCATAAAATTCATTGTTTTCTATTCAAGCTGGCCACCTAAAAAAAGGAAGTCAGTTATCCCGGGCTAGTTAAAAATAACTTCTCAGCAGGAATCGTTAACCTTACGATTGGAAAAATTCTTACAGTCAATATGGGCAACGGGGTTCGACTAATTTATCCTCTTTTGCCATACAGCGATAAAGTAAGGTCTTGTCGTCTAGGGTTCTAAAAATATCCGTGGTGAAAGGAGTCCGATTAAAATCAAAGCATTAGACCAGAAGCCCACATCCCTGGAGCGAGGAACTCCCACACTAGACCATGTCACGGCTGCGTTTTCAGGGACCGGTTTATTTTTTGACACATTTTGGAGCCCTTTTCCCCCACGAAAGTGGAATCTCCGCTCTGTCTATGAACGCATTCGAAGTATAAGATACCAAAAATTAAAACAAACGTCATCAAAAGCCAGAAATATCATTTTTAGGTCTGTAGGTTTTGCTGACTGGTTTGTGGGACTTAAATATATTCTAAATAGCGCCAAAACCACTCTAAAAATCAATTCGTCGAAGAAAACACGGTGACACAAGTACTTGGAAGTTGCTCTCTCCGGGTTATGGGTTCCCGCTGATCAGACAATGACGTACCCACTTACCGTATTTATTCGATTAACCGCCCTGGGCGCTTATTAAATTTTTGGATCTTGAGAGTGGGCGCTAATTCAAGGTGGGCGCTTATTCGAGGCTGGACGCTTATTAAATTTTCAAGATTTTCAGCAAGTGTAGTATGTTTATTTTGTAACAAAACAATAAATGGTAAAAACAAAATGCGAAGATGAAACAAAGCAAGGTTCCTGTAAAATACTTTGAAGAAAACTCCATCTTCGGAGAAGTCTCTTATTAGTTTTAGTACTTATTCAATTTTGGGGGGGTGGGGTGGGCGTGGTGGCTTATTTGAGTTTGAGTGGGAGCCGGGTGGGGTGGGCGCTTATTCGAGGCTGGGCGCTTATTAACTTTTTCTGCCTTTAGGATGGGCGCTTATTCGAGGTGGGCGCTAATTCGAGGTTGGGCGCTTATTCGAATAAATACGGTAGGCCCGGTTCATACGTCGTATTTCATATGTCCCGAATCCGCCCTGACGCAAATCAGCGAGAACTAAATAATTTGTAACTCAAATAAAGAGTTTTGAGAGGATTATTCGTCGTTTTCCTCTACTCTGAACATGTGCTAATGGAACTCAGCTCTTGGACACAAGATTCTGCTTTGCAGTTCAGTTCAAATCAATGAACGAACTTTTTATTGCCCCTTCCCGCCATCACCGTGAAAAGACTAACTTTATAACAAGTGCTGAATAGATTTTTCATTTTAAATTTAGTACATGTGGAATGTGACGTTTGAACCGGGGCTTACGATTTTTAAATCAGACTCAATCTCGTTCACAGCGCCCGCGTTACCTTACTTTGTAATTACCACACATGAAGTGCTTACGCAGACCGGCAACCCGTCCGCTGGACAAGGGTAACGCTGCCACTGGAAACGAAGTTGAATCTGACTACGTGTATGGGCAGAAAATCAAAGCGGAGGGTGATACCAGCCAGACAGACGATACGTGATACCAAAAACTAGGAAATTTTGGCGTTCTTCACAGTAATTTCTACAATGGGTTTAGGTGTTGACAAGCGAAATAAGACTTGTAGCTTGCATGCATACATGTACATCTGCTATTAAACCGATCGAGCGGGAAGTAAAGGTCAAAGTTGATAATTTTTCTAAGCCACAATGTTGTGACGTCACGGTATTAGGCAGCTTAAGCAGACGGCGACGGCTACGAAAACGTCAGTTAAAAAGAATGCTCGCGCTTCTTTAAACTTTATAGCACTTATTCCACCCCGTACAATTCGTCAAAAGTTGGCGTTTTTTTCTGGAGTTGAATTCTAAGTGTATCAAAGTTCAGGAAAACAAAGAAGGGGTTGTCGTCTGGTGTTCACGTCCATCACAAAACGTGACATTAGCGAGTTTCACGTCGTACTCGTGCAACAACGGCAAAGAAATCTACAAAGAAGAGTGAAAAAAAGAATTACCTAGCTAATGGCCACGCAAGTGAAAACGTTCTGTATTGAGGATCAAGTCGCGCGGTTGACACAAAATATTCTGCGCCCCCAATCGGCTTGGGTCAGTGTGGTAATTAGGATACAAAAGGTTCAGCTTGGAGGTCCGAGTTCGACCCTGGGTTGCGGTTGCGGCTTCTGGCGTCCCCCTTACGAGAACAACCAAAGAAACAAGCACGCAGTTTTTCAACAAGCTCCACCATACTTTATTGATAAGAAATTTATCAACTAAGATGCGACCAAAAATACAATTACACCATAGCCGGACACGTAAACCCCGAAAACCAATTTAATTTGGAAAAATAGGGACCGTGTACCCCCGACCAGTGCTATGGTGACGCCTCTGGGGTTTTAAGGCCTACTGTATATATACGCAGAAAAAAAAATTAAAGCTAAGGTAAATAAGTGAATATTTTAGCTAGGCTGAAAGTAGAAAGACAACGAAAAGAAAAAATTGTTCTCGGAGTAAATAATCGGCGAGGCTGTGCTCTAGAATAGCGCGATTTGAATACCTGTCGCCGTTTTAAAGTGTTCGAGAAATGATGTTAAAGAGCTTTTGCTCGCAAAATAGATATTAAATTATGATTGTTGGATCAATGTAAAGGGTGAAAGCTATATTCCCTGTCTTTCACTTAGCAGATAGACGTTATAAAGTTTTTTTGCAGATAAATTCAGAACAGGCCAAAAATGTTTGCTCGGAACCGCTGAAAATCTTCATGCATTAGAAGGTTATTGCAGTTTATGTTGCATGTTAAGCTATAAAATCAGCGTTTGTGGCATTAATTAAGAAGAATTCAGAAGTTCCAAGTTACGCTCTAATTTTCATACCCGAAAAAAAACTTCTACCATTTGTAAAATCGTGCTTTCTTCCTCTACATAATGGCTCCAACATTTGCTATATATTTCAAGTTCATTTATCACGAAACTGATAATGAAAACAACAAAAAACGGCCTCTTTTTATGGTCTTTTGTTAACTCTTTCACTCTAGACAGAGTCTTACAGGGGCGGATCTAGGGGGGAAAGGGGTGCGCACCCCCCTGAACTGACCTTTGGCTTTCTAATACAGTTATACAAAATCAGCTGTATCGTTTGATATGAATTCTCAGCAGTTCACATTATGCTATTACCTAGTGATAGCCTTCTTTGATTCTTCGTATTCGCTTTTAAAACCAGTCAGTTACGTCATTCCTTAGTGGTGCACCCGTCCTAAGAAAAATCCTGGATCCGCCCCTGTCTTAAGAGTTACACTTTACAAATTTCCATTTACTCTCTTTACTTCATAAAATCCTAAATGTTAAAATAAGTGTTGCTAAAACATGTAAAACATTTTTATTTGTGTGGCGACCTCATAGGAATTGCTCCTTAAGCTCCAAGGTAAGAACTATAATTCTTTTTTCTTAAGGCTTCGAAAGAGTTGTTTGATCATTTAGTATAGACCGCGTTAAACCTGCGTTATCGATTCCTCTGAATCTTGAGTTTAAATAAATTTCATGTATGTGAACTATGTATGATTCATCGGCCCAGAAAAAAAAATTATTACTTCTTAAGTACATAGACCCAAGTTCAAACTCTTTGCTGTTAAGAAATAGTCAGTTTACAAAGTTAAATATAGCATAAAAGCTTAGGAGATGAACAAATTGTCGAAGTAATACCTTATAGAAGTGAAATCCAATTTTTTCAATGGTGTTTGCTGGCGAAAGCCTGCGAAAGCAAGCGCTAGTTTGGCGAAAAGCAGCCTGTTTAAACGTGGGTCTAACATTAACATTATTATTGGTTTCTCGTGTTCTCGTGCTGCAGTGGCGTTGGCCCTTGGTAGTAGCGAGGGTAGCGTACATCAAAAATCATTCTCCAAGATGATATATGAACAGCACCCAATGGCACTCTTTTCCTGGAAGCTGTTGGGACAAAAACAGAAGACACCTTTACTGCCTGACTTTTTAAAGAGGATCTGCAAAGTTTATTTTGCTATTGGTGCAGAGTATTTTTGTCGCGTATTTCAGAGCATATAGCCTAAAATTTGTCATAGAGGCAAGTGCGATCAGTGGCAAAATAATCCATTTGATGGAGTTTTGAATCCCAAGGTTTCTTAGTTTTTAGGTTTCTTACAAAGCAGGGAAAGCTGACGACTGAGTCCAATCAAAACCTCTAGTTTAACGCGCAACACGTGATCAAAGCTTAGCTTTCTCTCACTCCTCCCGTAGCCGTTTTTAAGTCTTTGAGTTTACCCCATCGAAACTGAATCATTCTCAGCCGCCTCTCTTGTCTCTCTTCGTCACTTTACGGTCGCGGGAGAAAGACGATTACAACATGTAGGGAAGGGATGTTCCACGAACCTCTGTTGTTGATATTTGAGTGAGAGAAGAGAGAAGACTGGGGAGCAGTCGATCGAAGAAAAAAGATTACTGTTCTGATACTCACCAATTTTAACGTCGCCATGGCCAATTACTGAGCTTCGGATTTTCTTCATGAGAGAACTAATTTCTTAAAAACATCATCATCATCGCCTTCATTTTCCGCATCATTGTCATTATCATTATCGTCGTCATCATCATTATTATAATCATCGTCATCGTTGTCATCGTCATCGTTGTCATCATCATCATCGCCAGCGACGTCATCTTCATTATCAGCATCATCATCATAGTTACTATCAGCGTCAAAATGATCGTCGTCATCATCATCATCATCGTCAGCGACGTAACCTTCATTATCAGTAGCATCATCATCGTCATCATCGTTATCATCAACGTCAGCATCATCGTCATCGTCACCGTCGTCATCGTCATCGTCGTCAGCATCATAGTCAGCATTATCGTCAGCATCATCATCATCATTGTCAACATCATCGCCGTCATTATCATCATCTTAAGCAAAATCGTCAACATCATGGTCGGTATTATCGTCATTATCATTATCATCATGATTATCATCCATGCAACAGGTGTCAGTCGTCTACGTGTAGCCTCTTCACATCACGGCGCCTCACCATACTGCCCAGCTTGTCAACGTTCATTGTTCCTATATCTCTCAAGAAATCAAATCAAGACCACAGGTTTAACTGAACTTATTATCAAAGTTAAGTTTTCCCTTAGTTGTTCCCTCATTGCATCAAAGCAAAAGAAAAAAGGGACTTTGGCGTCTCCAGATAATACGGATGGTCAGGCCGTCCCCATATACTAGGAAATCGACTCGGCTGAAAATTTGATGCAACAGTTTCAAACTCAAAAAAATATATAAATCAATAGGGATAAAACTTAAAAATAATGACTTATGCGCAAAAGAATAAAGACAAAAAAGGTAAAAACATCTGAAGAATGTAACAAAAAGGAATTGAAAAATGATGATTATAATAATTATTATTACTAATAATAATAATGATAATAATAATGATTATAACGACAGCAATAGAAAAGGAAAAGCACTAAAAGTGGCAACTAAAAAGACTTTAAAAATAATAAGATACTTCTTGCCTGATTTTTGAAACGTGACTGCCTTGAAGTCCTTGCAGTTTCGTTTCCAAAAATCAATTAAGTCTCTTTTGTTGCAATTATTTCCTTTTCTCTTATTATTGTCATTATATCGTAATCATTACTATTGTTTTTTTATTCTCATATTATTTATTTGACTTTATTTTCAATTTATTTTTAATCCTAGCTTAGTTTGTATTATTATTTTACTATTTTTATATTTTCTTTCCTTTTATTTAGTTCGTATTTTAAGTTCATTTTTGTTCCATTCTTCTTCATTTTTTTACGTTTTTGCCATTTTTATTCGTTTTGCGCTTCAAAGGAGTCCTTTATGAGCTTCATCTACGTGTCATTATTTTCAGTTTTATCCCTATTGGCCTTTTAAAAATCACCGAGAAGAACGCCAAGATCCATCCGAACCATCGGCAAAACTCAAGTCCCTTTTCCCTTTGCTGTTGTATACTCTACTTCTCTCCACCCTCCGATACTTTATCCGAACATTTAACGGGTCACCCTTTCCCGAGCCTCATGAAGGTCTGCGATACACACATTTCTAGTTAAGTTTCAATGCACGTTTCACCTGCTGAAGAAGGTCAGATACATCATCATCACCATCACCGATGTTGTTTGTCACTGACAGCACTTCTTGTTAATCGTCATCGTCATCATCATCCCCATCAACAAGACAATTAATCATCATAATCAATGAAACAAGTGTCAGTCATTTGTCCAGCCCTCGGCCCATGCCTCTACTCATGACGATGCCTCACCAGTTAGTTCCTACATTTTTCTAGATAAAGGAAACAAGACTACAAGCAAATTCTGTGAAAGTTTTAACAGAATGAAGCAGGTGCAGGAGCTACCCCCTTTTTTTCTCCTGGATTTTTGCAGTATCAGCACATGCTTAGTTCAATTAATTCGATACAAAACGCTAAGAATTTTCTGGGCAAAGCTTTGATCGCAGCTCAATTTCTTTTCTGCCAGTTTTTTACAAATTATTTGTTGAAGGACGAGTATTAGATATTTTTTATTCTTGTACTTACCTCTGCCGAGTTAAGCAGTTTCCCTCATATCGTTTACAAGTCACTGATGCTCGGACTGCATGACTGCATGTAGGCCAGACAGGGTGCGACATCTGGAGTCTTTTAGGATCTAAATCAAATACATCTCAAGAACAAGATATTTAGCTTTCGACAACTTCTTAATTAGCATGGGTTTGAATCCCAGTAACACCTCGTAAATCCAGCGACCTTCATGGATTAGAAGTCCATGGAAGGAGAGGATGATTTTGTTCTATTGTGCAACACATTTGTAAATTCTTGTTGAGAGGCACCTTCAACTAAGAAAACTGCATTACGATGACTCTAAAAGTTAGGATATGTCCTTGCGCAGTTCAGTTCTCTTTGTTTGATGAATTATGCTTTACATCTTGAACAGCTAAACTAAGGCTACAGGTTCTAATTGCAAAAGAGCCTCATTCTGTACAACGTTAAGTAAGGGATCGACCTGCACGTAGTTCCAAAACTCTTGGGCGAAGGCTATGAGCTTTTCTTGTTATCATTTTTTCTTCCTGGTCACATTTTTTAAAGTGTTCGTACAGTTTTTTTTTTCTGTACTTACCTTTGTTCTGCCAGGCGGGTTCGTTCAGATGAAGAGACTTCTGATACTTCTGGCATGGGTTGAATTATCTGCTCGCTGTCATCGGGAATTTTCGGACCTAAATGTAAGGTTTCTGAAGAATATGGATTCAGAAAGCAAGCAACAGTTTCTCCCTAGTTATTACAAATGAATGCTGATATTAATCCCTTTTTATCCGTATATGTTCGCTCCGCCTTGAAGTTTTGATCTGCTAAGTAGCTAGCCACCGCTTAAGACATGACTTTTTGGATTTGCTTGATTCCATTAAATTAAAGCACGACTTTCATCTTTGTACCGATCAAAAGCATGACCATCGGAATTTAAATTCGTGGCTTGACATAATGATCAAAGGCTTTATCGGCCGTTCCAGAACATGATTTTGGGTAACCATTTTTAACCTTTCTGGTTTCTTACCTTAGATCTCGTAGGTAGGGTCACGTGTTCCGCTACGTTACTGGGCTGATTAATACGTTGGTTTAGTTACTGGGGGTTGGAGACAACTTCCTGAATTCAAGAGACCTAGAAATGAAAAGCTTCCAAAAACAGATTATCAAAGCAAACGTTGCACCATAAGAGTTGAACATAAACTTCAAACTATACAACCTCCTCCAGAAGCCTTCGCCCTGGGGGCGAGGTTGAGACGTCATATATAGCGTTTGAATATCAGTTATATTTCATATGGATTTGCTTACTAATGAAGCAATGTTCACGGGTTGGAATCCCAGTGGAACAGCCGTTTACCTAGAACGTTATGACTTTTGGTGCACCTGAGAGCGCAACTGACTTTAACTGTCTTTCCAATTCCTTGAACGAAACCAAGAACTCTTTGGCTTGGAATGTTTATTCTTTTCAAGGAGGATTTCGATACCTACAGGTTACAGATCGCTGAAAATGGGAGTTCAGAACTGCCATAACACTGCTGGACTTCTCTGACCTAAGTGAAATACTTCTTGAAAACATAATTAATATTATCTAAACACTCAGTCTGGCTTTTTCGTGCAGTTGAAAACCGATTACAAACTCCATTCCTTTAAAAAAAAAGGCCTTGGAATTGACCGCTGACATCCGATCAATTTCTGTCCGCTATCATCAAACAGATATTCGGTGCATTATTTGGAATCCTATGTCTTAAAAATTGCACTCTTTGGTAGATTGCGATTACCAGTTTCTAAACAAAGATTGTTGGTTTGAATCCCACTGAAGTGGGAATTATTAAATAATTTTTAGTATTATCTGAGGATATAATAAGTGCCTGTATCAGCAGAATCAGCTGGATTTATTGTTCTCATGGTCCGTTTCATCCTTCCTTACCTCTTAGGCGCTGGAAAGAGCTCACTTCACCGCACTAAATCTGAAACACAAAAAAATCATCTAACAGTTAAAACAACTGAAAAAAAGAAACATATCACTGTTACCTTTAGAACTTGGAGTCGTTTTTCAGTCGTAACCAGTGTCGCCATGCGTTTCTTCAGGAACGCTGCCAGAAGTACATCCAAAACGAGCTTCTTGAGAGCGTACGTCAAACAATCTGTTTGGCGTGCTCGGTCTTGAGAGGGCGCGCCCAAAAAGACGTCTTCGAGGCGGCGATGTTCGAGCAAAAATAACGTTGTTTAAAAAGATGACGACCAAAGTTCCTGAAATAAAACCTGTTAAATTACTTGTGATCTCTTTATTAGAAAAATACACTCATGACGCGACATTGTATTGGTCAGACATTTATTGTTTATTGCAGAAAGGCAACCCCGTTACAACAAAAATCTTATTCAAATTATTCAGTACTGGTGTAAAGGAGAAAAAACAAGCTGATGAATTTCTCTTTTGTTTTTCAACTTTATTTTTCATCAGCTATTAATTACGTACAACTCAATTACAAATTTCTACTCAGCATATAGCACTCCCTTGCGACTTCCAAGTTGGTTGTGCCACGCGTTTCTTCAAGAACGCATCCAAAAAAGTAGTCCAAGAGCAAGGAAAAAAACTTGTGCGATCTTGGGAGGGCGCGCCCAAAAAGATGTGTTTCCATTCACTCAAGAAAAAAATGGAGGTAGAGTCCAAAAAATTGAAAAAATGATGATTTTCGACGTACTAGTACCTGAAATGAAAAATTAGTTATTTGTGTTTGCAGTAAAACGCACTGCTGTGACATAATGCCAGTCAATGCGCATAATTGTAAAAGACACCACACTAACAACTCAGTGTTTTTTTGTTTGTTTTATTTTCATCGGTCTTATTACAACAAGTATTTAATTTGTAAGATACCTGCAAATCAAATTATCATTAGTACTTATAACTAATGACTCTACAGTTAACGCGCGTAATTGTTTAAAAGCCACCACACACACAACTCGGTGTTTTTTGTTTGTTATATTTTCATCGGTCTTATTACAACAAGTATTAGTTTGTAAGATACCTGCAAATCAAATTATCATTAGTACTTATAACTAATGACTCTACAGTTAACGCGCGTAATTGTTTAAAAGCCACCACACACACAACTCGGTGTTTTTTGTTTGTTATATTTTCATCGGTCTTATTACAACAAGTATTAGTTTGTAAGATACCTGCAAATCAAATCATCATTAGTACTTATAGCTAATTACTCTATAATTTAGTATTTAAAAAAATCACACAGACAACGCCTTAGGTGAAGTGTTTTTATTGAATTGAGTTAGCCGTTTACAGAAATTAAGTAGTATATTGGGTGCGCTCCTACAAGAATTTGGCGTCCGGGTTCGCTAGACCGAGGAGTGTGACATGTGTCCAAAAACCTTGACACCTCGAATGAAACACACCAGGGTCCCCCGGACGGTACGCAGGGATATTTGGCGGCTTGCTATCGAAACATCGTCGATACCAAGCCTACATATTTTCAAAGCCGAATCCGGAATCAGATCGCAAGTCGAATCAAAAGCCGGAAAAGCGAGGAATGGACCGAACCGAAAATTAAACTGCCTAACAAAGAAAAAAAAATCCACATACCTTGTTCCATTATTACTTGGGCTGATTGATGTGGCGCAAGGTTTGCATTAGCTACGAACCTTCTTACAAGCATAACGGTAAAGCGGAAATTCAATTTGCCGTAGGCTATTTCAGACCAAACGAGTCTGCTTTGAACAAACTTTGTACCAACATTAATCAGCCCTACCTTATATGGGCTGCTGTACTCTCTCGTCATGTTCCTCCAACAAAGGACCAAGGATTTTAGGACCAACAATCCACAGAGAATCCAACAGGCCAAAGCGTACATATGTATATAGTCTACGATGTTGTTGTTGTTGTAGATGACTTGGAGTTGCTTCAAATATGAAGTCGGGCCGGCCAATTAAAATTAGAATTACTAATTATTAGAAGCTGTCTCAACTAACATGGTGCTTTGCAACAAAAACAACAACAACTGCCGAACATGGAAGCCGAGATAAGATGAAATCAAACTTCTGGGCTCGCTTCTTTGCCTTATCAAATTGCTCGATTTTAAAAAAAAATTGTTAGATTCGTTTAAAAATCTTTCAGATTCGTTCCCACATGGAAGGAGGAGGGGGGAAATATAGGGCCTTGATTACGGAAATCTCAGCGTTAATCAAGACAGCTTTTTAAAGTTATTACTCTATGCTGTCTCCTCTGGCTTTACCTTGCCTTCCTAATCATGAAGTCGTTTACACTAGGATGTCGTCTGCTTCTGTTTTCATAGAAGCAAAACGACGTCTTAGAGTAAACGATCATCATAATCATAAGTCGTCGTCATCCTCATCATCATCATCATCACGGTCATTGTTCAGTTTGGTCCGACGTGATTGTTCTTCCGTTCAAGGCTGCAAAGGAAGATAACTCGCCTACTTAGGTAACTGGACTACTGGACTATCTTTCTAAGGCTCTCAGAGTTCTTTGTTCTTCTTTCTTCGGCCGGCCTCTTCCCTTGATTTAGCACTGGACGCACAACACAATATGAAACAATGTAATAAAATGCATTTTATTCAAATATCAACATTTTGTTACAAGATTCGGAAATTCGTTGCAGAAACAATGTGCTGCATAGGATTTGGTCCCAGTGATGACGTACTTCAAGAGCTGTTGGAGGTAGAACAATGCTGACGACGTCTGGAGGACGAAGAAACCAATAGCCACGAACTGTCGACGTGAAGACTACGTACGCCTACCATTTGTAGACGATCTGTGCCTGCGTTGTGCAATGCAGGACTTCCTAAGAAGAAAACCCTCCAGCGAGGCAATATTAACAGGAAGACAAGTCAAATCGTCTTAGTGTCAACGATGCCATAACTAGAGTATCCTCTCCTGCTACTTACTGAAGGACTATCTATAACCAGCGAGGTTTTCACCTGAATGCCATTCAGGGGCACGCATATCAAGGTATAGTGGGCCTCCATATGGGTGTCCCCGAAAAATTCGGCCCAATAGCATTCTCGTGATTACTTCGCAGGATAATATCTTGTTCGCGCTCCTCCAGCGATGAAACTGCGTCGTAGATTGATCTCGAAGACTTCCGACGCTTACGATTTGTAAACGATCTACTTATAGTGTGTGGGTTGTCCCATGTTGCCCTAGTAACCTGCAACAAGGTGTTGACTCTTCGCGAGAAGAAACGCCTGGTCGCAGGTTACCTTTGTTGTACGACAAAACCTGTTAACTTATCTACCATCACAAGTTCGAGGTCTGCAAATGCGCATCAAAAACTTTCACTTCACGTACACTTGCACTGAGCCAAAAAAAAGCCAAATTCGTAGGCGCAGACCTGATTTTGCGAGGCTATACCAACTATCTACCTGTAACCAGAGAGACCACTAAGCTTGTAAGCAGTGACCAAATGAGGTCCTCTCACTGTAGCGCGATGACCTGAAGTCTCTCGTTTACTAAGTTATGTCTTACAATAATCACTGTCTAGTTGAACCTTGCGGATGAAAGCTTCACTTGCCCAGCGAATAGACTGTCAAGTGAAGTGTGATAGATTAATTCAAATTTGGCGCAACTAAGCGGGAGCCGGAAGTGAAGACGACGACGACGACAACAAAGGCGGCGGTGGCGAAGTCCATCTGAAAAAGGCAGAAAAAGATGCAGCCGAACCTTTTCCTAGAGGCCGAACCAACTCCAAAAAGCCGAACCTATCCTTAAAAGCCGAATTCTTATTGCTGACCGAACACCTGCAAAGGAACCCATCTTATGAAAAAGGGAAGGGGAGGCCCTTACCAGACCAGGGAACCCGCTAGCTAATCTAACTACAATTAAGTTAAGCCGAAAAAAAATCCGGAAACTTCAGGCCGAACGTGTGTGGAAAGTATGCTTTGCAAGGTTCATCCAGAGCTCTATATACCCCCCTTGACCCAACCCATAAAGAATGCACCTGACCTGTACAATTTCAAGAGGCTGGGTATGCTGTGCTGATTGGAAACTGAGTAGTCAGGAATGCTGTCCTGTGGTCTGGTGGGGTGATCTGAACTGGTGGTCTGGATTGGTAGTGGTGGTGGGATCTGATGGTCTGATTTGGTGGTCGGGTCGTGGTCTGATCTCGGTTGTGATCTGATTGTCTGGTGTGGTGGTCTGATGGACTAGTTTCATGGTCTAATCTGGAGCTGTGCCCGAGGAAGATGGTCTGGTCTGACGGCTGAAAATTGAAAAGATAACAAGCTGAGTTAACAGTAGTAAAACATGGCTCAATTAAGCGTCAGAGGAGCTACGTAAAGACTTAAGAGAGACTGAGAAAAAAATGCGGAAATACTTTATTCTTAAATTCAGTTACAACTTTGAAAGGCCAACGGCTTTAAACCGAAAAAAAGTTTGCAAACAGGGCTCTAGTGACGATCGCTGCGACTCTTTTAAATGATACCGATGTCAAACATCTTGGTAACCATACAGACTCTGTCGCAATCTATTTACGCGAGAGATCACGGGAGAGGTCGCGCGTGATGTAGTTTCATCATGTAAGGTGTGGCTCTGATGACGATCTTTGCCAATCTATCCCATTCCTAATAAGCATCGTTAATTTTCAATGTTCAACATCATATAGTAACTATACAGGTTCTATCGCGAGAGAGATCACGCGAGAGGTCGAGAGCGATTTGGTTATATCATATGAATGTGTCTCTGGTGATGATCAGAAGTAGATTAGGGCCTGGTTCTTACACGAATTTTAAAGGGGTTGGTCTAAAGTAAAATGTTTTTAAGATATCCCATGACTAATAATTTAAGGCTAATCATAACCTAGAAATCTTCAAATTTCATTTTAAAAATTGTTTGTATATGCATCACGTGACCAGCCACGCCCTGTTTTATCGGACGACGGTTATCTAAGTCATCACGGTTCGCCTTGCTTGAATAAAGAAATAACTAATTAGAAAACTTGCAATCACCAGGAAACTACACCTGAGTCAATACAGCGATTAAAGATGGAACAAAGAGAGGGTGCAATCAGGTCAGCACATTCACGAAGCAGTCTCACAGAGATCTGATCTAGGCCAGTAGCTTTAGATTGACTTAATTTAGATAATAGTGAATACACAGTAGCCACGTCTGTTTGTTAGAGCACGAGGCAATTTTCATCATCTAGAGTAATATTGAGATATTCTAAATGAGAACTATCACCGTTGGGTATGAGGCTAGTTAACTTTGGCCCGACACTATCAAAGTGGTAATTAAAGGTTTCCGCTAACTCCTGTGCACTATCAACACTAGAATGGCCATTCATTTTTGTCTCGTTTACATTCGAATTAGTAGATTTTCTTGCCATAAAGCTCATTAAGGACTCTCCAGGTAAGCGTATGCGTGTCGCAAATGAATCCATCCTTTATGATGGATGCGTGTATATATTTCTTATTTCAGTCCATTCATCTCATTCATTTAGCGCAAGGTTTGTTATTTACACGAATCAAGAGAATGTAAATAGCAATCTCATTCAACGTAAGGAAGCCGTTAATTACCTCAAAAAATTTCAGATATTCCAACCTGTTTAATAGAAGCAAATAACGAGTAGCAGTTTACAAAAAAGTTGTTGGAAATTGCCCTATTAATAACAATTTGACCGCCACGGCCTCTTACATTTCCCATCTTCAACACTTTAGTTTCATTACATGGTACTCAGTTATCTATTTTGTTAATAAAATATAAACTGCTTTTTCACTAAATCAATAGAAATTCACGAAAACATATTTGCAATTTACTTCGAGGCTTTTCTTAATAGTTTAGGTCCATCAGATCTTTACTAGGGAGCTTAAAACAACGACGACGCCGCAGCAACGAGAGCGGCAAAAAATGAATAGGTTTAGATTAGCACAACAACTTTGCAAGTGTATCAAGCTTTTTTGTACATTTCTTTGCCGTCACTGCACGACTACAACGTGAAAGTGCCTAATTTCACGTTTGTCCAGGACGGGAACACAAGGCGACGACTTTCTTTTTCTTTTTCTGAACTATGATACAGTCCTTTAGAATTCAACTAAAAAAAATTTGCCAACATCTGACGAATTAGATTAAACTAGATGGCATAAGCGCTATAAAGTTCGAGGCAGCGCAAATTCACTTTTTAAGTAACGTTTTCGCAGCCGTCGCTGTCCGTCAAAATCTCTCTGTTGTACACCGAGAAAAAATAAATCAAATTTGTCGTTTCTGCAGATTCCTTTCTTGGTAACCAATATATATTTATGGAGGAAAAGAAAGACGTAATTTGCTGGGCCTCTTTTGTGGACATTGAGGTCTCCACTGAGTTTTCCGTGTATTTGAGTAACAGCCACGTGTACGACGACCTTGTGCTACGAAAAAATCATGGACTAATTTTGCTTGAGCAACAATGTGCTTACATTTCTACTCGCGAATTCTCCTCTGAGAACAAATAAATAAACTTCAGAACAAGAACATTCGACAACAAAATGACTTAAGTTGAAGTTCGACTTGACAGAATATAAAGTCAACCGAATTGACGACAATTTTAACAAGTAATTTACCTCAGGCGCTGGTTTTAACTTCTCAGATTGTTTCCACAGTACGTTTTGAGCTTTCTTGTAGTGAAGCTGAGAAAGATGGATTGTCAGTTTATGTGAGAGGGTCTTGTTTCGTAAGCAAGTTTCGTCCTTTCTCAACCGAAGCTTTCAATTTTTGAATGTGGCGCAAAGCAACGTTCTGATTTGAATAATAATTTCTGATTGGATTTTCTTACAGCACGTGCCTATGTACTACGCAAGAACAAGGGTTGTTTACCATGTTTGGGACTTGTAAGGTTAATTAAGATTTCAAATAAATTCTTTGAAAAGATCTTGGGCGAGTGAACCATTTGTAAGGCGGAAAAACCGGTTATTAAATTTGGGGAGAAAGGAAAACGCCACGGAAAAACTGGCAAAGTCGTAAAAGCTTGTTCCCGTAAACGAAAAACGTTTGCTTTACACAAAAAAATTTAAAAGCCTGATTTTTCTTTTACAGGGTTATGCCCTTTTATTAATAAATGTAGCTCAATGATAAAACTGTACCCAGGGTTTTTGTAATCTTTATTATCAATACAGGAAGTCTCAAAAGGGAACGCATTGATTCAACAGAGACAGCGTACTGTTAGCTAGCCAGTTCTGTTCAAAACACATTTTGTTTTTTAACAGAGAAGGCCTTGCCTTCTTGCCTGTGGGCTAGTCTGGTTTTTATTTTTATTTTTTCATGAATTCCACCTTTAATTTTGGACCAGCAGTGATAGCCTGTATAACAGGCGTTATATTTTTGGCGTTTTTCAGGCGAACTAAGGCAAGCGCGAAGCGAGCGAGGAGCGCTTCCCCCGTCGCTTGTGTGTGGCTCTCCTCACTCGCTTCCGCTTGCCTTAGCTGGCCTAAAATACCCGAATTAACATCGCCTGTTATGCAGGCTACAGGAGTAAACGAGATTGGTCCGATTTTGCTGGTATCTTAGAGACCCAGAAAGAGGATACTTGGCTGACGTTTGGGGATGGCATTGCTGCCAAGGGTTTGAAACCTCGAAGGCTTGCCGAGGACGAAAAATTCCTAAGATACCTAACTTGTGTACAGGACACTCCCCACCTACCCCTCCCCTAATCCGACATTAACACTCACTTTGGGACAAAATGTTGGCTAAGGGGTGGGGTGTAGGTAGATTGGCAGATAGGATCGTGTTCCCGTGGTTGACTATGGACCGAGAAATCGTTCCTCAAGATCTGAATATTCCGATGTAATAGGGCTGCCCCCAACCCCCCGTTATTTTAAGACCAAACTAAGGTCCGAAGGGCCCCCCAAATTTTTCTTTTTAGACCGCCCCCTCTTATCCCAGGCCCTGCATGACCGCCCCCCACCCCGAATTTTGAATATCTTTTAATTCCACA
The DNA here is from genome assembly GCA_942486035.1 of Porites lobata. Taxonomy (NCBI): domain Eukaryota; kingdom Metazoa; phylum Cnidaria; class Anthozoa; order Scleractinia; family Poritidae; genus Porites; species Porites lobata. Next base: position 480,269 of record CALNXK010000102.1, read on the forward strand.
AACCAGTCTTCATAACCGATAGACCTAAAAATGATATTTTTTGCTTTTTAATAGCATTTAGTTTTCCTTTTTGATATCTTATACTTCGAATGCGCTCATAGACATGGTGGAGATTCTATTTTCGGGGGAAAAGTGTCCTAAAATTGCGTCTAAAAATAAACTGGTCCGTAAAATGCCGTGAGATACCAGGGAGTTGCTCGCTCCTGTTTATGGGCTCCTGGTTGGGAGCAGTACTCACAGCAATGATGATGGCAATAGTAACGAGAACTACAAAAACAGTGATTATTTTATCAAGCAACACAATAACTCTTCACGACCATCGTAATAGAGGACGCCCGCAAGACGACGATTTTTTCGAATCGTTTTATGAACTTTAGAATTCATCTCCAAAAAATTCTCTCTCTTTTAGTTTTAGCAATTAATTGAAAGACACTTGAAGCTTAAGTGTCTGTATCTTACATGGACGTCAGTCATAACTTTAGCGAGGATCACACTGCACGTTTTGACGTTTTGACATTTTGACAGGAGGAACGGTTTTTCAGTACGGGGCACTGGCAGTGGCGGATCAAGGGGAGGGACGGGGGGGCGGACTCCCCCTTATTTTTAGACCAAATTGAGGACCGAAGGGCCAAAAAATTTTTTTTGAGACCGCCCCCCCCCCCTTATCTCAGGGTGTGGATGATTCCCCCCTTATCTGAAGGTCTTTATCCGCCACCAGGAGCCCATAACCCGCCGCCACTGAGTAGATAGGCTGATTGAATTCCGATTTGAAATACTGGTTACAGGTTCTCCCCTCCTCTCCTCCCGCCGATTTTCAACCGTTCACGCTGATTTCATTGCTCACTCGCTTTTCCGCTCGTCCGCACTGACCGCATATGTCAAGAAGAAAGACCCTTTTAAAAACTCTAGCTTACAGAAATGTAGTAATATAATGAAGTAGAAACACGGGTGAATATGATGTGGGGGTGTGTTCGAGTAACTCGCTCGCTACACGATGAGGTACCAGGAATCTGATTTACATCTTGGCCTTTATTCTTCTTAACCTTCTTACAACTTCCACTTACCATACTTCTCCTACTCGCTATTACCTCTACTACTAGTTTTAAGTATAGTAGCGGTTTTAATAGCCAAAGCTGGACATGTTTGGGTTAGCTGACCGAAAGAGTTTCTATTGTTATACCTTATCGCCAACATTGTAACAGGTTTGCTATTGTTAGGGAATAGACTAGCCTGCGCACAGTCGCAACTGATAAGTACCAAAGAACGAAGGTCAGCTCTAACACCACAAACACGACCACCTATCTGACAATGAAGCGAATAACATTCCTAATATGGCAACAAGTAAATGCGCGAGCTAAGCATAAGTTCAAGTACAAGTAAAAACAGAAGATCAAAACAGGAAAAGTATAAACGGTACGTGGACAAAAACAAGACTTAATGAAACAAGAACTAAAGTTAAAAATACTTTCAAAATACTTTACAACAATGATTGAAATACATAGTAAATGATTATTTTTTCTTCATTTTTCTAATTCGTTTCGTTGAAAGTGCTTCGCACCTAAGCAAAGTATAGTTCACAAATAGCGCGACAAAATTCAGCATTCAGTTTTAAACAATATAACTCTTTAATAAACTTTCAAACAGTGTAGTAAATCAATAGCGTATCGTTAATGCTTATTTTGTTATTTCTATCGTTTGGCCGCAGTCAATCTGTTACCTAAAATCGGGGTTCCGATTGACTGGAATCCATTTACCACCAGTTGATGCCCATTCGGATGGGCACCAACATGGCCACCAGAAACAAAAAGAAGCATCTGTCACTAAGTTCTAGTGTACAAAAGCGTGAATTCATCTCTCCAGGAACTCTTAAACATTAAAGGTCTTAGAGTAATACTTTTTCTGATGCAATGACTGTTCAGATATCAAGATTCCATCACATAAGCCAAGCGCCCTGTATCACGAAACAAAGAACCCTTTCGAAGTGAAAATTGGTCTGAGTATTAGTTTTCACTGAGCTGCTCTAACGCTTCATGAAAGTCAAAAACTGAGGAAGATCAATAATTCTCTATAGTCTGAATTTTGATGGCGTCACGTGAAAACCAGCAAAACCAAAATGACTCCAAGTATATAGATGTATTTAAAAAATGACTCAAGTTTCAAGATCGAAGTATATATTCGGTACCAGTTCTCCGCTGTTTTTTTACGTTGCATGGCAACAGCAGACGGAGTAGCTCTCAGACTTTGTATACACGTCTAAATCCCCACGTTGATTTATGTTTAATAATGCAATCGATATTTTAAACCAAAGCTCCCGACGAACTTGATTAAAAAATCACCCTAAGATCTGTTGACATGGGCTCCCGCTGTTATATAAAACTTCCTTTCATGAAAGTATTAACTGTAAATTAAATTCTCAATGGGTATTAATTAGGAAATGTAGGTTAAAATCCGTTTCAATCTCTGGTGTTTAATTAAGGCAGAAAGTTGTTTCAACAGCCGCGCCGGCTTTTTCTGACGCGTACAAACAAGAGGATAATTTTTTATAAGCTGATTATCTTGCTTTTCTATATTGTGCGTTGTTTTTTATTGGTTTCCAGAGTAATTATCTTCGCTTCAATGAGATAAATGTGCGGTTTACGCAATAACCTATAATTTAGCGAAAAAAAAAGGGGGCCGATACAACCACTTAGAGTTACAGCCTCTTAACACTACGATCAGTTCCGTCTTTATAATTATTAAAACAAAAAAGTCCGTTTTGTTATTCTAATGAAGTACTCTGTGTGATTTTGTCACTTCTTTCCGCCGGCAAGTCTAAATCTCAACTTCTGTACACTGGTAATCTTCCTGACGGGCATTCTGCCAGTGTTGAAAATAAGTCGATTGAAAACGATTTTGTCATGTTGACTTTGCTGAAACAAAGTCTTTTCTGACAGATATCTTCTCGTCTATGCTGTTTAAGCACCTGTTTAGTATATGGCTTGAATCACAAAGAATCGACGGATAAAAACTCACTGACGATTTTTATCTTGTCATGAAAACAGTATTGGCCATTTGATTTTCACTTGCTTTGCAACCGTGTCCAATTGGACACGGTTAATCTGAAACTTCGATGGAGACAGAGTCTGAAGATTTCAGCGAATTCTATTTGGTTTGGGAGAGCAGTTGTCGAAACTTCATCGAAGAAATCAACTTTGCTTCTCAAGACGCCAAGTCATCACTCAAGCTGCATGTTTTTCTAAGAAAAGACACGCCATTGAAAGCACTTCCACCGAACGACATCTGGATAGAGAATCATTTTTCCTTGACGTCGTCTCCATATGCATCAAATACGGGGTTTACAGCCTACCTTCTGAGGAAATATGGAGATTTTGAGGACCTCGACGATAACAAGACGTTGTGGGTGTATTTGATTTCTGAGCGGGAAAGACAGCACGAAGAGCTCATTGCCATTTTGAAGTCGTCTAGTCCTTATTTGAATGTTAAAGAGATTAACGGAACGGAGAATGACATTTTTAGCGTTCTGTCGAATTCGTGTTCTTTCTGTCGCCTCGTCTTCTCGAACGCTGAAGAGACAGAACAGCACAATCTAGAAGAACATGACTATTTTTGTGACAACCAAGCATGTTATGGCTATCATCATAGATTTCGTTCCGAGGAAATCCTAGTCAAACATAAAGCTGCCCAGACGACCTGCCCAAACTGTGGGAAGCTGTTCTGTTCAGAAGATCTAAAATCGACGCACATAAAAAATGCGCACAACATATTCCTTCCCACTCCAAAGGCAGAAAAGAAAGCAACGCTTTTTACTCAAACAGCTCAATCTGCATTAACAAAGCGAATATCGTGCAAGTTCTGTCCTCATAAGGAATTTATTTCCCACGAACAAAAAGAAGTTCACATGAAACACTCTCACAAGAAATGTAACTGTTCTTGTGGCCAATATTTTCCTACAAGAGAGGAATATTTGGATCATTTTTACAGCGTGTACCCACTTCCTTGTTATGAAAACCGCAAATGCCCTCAGAGATTTCAGTCCGTTTTCTACCAGGCATCGCATCACAGAGATTTTCACAATTCGCAGAATCCGTTTTATTGTGTTCCTTGTCAGAAGAAAAAGACTGAGAACGAATTATCACAGGCGACAAAGACGTGTTTCAAAGATGACAAAAGCTTGCGTATACACGGCTTTTCGTTGGGTCACAATGAAATTGAAATGTTTTTGCTCGATTCAGTCGATGATGCACTAAAAGTGACTGAGACGGCGGCTATGCAAAGAAAATCTCCAACAAGAACCTGCTCGAATTTAAACCACTGCTGAGAGGAGCATCACAGAAAATAGGTCCAAAATGCGTGCATGAACGTGGGTCCGCTCTCCTCATACGACCGTTGGGGACAAAAATTAGGAATGCCTCCACCCATATACACCTCTTTGTGCTATGAGCTTAGTGCTTACAGGACAAAGTTTTAGTGAAAAAAAACTATCAACGGCTTCTCTTATATTTGCTTTGTTTACCGCATTTTAATTTACTGAAAAACTGTCGCCCATCAGCTTCCTCACCTCCCCCCTCACCACCACCACCACCAGTAGGCCCATCAAGTCCCTCCGGATATAAGCTCCTCTCCAAATGTACTGAAATGAATTCGATTTTTTTTATGACGTTTTGAAGCTTTATTAAGTACTCAAAACGTATTTTGATCAGCACTGCCATGGCTTGTTTCGAAGGGCTTTTTCTATTCCGTTATATATAAGCTCCCTCGGATATTAGCCCCTCTGTTTATTAGCCCAACCTCGTTCCCAGGGCTTTTCCCTTAAAAAAATGGGTGGGGCGCCCCACCCATTTTTTAAGGGAAAAGCCCTGGGGACGAGGTTGTTTATTAGCCCTCCTGAAACCTTTTACGAAGATGTATAAGCCCAGCCAGCAGGAACTGCAAGAAAAGGCGACACGCGCGTGTCGCTTTGTCTCGCGTGGGGTGATTTTCACGCGCGCTCGCGTTTCGCTCGCTCTACTATCCCTGAGGAAAAATGGGGGACTACTCGTAGTCCACAGGAACTGTTGTTTGTCGTTTGACATCATTGGTGTTCCAGCCAAGGACTTAAGCTTAACAATTTCATTAATTTTAACTTTACGTTGTCTGCATCTGCACAGAAACAGAAGAAGGTGTATTAAAGGATGCATGTTTCATAAGACGCTTACCACTTTCGAATATCCTTTTATTTTGAATATATCGTTCGCTTTTCCTATATACAGGTGTTCTGATAAAACGGTAAAGATGAAAAGTACCATTAATGTTTCTTAAAATCTTAGTAAACTGCGTCCTTTTTTTTTTTAATAAAAAAGGTTAAGGTCGGATGGCGGCAAAGAGAGGAAAAAAGAAAGGGTGGCCTCAATCTTTTGTCTAGTCTTTCAATACAGTCAACTCTCTCTAAGACGGACACCTTTGGGACCGGTACTAGCTGTCCGTCTTAGACAGATGTCCGTCTTATAGAGAGTCAAATAGAGGGAGGAAAGAAAGGCAGGGACCAACTCTAGGTGTCCGTTTTACAGAGGTGTCCGTCTTGTAGAGGTGTTCGTTAAGAGAGAGTCGACTGTATATGTTACGATTATTCGACAAGAATTTAACACTAGTGTCCAGTAAGAAACTACAATTTTTTTTGTGAAAATCACGTTACCCTAGTTTTTGTTATCTACTTGAGTTCCACTAAAGAAATACTATGATCGTGTATTCTAGTCTTTTTGGTCCTGATTTTGAATAAAAAGTAAAAAAAGGACAAAAGAATAATAATTTTACAAGGCTCACTTTGGCCTAAAGGGGCCAAGGAACACAAGGTCTGGTTTTCAGGGTCTTGATTCTTTAACAGGGCATGCAATTTGACTATTTAGCGTCTTCAACAGGGTGCCCTTTACGGTGAACGGTATTTTTTGCTACCCACATTTTTTTTTCCAAAAAAAAAAAAAACAAAAACATTTGCAGGATGCAGAAGCCTCTAATGCATAATGTTAGTTTAAAAAGTTACTTATTTAATAATTCTCTATGCAAGGCGAAACAGGTCAGGATCATAATTTTAGGTATCTTAAACAGGATAAGGAAATGAACTGGGGAAATGAACAATTTATTTTATCTTAAACGGGGTCAGGATAGCTTAGGGTGCTGCTTTTGTTTGAAATCTTTAGGGACCAGGCTCCGCAGTGGGGGAAAAAGGCGTAAGCGGGCTGAAATAGGAAAAATATCGATGAGCGAATCCACCCTTTCCCCTTCCCAGACTAGTCTCGGCTCACTTCGCTCGCTGATTTGTTTTCGCCAACGCCGATTTATTTTCCTTTTTTCCACTTTGCGGAGCCTGGTCCCAGGCTACTTTAAATGGGTCTGGGCATTCTACTGTTCTGGTGTTAAGGACAAAACCACAGGTCACATCTCACAGCACCTTCCTGATCTGACACTTGCAGGACGTACCGTACCGTTAAAAGAACCACAAGGACGTAAAACAAACACTAACAACAACAACAACAACAACAACAAAACAGTGCGGCTGTGACCACTCCAATCTCTCACGAATTGCGGTCGTTTCGCCCGAAAAGCGTTTGATAGGATTTAAGTCGATTCGCCCAATGACATACGACACTCTGCAACATGGTGAACCTACTTCTGCATGCGAGATGTTATTTTAGTTAACCTTGGATTCCACATGTGCAGTCACTGTCTTTCCATGCTTTCCATGTTTATTTTTAGAACGGTTTTGGCGCGAATTTTGAATATCTTTTAAATTCCACAAACCATGGCCAGTCAGCAAAACCTACAGACCTAAAAATGATATTTTTTGTCTTTTAATAACGTTTAGTTTTCCTTTTTGATATCTTTTTCTTCATTCGAGTGCGCTCATAGACATGGTGGAGATTCTATTTTCGCGGGGAAAAATGCCCTAAATGTGTATAAAAATAAACTGGTCCGTAAAAACGCCCTGGCATAGACCTAGTATGAGAGTTGCTCGCTCCGGGTTATGGGCTCCTGACATCAGGCTAACCGACTTAGGAGTCTGGGCGAACTGTCATCAAGCGAAACGACCTTCCGGTGAAACGACCCAATACCTCTCTAACGGGTTAAATGGGCTATGTCATGCTATTTGCTATCTTTATAAAAAGATAAAACTTGTCTTTCTATCAATTCAATTCCATAAACAATCGATCAGTGACGGATCCAGGGGAGGGGCCTGGGGGGCCCGGCCCCTCCCTATTTTCAGACCAAACTGAGGTCCGAAGGGCCGAAAAACAATTTCTTTGAGACCGCGCCCTTCCCACCTTATCTCAGGGTCTGGATGACCGGGCCTGCCCCTTATCTGAAGGTATGGATCCGCCACTGACATAGTCTGCTACACAGCCGTTTTTAGTGTCGTGACGACACTAAAAACGGCTGTGTAGCAGACTACCACTGACAATGTTCCACTTTTGTTATTGAAGACTATATTTAGGGATTGAAATTACTTCCTGTCGTCTCTTGCAAAGGATGGCAAGGATGGACATAATATGATCAATATTTGTTGAATAGCTTCTTCACAACCGTAAGAAACATTTTGTCCACGGGTAAAGGAACAAAGTAATGACTTCAGCAAAGAACTGATCTAAAACAGCCCTCAAAATCCACCATTCCTCCTGACATAGCTCCTTTATTAAAAGAATGGGTGGGTACGAGTCCTGGTTGTGCCCATCCCGACTGGGTCCCAATAAATGGGGGGCAAAAAATACTGCCATATATGGGCGATGTAGGTGTGTGCTGCTGTGAAGGGTATGGTTTTCAAGAAGTTTCCTCTGGGATAGGGTATATAAATCAGAGAGTTTGGGTCCAGAATAGGGTATCATTTCCAGGAAACTAATCAACTGGTTGAGGATTTCAGTCTAGACTGGGGAAACCGGGAATTGCCACTCAAAATCTAAAAAAATCAAATTGGTTTTGTTTTGGCTGGACTGTGCTAGTGACCTCAGTAGTTTCTGGAAAACAGCTACTCTAGGATATGGGGGATTTGGGAACTTTAGTCTACTATAGGGCAGCAAAATTCAGCTTAGCCTGTGAACAGGACAAATTCAGCTGAACTAGACTAAGGGTTTCAGGGTCCCAGTGGCACATCCCCACCCTAAAGTACCCTCCCCCCCCCCCATACAGTAAGGCTTATTAAGTCAAGTATAAAGTAAAGTATGGCTACACCACGTGGTTAACAGAATAATTTATTGTCTACCTATGCGAAAGAATACTTTGGAATTACATTATACTTAAAGACAAATGCTTTTTATTAAAAGCTCTGTATAAGTTCTACTATTTTATATAACAGGGGAGCCTCTAGTTTTATGGTAGACCAATGGCACACATCCATTGTCCGTGAAAGCATGAATGAAACATAGCCTGCGAACGGCAGATGTTTCTCCTCTGCTCATCGCCGCTGAGGGACGTTTCACGAAACGTCCCTCAGTGGCGATGAGGGACGTTTCGTGAAACGTCCCTCAGCGGCGATGAGCGAGGAGAAACTTCTGCCATTCGCAGGCTAGAATGAAACACTGAGGATGAGAAAAACACCAAATTCTAGGCTCAGAGTCCGTCTTTAATGTGTAGCTTGAAAAGTCTTTGAGAACCTCAAGCCCATATTATAATTTATTGCATTTTTACAAAGCACCAACTTTGAACATTCATAGAATATTTGAATACAAACACTTTCCTAATAATATAAATAGTCCAACAGCTTCAAAAAGGTGTTTGCATGAGCAAAACATCTAGTTTTGCTGTGCAGCATATAATACATTTTCCATTTTTTTAAATATCGGTCTTTTCGATACTAAGACGTTTCATTACAAGTTGTTTCAATACAAGTTGATTCAGTCGAGGTGTCAATAGTTTTGCATAGTTGCCTTATAGAACAAGGAGTATTCACGTCATGTGTTCTTCTTGTTCACGCACTTTTTGAAACTTTTGTGCAGTTTCACTGCTTAAGTTCGTCTCAAAACAACTTGAATCTAAATGACTTAGTATCAATACAACCACATTTTCCTATAATGTTAAACTTTAATACAAACATATTTTGAATTATTTATGTGCACAATTTACAGATCCTCAACCAGAGTAGAACTGTAGAATTTAAGTTATACTATTTAATATTCAGTGAGAATAATAATTGAAAGATTTACAGCAGACATTAAATAATTTTTCCATTACTAGATTACTGACATCAATGACACCTTGATAGAGACTCAGCAGGTGTGCAGGGAGGTGCAGATTGGAGGGGTGCTCCCTACAATGGCCTATAGGGGGAGGCTCTGCCCGAAAGGGGTACCTTTTTCAGGCTTCAGGTATATGAAAGGGTAGGGATTTTACTCGTTGAAGTATATGAAAGGGGTGGGAAATCTGTCATTTCGGTTTGTAATAGGACCAACAGGGCTAAGAGATGCAGTTTATGGCCATGAAAAAGTTGAGAAAATGATCTGAAGATAGTGCATTTATACCATTTAAAATGGATAAAAAGTTCTTAACTATAGGTATGTGAAAGGGGTACAAATTTTGCCTGATACAAGTATGTGAAAGGGGTACCTTTCTGTCAAAAATGGTAAAGGGGGAAAGGGGTCGGACCTCAGGGCGGAGCCTCCCCTTATAAAACCTGGTTCAGACCCCCCCCCCCCAACCCTTCTCTCAGGGGTGTAGAGCTAGAGAATAGCAGTGACACAAAATGTCAAGAATGGGAATATATTAAAAAATTAACCTAAATTGACCCTTTTTTTTTAAAAGGCAGATTTGTTTATCATCTTGAAGGCAAGATCTTTCTTAAACCAGGCCCAAATTAAAAGGATAGGGCATTACAAAACCCACCACAGTACCCCTTAAGGAGTAGATTGACCCTAACATTTGTTAGTCAAGAAAACAATACAAATCTTAAATTCATTGCATGTACCCATATTTAAATTGATTTGGTAGTGAAGCAATATATTTAGTCATAACAGAGTAACTCTTTGTTGGTCTTGACTCTGTAGTTTGTAAGTCTTTCAAATTTTTGCATTGTCCTTGCTGGAGCACTTTTCACCCTGTGACCAAACTGTTGACTTGTAGTGTTGGGAACCTTGTCTGAGAATACACTGACTTTATCTGGTAGTTCTTTTGGTGGCTTGAATCTTCCCTTCGGATCATAATCTTTGAGAAATCCCCAGTTTTCTTCCCTGAAAATATTGAATGACAGCAACAGATTATTTTTCAGAGTTAATAATATTTTATCATAGCCTGAGACAACAGCTAACATTTTGTGATATGACCAAAAGTTTCCCTGTGAAATGACATCTGAGGAGCCAGCACAAAAATTCCATACTGGTAATGTGTCACTACCTTGACCTGGGCAGTCCTTTTGATTATTAGTCGTAAATTTACTTCAACCAGTCATAAGCACTGCACAGATCTGGGTGGTGACACCTCATCAGTAATGAATTTGACAGTGCTCGCTCTCCAGATGTCATTTTGCCATGAAACCATTTGTGGCATCGCAAAATATAGGCTATTTTTGCTGGCTAATTTTATACTGAATCTATTGCAAATACTGCCTAAAACTTTTTTCTTTTGTCTTACAAATCAGCCAGAATTTTCTTTTGTTTACAGCCTCTTCAGTGAATACACAGGGCAGTACTCTAGAGATGTCTGGTGGCCTTTGCTCTTGGGAGACTAGGAAATCTCAGTTGTTACAGATCATTTCAATGCCAGTGTATTAACTTTGATTTGATTCAGGCTTCTGAGCTCTTCTTCTAAATTTTCGATTTGCTCAATGAGTCATCATCATTTCTTTAGTTTTGCAAGGCAGTTTCTTCAAACTTGCAATTTTGGAAAAAAACATTGAACTGTTTCTATCCCCTAGCAGGCAAAAACTTTTTCCTATAATACTAAAGCATAAATTATAACAAACCGACAATCAGATGTAAGTTCTTTGGTCTTTTGCTATGCAAAGTGCTGTTATTTTTTTTGTGTGTCCTGCAACTTGTACATTATTTTTTTAGCCTTGTGGAGTATTACGAGATTGTTGCACGAAGCATGTCCAATCACAGAGCTTGTTAGGAATGTAGCCAATCAGAAATGGATACAGATTTTCCTGCAAACCTGCAGATACCACAACAAGCTTTTGGGAGCCGTTGCGCAGAGGGACTATTAATATCAAGTTCTCTATATGATCTAGCTGGGTCTGGCTGCAACACAGGCTAGCGCCTTCATTGCTCGCTTGATTTGTTGTTCATTGAAAAATATCCCACTTTACTTACCCAAAGGGTTGGACAATCTGCGTAGTTTGGTGGGTTTTTTTAAATTATTATTTACAGTTTGGAGCAGGTGCATATTTTTTTTGTGGCATTTAAAACACCTAAACACCAACCCCTTGCCGCTCTTGTGACTCTTATTGAAAAAAAGTCAAATTGTACCCTATGAAAACAGACGTTTCTCCTTGCTCATTGCTGCTAGGTGACATTTCGCGAGGAGGAACGTCTGCGACTCAGCGACAGAAATTCCATACTGATGACGTAAATCAATGTTTACATAATACGAAAATTTTCGGAAAATATCTGTTCGGAAGACGATTTGAGATCTAGAATTTTCGGAACATTTGTTGCAAAATTCCTTGCTTGCCTACCTCTCCTAGGATTTTTGAACATCTAAAAACTACTGTAAATGACCATTTTTAACGGATTTTTACCCTTAAAAGGTCACCTGGAATTTTCGGAAGCCTTTTTTCTCGCTGAAATTTTCGAAAAGGTAAGTTTTGATCCCTATAATTTTTGGATCACTAGACTTTCAGCTAGGAAATCCAAACAGATGAAAAATTTTTAGGGGATAAAAATATGCCTATATCTACCGTTTAAATATGAAAATACGTTAAGCAATGCTATGTTTAAGTGGTTTTCAACAATATTCTCGTTGGGTGCCCCTGAAACGTCCCAAGGGGCGAGGAGCGAGGAGAAACGGCTCTTTTCGCAGGCTAGTCAAATTGACGTTATACAACCACAATTGAACTGCACTGTCTGACCATCTGCCACACATTTACAAACTATTCAAATATACAAGGGAAAGAAGTGTAACCTGCAAGACGCCATTAAATAATTTAAGAAGTCAGACCAACCCGGAAATATGAATGAAGAGGGTTTAAACCTCGTGAGTTTAGATTGTGAAGCGAAATGACATGGAATATCTTTTCTCATTCTTCTGAAGAAAGTACAACTGTATGTTTGCCCACCCTAAACAAAAATTTAAAGATTTTGAAATGTATCATAGTCATACCATTTCCTTGCCATTTTCCCTTCGTTTCGACAGCGATTTTTCCAGATCTCATCATTTCGAACAATATCACACTTGGCATATTCTCTCTGAGCATATGTTTTTGGTGGAGCAGACTTCACTCTTTCAGTCTGTGGAGCACACTTTTCGTGATAGAGACTCGGCGTTCCTGCCCGCCATGTTGAGTCCGGAAATCTACCCGCGGTTTTTGCCCGAATTCCCCTCGATTCCCTTTCCGCCATTCTTTACAAGAATTTCCAGCACAGTTAAGTATTCAAGTTGTCCTTTTCTTGCTTTCAGAAGGATAATTCACTGCCATAAGGAAAACATCCGCTAATACACAATAAAATATAAATGTTTTTGACTTTTTGTTCTAGAACTCCGTGATCTCATTAGTTTAGAAGTCATATGATTGTTGCTATGCGACCACAAACAGCCTTCATTCCCAGTCTCTTGCAACAGGCGTTCAGAGATGTGAGTAGGGGTGGAGTTAAGTTACGATCTTACATCTCCCACGATGTACCTTATTTGCCCCCAAAATTTTGCTTAAGATTCACGTTTACTGCGGCAAAGATCAGACTCAAGTTTAGAATTTCTCAGAATAGAAAATAAGCAGATAAGAACAGTCCCGAACGGTTCCTCTAGTTAAAACTGGCTTAAAACAACATATTTTTGTGTAGAAGCAATAAAGAGTAAAGTCACACTGAAGTCAGTAAACGAACGAACCGCAGACGTATCTCCGGTCGTCGCTTCTGGCCTCTGAAAAATTATTCGGTGGGTGAAACTAGAGCCGAAAAAACCGGATGCTCTTGCGGGCTACTCTATAAATTAGCATTGTTTTCAGTTTCTCTTGGGACGGCTGTAATACCCAGGAGAAATGAAAATCAATGGTTATGCAAAATTTTGGGGGAAAATAATGAGCATCATTGTAGATGTGCAAGTGGCGTACATGTATACCAATTAAAACGACAATAACAAACAATGAAAACAGCTGTCCAGATTTTCGGCCACCACCATGCTAAGCATAACTTAGAAGCCCTTTTTTTTGTCATTTGCTTCTCTCGAAACTACAAGTTTTAGTAAGCCAAATTTCGTTCCTCTAGTTCAAATTGCAGTTAATGATTAAATTTTAAAAATTGCTTGCCTGATCAAACTGGTCAAGATGTCAACGGACACAATAACTAGGTGATGAAATTCCCAAAAGACCACTGGCTTACAACAAAACAACTGCAACTTTGTAAAGCAAGGCTAGAAGTTAAGTGTAAAAGGCAAATTTATTTTTCGTTAGTTTTATGGAGGGCCAGATCTAGAGTTTGAGTGACTCAACAAACATACACTCGTTCGTTTTGTTTGCGTGCTTGAGGTTTCATTTTTGCCCATATAACAAAAAAGAATCTCACACTTTCAGGACGAAACTTTGCAGTGACGCTGCACGTGCGAGGAATAAGACAATAGCGCTAATTTGGGCCATCGTCTCATTTAGGTGGATTCATTTGTAGCATAGATTTGCCCGTTGGAATTCATTGTTTTTCATCTCGAAAACAATCAAGATTCCAGCGGACAAATGTGGCAGCTTTTATGCGTTTTCTTCAAATGAATCCACCCTTAGTAAATTTTACACGAGTTTCTCGCGTCCTTTTTTTCAATAGTACTTTTTTACTTGCGATTGTGGAAACTTTCCCTTACTTTCTTTGAGAAAATACGTATTTCTTTTTTTACCGTTCCTTTTTTTCATTAAAAAGCGGAAATTCATGTGCTAGAGATTGCACAATGCCTCCTTATTATGGCGCAATGACGTCAATATCAGTACCCCCCTCTAGTCGAGTATAAATTACGTACCACGCTCCAGAACCGGCCTCTTTTATCCGTGGATTCTCAGTGACGCGAAGGTTTGTAGGAAGTCATGGTTTATTCCATTTAACCCTCCTTAATCTTCCCCTTCTCAGTACCATCGAGAAGTAGTTTTTCGTCAAAAATGTTGATATTCTATGGCACTTACTTTTAAAGCTTGTAGTTTGGGCTTTTTTTCAGGTTTTAGAACGGTAAAGTTTCTCACCATCTTGCGTGCGTTGTAGTGGCCATTTCCTTTCATACGAGACTTTTTTTTCGGTACGTTTTTGCTTCTTTATAGCGAAAACAAGGTCCTTGGATGTAATGTCAAAAACTACACGTTTTTTAATTGTCATTTGCCTAACCCGCCTCGTGAAATAAGAACTATATTTGGGGAATTGAAAGTCGCTTTTGAGTAGGTCGAATGCCCTCTGACACGTGATGTATTAAAAAGACTGAAAAATTTACTTAAATATAAAATTTGAGAAAAAAGAGCGTGACAAGCAGTAATATTCCCGTTGAAATTTTTAAGTGAACTCGGGAATGTGGGTTTTTAAGTGAGAACTACGTTTTTATTCTCATAGTTTTCACTTTCCTTTCAGGAACATCTCGTCGCAAAGATTTCTTCACAGCCGACAAAATGGGAAAGGAAAAGACTCACCTTAACATCGTCGTTATCGGACACGTAGACTCTGGCAAGTCCACTACTACTGGCCACTTGATTTACAAATGCGGTGGGATTGACAAGCGAACCATCGAAAAATTCGAGAAAGAGGCTGCAGAAGTAAGTTCTGTTTCTGTTCGCGTGTTGTGCAATTTGCCGTCTTTCAAGTAGGCCACAGTGAAGGCTGATAATGTAGTTTTTGAGGTTTGTTTCGTCGCGTACTGTTTCATCTATTAAAGCCAAGGTATTCCTGCTAATTTCCTCCAAATTTCATGTATCTCTCGCGCCAATTTTCGGTAGCACTTCTGCTTATGGTGATATGCTGGCATACAACGTTTTCATGTGTATTATTATCATTTTTTGCAAGAAGTGTCCACGCAAACTTGAAGGAGCTGTGTCACGAAATTCAGCTAAATTAGGCAATTACAAAATGCCGGTTAAATCCACGAGAAACACAAAAATAGCCGCTTAAAACATTAAAACACAACAGATACAACAGACACGAATGGGCAAAATTGAAGAAGATTGAAACGCATTAAAATGAGGGTTTTTGAAAACTGTTCAGCCTAACAGTTTTTCAAAGTTTATCTCTGCAGTTTGCAACTTCAAAAATAATGCTCAGGGCTGGGTTGTTCAAAGCTGGGTTAAGATAACCCAGGGTTAGTGCGAAATTTGAATAAAGATTTGAAACCTTGAAAAGTAGATTCAGTTTAATTCTTTCTGTCATCAAGTTGATGGTTGAATGCTCTTCAAAATAAGGGAGAAAATTATCCATGAAAATGCTTTTGAACAAAAGAAAAAGAAACCCGGGTGAAATTTAACCCTGGGTTAAGCACTAATCGGCCTTCGAACAACTGAGCCCAGGAGACATATTTGTTTGTCTCGAATCTCTGACTTTGTCATTTACATGTAATTTCTTTGCTTACTTTAAGTTCCATAGCGATTGAGGGTGAGTAATCAGCAAAATTAAACAAAATGAACTGGACTGCCGTGACACAGCCCCTTTAAAGAGATAAGAGTTATGCAACAATTTTTCGACATTACTTTAAAACCCTAAAAATGCACTGGAATTAGAAAAAAAACCTAAAGTAATGGTTTAGTTATGTCTATAATTACTCTACTACTATACCTCGCCCTGTGAGCAGCGGTTTCTCCGGGCTGGACACTACACAACTAAGGAAGAGAAACCACTGCGAGTGGCTGTTTGCTTCTTTGATCAAGCCTAACTTTGAACAGGTAGAACTTGTTTAAAAACAAGTTAAGGCTCTCACACATTTGCTTACGCTTATAACTGTTGCTTTAGTGTGAGCCTGCCATGAATTTGTGCTCTTTCAGTCTTCATCCCAATTTTTCCTACCCAGTTTGTCTAATGTAGGCCAACCAATGTTGAATTCCAAGGGACCATATCCAATTTCATAAAGAGAAGAGAAATTTTGCTGCGCCTTGTTTATGTTCTCTGCAAAACTTGAAATAAGGCATTTCCACATCGCAGTCATGCAAAAAGGGCAAAGAGATTGAAAAGCAGTATGTTTACTTGTCAAAAATTGGCTTTGCATTACAATTTGATCACAAGATCTTGAGTGTTATGCTCTTACTACAGTATTCTGCACAAGTCCCTTTTAAATTGGACTCAATTCACAATTTTGAGAACAAAGTCATTGTAAAATGTAAAAGGTTGCTCGGTGTTGTTAGTGGAAAATAGTTCTATTATATCACCAATTTTGCACCAAAGTTGCTGATTGTAGGCTGGGAGGCATTTTTTCATCATGCTCTATCTGAAGATCTTCAGTAGAATCACATTAACTTATGAAACTTGCCAATGAGATGGAAGCTAGTGCATTCAAAGGCTGGAGAAACTGGGGAGCAACTGGGCATGGGGAGGAAGGCATCCATTTCATCCTCACAAGGAACTAAAACCAAAGGCACCATGAGTATATAATTTTCTCTGATTCAACAACAATATTAAAGCAGTCCGTTGGGGATAAAATCAAAGAATGTTTTGATGGCACTATTGATCTTTTCTTGTAAAGGACTGGGAATTCAGCAAGCTGAATGACCTTACTTACTGGCGAGACAAACCTAGAAACCTGGTCAATCCTAACATTTTCGCCTGGGCGGAATAGAGTACCGAAGTGTGACGTCATGGAAAATGAAATTTGTGAAATTATGGGATTTGTTAAAATATTCTGAAAGAACAACGTCCAAGGCGCCTACTCGCCAAAAATGAGCAATTTGGGGCAGATTGTCTCTGAGATAATAGCCCAGTTATGCTCCGGTGACTCCATACAAATCCTTCTAAATCTTACCCGCTTCCTAATCTTATGAACCAAGCCAAATTTAGAAGGATTTGTATGGAATCGTCTCAGCATAACTTGTCTAATATCTCAGAGACAATTTGCCCCGAATTGCTAATTTTTGGCGAATAGGCGTCTTGGACGTTGTTCTTTCAGAATATCTTAACAAATCCCATAATTTCGCAAATTTCATTTTTATGACGTCATCACTTCGGTACTCTATTTGTGTTTTGGTTAACTGGTGAAGTCATCTCTATTATGATAACATTGCTGAAAGTTTTATTGATTGCTCTTTCCATGTTAGATGGGCAAGGGATCCTTTAAATATGCTTGGGTCTTGGACAAGCTCAAAGCAGAGCGTGAACGTGGTATTACCATTGACATTGCCCTGTGGAAGTTTGAAACAACGAAGTACTACATAACTGTCATTGATGCCCCTGGTCATCGTGACTTCATCAAAAACATGATCACTGGAACATCACAGGTTAGCCACAAATTTTCACTCAGTTAAAAAAGAAGCTCTTGAAGACAATCTCTGCAGTAATATTGTAGTTTCAGGGAGAATGTCAAATGCTAGACTCGAAACTTTTTTGTAGCGACAAAAATGGGGGTTGCCATAAAAATGAAGCAGCATCACTTCACCCAGCCTCCCCGTTTTAAAAGAGGCAAGTCAGCCTGGTTAAGCATGTTTACCCATTTTGTTGGGCTGGCTTGACTCTTGCGTTATTTCTTTATATTTTTTTGTTGTGTTTGTATGAAAGGCAGCTGGCCTGCTTGTGAGATCTTGTGTTTCTTGGAACAAGGTCTCCTCCATAATATGCAATATTGCATGCAAATTACACAAGAAGTACACATGCAAATACACATGCAAAAAATACACACAATAGTACATAAGAATACTTTGAATATCCGTCGTGCAAGGATGTAGCTAAGAAAATGATAAGCAGGCTTTTTGGTTAGTCAAGCTGGCTGTTTTACTTATCTCCATCTCTAAGATTCCCTCATGTCTTTGTTTTCCTTTCAATTTGAGCTGGTGATAAGCTCTTTTTCAGCTGGAGAAATTAGCTTGCGGCTGGCTTTTAGCGACATCCCCCTGATCATGTGATCTTAAGATGCCGAAATTTCATTGGGTTAGCATTAGAAAACAGAAAACAGAGCCTGATACAAACCTTCTGTGAAATGGCTGCCGCCCACTTTTTTCATTGATTGACATTTGCCGAATCAGCCAACCAAAATTACGTCCGTTGCTTGTTTATCTAGTATGCAAATTTTTCATGCGTGGGAAAAATGCAGACTGGCTGACTTATAAAATAGCTTTTATCTTTTGATTTTTTTCCATCTAAGAATAAAACAGTCAGTACAATCACATTTAACTTCTTGAGAGATTAAAAGAGATCTAAAAGGTTATTTCTGTTGGTGTAGAAGGTTAAGGATTTTCGAAAAGACAGCGACATGATGTCCTACTTGTTTTATTATTTTGGCTAGGCGCGCTCGAATTTAAAATACTGAAATTTCTTTTTTCCTGTTACCTTAATATTTTCATGAATCAAAAATATGAATTTTCTGAATTTCCATGGGACATATCGAGGCATAATTTCCTACCATAAGACCATAAAACAATAAAATAGACTCCAAAATCGATCCTTCTCTCCGCCGATGGCGGATCATTCACGAAAACAACCACGCAAGGAATAACTGCTTTCAAATTAAGTTGTCCTTCTTGTAATTTTAGTGGAAGAAACAATCTGGCTTCAGCTGAGGCTATCTAATGCTAACCATTTCATTGGTTCCCTGGTGTTCTTTTTTTTTTTTTTATATTACCTTGCACCACATTGGTCCGTCTCACCTTGAGTATGTTAGCCACAAACTCTACTGTATGCTGATTAACCCTTTTAAGTCCCAATAGTGACCAACATCAATTTTCTCCTAACAATATCCATAGATTGTCAAGTGCCACATCCATGAGAATTAATCAAATGATCACAAAGAGAAAAATCTCTGATCTTTTATCAGTTTCTCCCAACTAATTCTGTAAGGAAATGTATAGAGATCAGTTTGGAGAATTTGTTTGTGGATATTGGGGCTTAAAGGGTTAATAAGCCATGTTGAGAAAAGCTCAAATAGTGAACATTTTGTAGAGATGACACCAAATCAAACTGTAAAATCTGTTTGTGTTTGTGTTCTTGAAATGGAATTTCAAGCGAAATCTTTTCTCTCAGTAAATGGCACATTGTTGTATTTGGTTGATTCAACACAAACAATACCCCTAGCATTACAAGCAAAAGAAGCTACTGCTTATTTAGGCCAATGAAAATGGAGGTCTGGAAGAGCTACTGTACGACTTAATTGGTTGCATTGGTTCTTGACCAGTAAAAGTTTTGTTTCTCAAACAATTTAGGCTGACTGTGCTGTGTTAATTGTTGCTTCTGGAACTGGAGAGTTTGAAGCTGGTATTTCAAAGAATGGACAAACCCGCGAACATGCATTGTTAGCTTTCACATTGGGAGTCAAGCAGCTTATTGTTGGTGTAAACAAGATAGACAGTACTGAACCACCCTACAGTGAGAAGCGCTTTGAGGAGATCAAAAAGGAAGTTGGTGCTTATGTCAAAAAAGTTGGTTACAATCCTAAAGCTGTTGCCTTTGTTCCCATATCTGGTTGGCATGGAGACAATATGATGGAGCCAAGTGCAAATGTATGTATTCAACAGCTTGCCAGCAATAGGGAGCTTATGCAACGATGACTGCAACCCCAACAGCAAAAAAGCAATAGCTTAAGATTAACAAAAAACAACTCTGCACATGCAGCATGCTTTTTTTGTACAATTATTTGCTGTGATTGCTGGACTACAGCAATGACATTTCATGGAGAATGTGGACAGAATTTTTCTGAACTTATTTACAGTCCTTAAGGACTCAACTTCAGAGAAAATCGGCAACATTTGGCAAATTGATTAGATGGAATAAGAGGGGTAAATTTTTAAACAGCATAAATTCACTTTTTAAGTGATGTTTCCACTGCTGTTGCTTTTGTGGTTGCTTAAGCTCTGTATTAGTACTAACTGGGTGACTTCTAGGCCTGTTTTCAAGAAACCCCTCTGCTTGAAGATACTGTATTTTCTGGTGTCTAAGTTGGGACAATTTTAAACTGGCAAAGAGATGCGACAAGCAAATAACAATTCCATCATGCATAAAATTCAGCTTTTATAAAAAGCTTCAATAAGGTTGCAAAACAACAAATTTTCATTAAAAAAACATAAGGCTTAAGGCTCCTATACCTGCTGACAAAGAAGAAGTGAATTTTCTCTACGGAAACAACCTACCTAAAGATCTTAAAAGCAAAAGATCAGTTGCAAGCTTCCCAGCCAAGCCATGATTCCGACTACTTAGCTAGATTTAATAGCTACTTTTTTAAGTAATAACTGGTCCATGCGAGGGTCTTCATTCGAGCAAATTAAACTCAGCAAACTGAATTATTAGAAAATACAGAAAACTGCACATAAGGATTTGTTTTGCTCGCTTCAGTCAAATCCAGCTCCAGCAATTGTTTACGTGCAAAGAGTCGATTGTTTTGGAGTCACTGCCGGCAGTTGTTGTCCTCCGATACTTCACAGCGAGTGAAAGGAAAATTTGCGTACAGAAAGATAACAAAACTATGTAATTAAAACTGAAAAAGCTAAAGGAAAAAAACTCTGACTATTATTACTTGAGCAACAGAAAAATGATCGAAGTAGTCTTTTCTTCTCGAGTAAACTTGCTGGCTTTCTAAAGTTCCGAGGAAGTTTTAAGTTCTAAAGTTTGTTCACTCGCAAGCGTTAGCATTACGGTTCTTTGACACAAGATAAGGATAAAGCTGGTTCTGCAACGGTAAATAAATCTGGGCAAGTAAAAAGACTAACCGTAACTACTAAAAACAGAATACAAGCGGGTTTTAATTCAGTCCGGCGAAAGAAGGCGAAGAACTGGACACAATCAATTCACAAATCGAATGCACAATCGGTATCAGAAAAATACAAACCTCTCTGGAAATGTTGAAAACGTTTTATTCCTCCTCAGACTGACGGATGATCTGTTTTTACTCTAACATTGGTTGTTCTGAATCCAAAGTAATTTTCAAGTGACGAAAAAACAACAACAACAAAAACAAAAAAAAAGCCTTTACAAGGAGCAAAAGTTTGCACCTCGTGTTTTTCATTCAGTCTCAATCAGAACTCTCACAGAACTAGACAAACAAACGCAGGCGATAAGGGATGCGCAGAGGCTTGCGCAGAACGTTTTTCCGCCCTGAAAGACCAACATTGACGTCATGTAGTCTCCAGTCTATCACGCGGCCATTTCAGAAACGTTTTCGTGAAGTTTTTGGAAATGCTCGGATTTTGATCTTTTATCTTTCTATAAAGGCTTGGGAAGAAAAATCTTTACCCAAATCTCACTTAGGATGGTTCTTTTTAGTGTTTGGTGAAGGTAAAGCGACAAAAGAAAATATGTCAATTTTTTGCTTTATTTGACCTTTAAAAAACACCATTATTATTTTCTTATTTTTAGATGCCATGGTTCAAGGGATGGGCTATTGAACGTAAGGAAGGAAATGCCAGTGGAAAAACTTTGTTTGAGGCCCTGGATAGTATTTTGCCCCCGAAAAGACCCACCGATAAGCCTCTGCGTTTGCCCTTGCAGGATGTCTACAAAATTGGAGGTAAATATAATGTGTAACGTTCAGTCAACCCTCCACTAATGGTCACCTCTCTACAATGGCCACTTTTTTTGCCCCGATGGATAGTCCATACATTGACTCTTGAATAAACCTCACTACAACAGCCATCTCTCTACAATGGCAACAACCACTACAGTGCATCCCAAACTGCCAAAATAACCCCTCTACAACGGCCAGTTTTTTTCAGCGGCTTATGAAAAAGTCAAGAATGGTCCTTAAATTATTTTAATCCGTAGGCACATCAGTGATTAATTGCTGCAACCCTATTTTGGATTGTGCTCCATTTATACT
Source organism: Porites lobata (assembly GCA_942486035.1). NCBI lineage: Eukaryota > Metazoa > Cnidaria > Anthozoa > Scleractinia > Poritidae > Porites > Porites lobata. The sequence continues at coordinate 502,334 of CALNXK010000102.1, forward strand.
GCTGAAGTAAACATAAATTGTCTATGATACTTACGAACCTTGCTGGTTTTGTCACATGGACATTTTGATTCAAAACATCAATTCTTTATATAATATTATTTCTGATTGGATTACCATTATGGGATACAGTAGGCATGAACTTGGCGCAACAAACATGTTGTGATCTGCATAATGGCCACTTTCTTCTGTCCCCAAGGTGGCCATTGTGGAGGAGGTTCGACTATTATTTACCAGAAAAGCTGTCCTTCCCTCACTCCCCCCTCCCTGCAAGTGAAATTTAACAAGTACAAAAGATAAAAGAGATACTCGAAAGAAAATGTTACCACAGCCTGTTTGGTACAAGTGCAAACAAGTTGTTCTCATGGATCCATAAACAGGGGATGGGTTTATTAGTAATTAGAGACGGGATGGTGATAACGCAGTAGGTGTTTAAGGTTCAGAAAGGCATCAAGTCAGGTTGTAATGTTCTGGTGGGGTAGACTGTTGCATTTACAATAAACAGGTCCTAATTATGTGACTTACATAATCTCTTTTAACCTACTTAAAAGGTATCGGAACAGTTCCTGTGGGACGTGTGGAGACTGGAATCCTCAAGCCTGGGACAGTTGTTACTTTTGCTCCTCAAATCCTTTCCACTGAGGTCAAATCTGTGGAAATGCACCATGAAGCCCTTGCAGAGGCTTTGCCTGGAGACAATGTTGGCTTTAACGTTAAGAACGTTTCTGTAAAAGATGTTAAGCGTGGTAATGTTGCTGGGGATAGCAAAAACGATCCTCCAAAAGGAGCCAAAAACTTCACTGCTCAGGTATGTTGGTGAAAACTCATCAACCCTCATCTGCCCTTGTAATGTGTTTTTTAAATAAGATGAAATAGATCAAATAAAGCCTGTTTCAGACGCCGCTCTGCTCATGTTCCGAACGTGATGAATTAAGTGAGGCAAAGAGTGGTGTCTGAATCAATTTTGGTATGGCAGTTTTAGTCTGGTGTGGCAAAAGTGTCAAGTTGGACAGAGTCTGTCCAAGTTTTGTCGAACTTAACTTAGGCTCAACACACTGTGCACTGTCTGAATCAGATGTCACGCCAGTGTCGCTCTAAAGTTAAACTTATTCAATTAGGTTCAGCACATGAAAAGTATAGTGTCTGAACCAGGCCTAACTGACCTCAGGTTAAACAAGGAGATGCCTGAAAGTGTTAATTCATGATAAAGCAGAACAATAAACATCGTATGTACATTGATTAGGAACTCTATCACCAGCGATATTTAATGTCAATATGGATTCTACAGTAAAAGCAAAATGGTGATGATGCAATAAAAGAAGCATACTTTGGGATTCAATAGTGATAAATTCAATAGGTGTTAAATGGTATATGTTGCAGTGAAAACCAACAAAAGTACTTCGACTTAACTTTTAAATTCAAGAGTATCCTTGCAGTGTGAAAATTGCCTGAAAAGTCCAGCAACCTACATTCAATTATTCATCTCTACCTCTATCTCTTTATTTCTTGAGAAAGACACTCAGCATGGGAAATGTAAGACCATTGCATTGTGTTGTGCAGTGTACCCCTATAATAATATTATTTGATAAAACTGAGTATGATCGAAAGAATTGTGGTAATTGAGGATGGTGTTATCTGCTGCCTCTGCAGAAGACACCCTCTAGGATCTACATAATTCTTCAGATCATAAGAAAGCTGTATCCAATTCCTGTAAGAAATATTATAACATTCATTCAAAATAATTCATACCTTAAACATTCTTACCTCAGTTGATGTTCTTGTCTTCATTTTGTGTTTCTCAACAAATTTAGGTTGCTGTTCTCTATCTGTTTAGTTGAGCTATTCCTTCTTCACAAAACGTATGAAATTTTCTGCCATTTTCTCCAACTCTACCAAAGCAACTGAGCATCTGTAACCTTGTGCCTGAGGCTTTTCCATTGCCATCCCATTTTATTATTATTGATGCATTTTACCAGTTATCCCAAAGTTCTTTCATATTTGGTCAAAACTGGCTGGTTATGAAGAATAATAAGCCACGTGGATTTGAGCCAGTCAGATACAGAAAGAACGACATCTGTAAAAAATTGGGCTCGATATGCCAAATAGTTATAAGAAAATCTCTTTGAATTTCCATAGATATCACTTGCCAACAGCTGAAAATTCCACTTACTGCTTTAGTTAGATAATTATAATACCCTGACAACGTTTGTTGAACAAGAGCTGACGCATTCATCGTTCATCAATGTTGAACCATGTGCAACTGTCTTAAAGAGGTTAAAGTGACATTTAAGTAGCACATTCTTGTCTTTCTATGCAGGTCATTGTTATGAACCATCCAGGGGAAATTCATGGAGGATACTCACCAGTCCTTGATTGCCACACTGCTCATATTGCCTGCAAATTCAGTGAGATTTTACAGAAGATAGATCGCCGCAGTGGTAAAGTATTGGAGGAAAATCCCAAAGCTGTCAAGTCAGGAGATGCTGCCATGATTGTTATGATTCCATCCAAGCCAATGTGTGTGGAGACATTCCAAGAGTATCCACCTCTTGGCCGCTTTGCTGTGCGTGACATGAAGCAGACGGTAGCTGTTGGTGTTATCAAGAAAGTTGAGAAGGAGGAAAAGACCCAGGGTAAGACGACCAAGTCAGCCCAGAAGAAGGGAGCAAAGTGAACTGCGGTGCATATTTTCAATTCCAAAAGACTCCTCCTGCAAGTCAATCATGCTGTTGTTGTGAAATGGCTTCTTTTATATTTGTTTCATCGCAAATCTGTGAGGAGGCGGAAACAGCCTGTTGTGCTGTTTCCACTAAAATTCTGAAGGATAAGTGTACTTGGTAGAAATAAATATAATTAAGTTACAGCGAGTGTTCTGGTGTGCATATTTCAAAAAAGTGTAACGTTGGTCTGTTATGACCTCTTATTATTCCACTATTATGTCATTTTACCATAATAAGGTCAAGAGAACAAGCAAAATACGAGGCCGTAATACACCATAGTGTCCTGGTTTAACCGGTTTACAACAGGGCGAATACCGGCGGATGCAAAAGGAGCAACTGTGGCTGACAGAATCAGGATGTCTTGGATACTCTCATTAGAAAATAGAAGCCAAAATACCATTTTTCTTTTGCAGTAAAATAATTAACCTCTCATTCAATGGTTTGGCATATAATACGCGCGAACATTTTGCTAATTGTTGACGTCATTCTCACAGACAGAATCAGGATGTCTCTGAATACTCTTACCAAAAAATAGAAGCCAATTGCGATCGTGTTATAAACCTGATAAAATATTACCCATGAAGGGAAATAATTGCGAAGGAAATAATAGCGCCTAAGGTATAACAAGAATCGCTGAAAGGCGAATTTGACTGGGCTGCCAAGGGGCCATTTTTTCTGAGGGGAGGGGGTGGCTGCAAACACTCCGGCCATCACATAATCTCATCACCAACCATTGCCTGACATAGAGAGAATCATAAACTCATTTGAACATTGTACCCTTTTGGAAGACTTTCGTAACGAGAAAAATGAGTCTCATTTTAAGTCGGGGCTGTACAGTCGCTTCTCAAATTCCACCATTATGAATATAAATAAGCAATGAGCACATTACTTTCCTGTAAGGAATGACTTTCACACGTAGAGCAAGAATCGCAATAACTAAAAAAAGAAAAATTGGCTGTCACATTTTAAACGGTTTAAACTTCAGCATAAAGTGAAAAGAAACCTCGAAAGCGACCCATCCTACCATCTTTTAAAAAAGGCACTGAAAAACAATGATAGCGTGAGAGACATCTTTATTCAATGGATGTTTCCACACACACTAGCAATCGCGTTTTGGACGGGAGAAACTCATCAGAAGGGTTAAACTTCAAAAAGTTAAGGAAAACCGCAAAAGGTTCTTATTGTAGCATCTTTTTAAGGAGACGATGAAAAAGCACAGTACGCTAGCTTCAAACACATCTTCATTTAATGGTAGCCTCCCCGCAGACGTCCGTTGGGGTTCGGTTGTTGTCACGCATTCATTTCTCCCCCACGGACGTCTGCGGGGTCCGTGGGGGAGAAATGAATGCGTGACAACAACAAAACCCCAACGGACGTCTGCAGGGAGGCTACATTTAATGGCTGCCTTCGCTCAACATGCTTTATCGTTACCAAGTTAATAATTGATAGTGTTAATCATCAAGACAACGAAAATCCGCGGGGGAGTACTGTACAGTACCGCAAATGATCCCCAACCGAAAATGATCCCCAAAATGGACCGCAAATGATCCTCGACCGCAAGTGATCCCCAAAGTTGACCGCAAATGATCCCGTGAAAACTTCAGGAATGGAATGGATTTTATGGAACTGATTACAAAAAAGGACTGATTATAAAAAAGGAACCTTTTTCTCGCGCCTTCTAAAGAAAAAGGGAAGGAGGACGCTTCATCTCGGGTCAATTTATACAAGGCCAAAAAACTGAAAGTGGAATAAATCTGAAAAGGATATGGTATCAACCGTATACTTCTTCCTTTGTCAATTGCTTCAATTTTCTTTAAAGAACTGTTTCGTCGCTGAAAATTTAAGACAGGCAGGACGTTACGCAGAAAAAACTCTATTATTTTAACGCCCAAGCTCAACTTGTCTACTGAGGGATACAAAGCCGGGCACCCTGTACATAACAAGAGCTTTATTGACTTTACTGATCTTTTTAGAAGTGTCGAATTAATTTTCAGAATATATAGTTTTGATTTTTCTCTGAAGTGTTAATTTTACGTGATAAAAAGCAAGACATTGGTTCGTAACTTAGGAGTGCCCCAGGGCTGGGAGTGCCCGTTACGAAACAAGACATGATTTGAAATAAACACACGTCAAAATGCCCCCGAACTTATCAATGTCCACAGGTTTCGGTTTATTTTGAAAGAGCAACTTGCTTACAGCTCATGAGATGTTGCGAATAGTTATATTGACGCTTATATGTATACCCATTTGTTGTGTCTTTGCTGGAGACAGTTGCCAGGAATCTCAGGAATCTAAACCTGGTAATGAGAAACGCAAAAGCGAGGCAAGCGGTAGTTATCGCGTGACAAAACATCGTAGGAACCGTCACATTCACTGACTAAAAGAAAGTCGCTTATAATTATTCGGATCCATGAGGCACTTTAAAGAAAATTAAACAACCTAAAACCCTTATTTAGCCGCAATGAAAAGCATTGCATTTCAAAAGAGGTCAAAGGAAATGCTCTTGCATTAAAGGACAAATCATGCTGACCAGAAACAACAGTAACCGCAGAAAATGCGCGTCATGACCTCGCAGTATGAAATAAGTGGCAAAAATCACATTTGCTCAGTCAAAACAGTTTCCAGCATTTTGGCATGAGGTAAAAGTCGTGTGTTGCCTACTGACTTCGTTTTTGCACTTGAATGATTTTTTTATTTAGTTTTTATTCGTGTATTTTATTTGTTATTTATTTAACGTTCAAAAGAATTTTTTTTGTAATAATAAAAACGTTGAAATTTAGACACGATGATCCGGTGCTAACATAAACGAGTCTTTAATTGATGTTTTCCATTCCTATTTTAATAACTTTCGGGATCATTTGCGGTCAACTTTGGGGATCACTTGCGGTCGAGGATCATTTGCGGTCCATTTTGGGGATCATTTGTGGTCTCGGGATCATTTGCGGTTGGGGATCTTTTGTGGTACTGTACAGTACTCTTTTACATTTGCCCTACAGGTATTGATCTGAAATAAGTTCTAGCGTCAGGATTTGGAGAGCCGCGCAACACACCCCCACTTCGAATTCCCGGGAATGCCCCCCCGGATTACTAAGCTCATATTTGATACCGTTCATTTTCTGACACAAAAATCCCCTGGTACTTCCTTACATTGCCTAATAGGTATTGGTCTGAAATATGGTCTAGAGTCAGGATTTGGAGAGTCGGACGGTACACCCCCACCACGAAGAGAAAATAGAAGGTAAATTATAAACTGAGCCAACCCAGTTAATAAAGAGAGAAGCTTGTCTCTCAACCTCGTCCCCAGAATCTTCTCGCTTAGGTTCAGGGCTTCGCTCGGAAAGTTGAAATCGCTTTCCAAATGCGGCGACGATCGTTCCCACCGAGCATTGGATGTTTGTAATACGATCGCATGACGGTTTGATCAGTCAATTCAAGTTCATATTCGGCTTTACACTAAACAGTACGATTCGCGGTATCAACTCTGGTATCAACTGTAAGGTCACAAATAACTCCTCTGGGCCACTCCACTGCGTCCTGTGGGAGAGACTGTTCTCTAAGTCTCATAAGCGACTTAAAACGGCCTCAAAACGCAGAATTCAAAATTCTCAAGGTACGTTGCTAGTTAAGTCACGATAACTATTAACTCTGTATTTTGTAAAGCATTTCTCTCGATCTTACTCGGACAGTGCGAAAGGTCGGCCTGTGACGAACTTACTGGAGACCCAAATTGGTGACTCTGTGCATAAGTCGGTCCATTCCTTGGTGTTTCATCAAATCACGCGGCCACCAAGCTCGGAACGAAATAACAAAATAGTAGGAGAGGTAGGAGATGGTATATGCTTTCCTGATCCATTCTCTTGCTCCTGGTCCATGCAGAATATTATATTGTTCGGTATTTACACATGATTCTCTGGTAAGTAAATTCTCTCACAGAACGTTGGTCGTTTTACTGTTGGAATGAGCAACTTTTGAGAGTATCCATAGTCTGTGGAAATATTGGCTTTTCTTAGTAACTTGTTTAGATCAAGGTGTTTAACCCTTTCACTCCCATGGCACTCTTTCGTGACCAAAGGAAGGAAGGCATTATTTACTTCGCGTTCCAGGGTGCAAACAAAGTCAGTTTTACAGCCTGCCATTCGGGCCAGTAGTAGCTAGCATGTACTAGCTCACAAGTCATTTTAACTAGCCCCAAAACCCTTTTTATTGACCAGGATTGATTACAATCTGCAATTTGAATTTCCCCAAAAAACAGCACTTGCCCATCAGGCAAGTTGAGAACAAAAATCACTAGCCCTATAGCAAAATCCACCAGGCCCGGGCTATCGGACACGACTTTCTTTGAATGTTGCCCTGCGAGCAGTGCAATGGAATGTTGATATTTTCAAACAAACTTACATTTCTGAACTGTGTTGTTCCATACTCCCTCACTACTCCCACAGGAGATTAATTGGTGAGGAGTTTGCCACCTTTCCTTGGAATTTCCGATAGAGATACATACTCCAGTCAGTATAAAACATGGATGTGCCGCTGTGAAGGGTATGGTTTTCAAGCAGTTTACTCTAGGATAGGGTATATAAATCAGAGCATTTGGGTCTAGAATAGGGTATCATTTTTCAGGAAACTGATCAGTTGGTTGAAGATTTTATCTAGACTGGGGAAACAGCTACTCTAGGATAGGGGGATTTTGGGAGTTTACTCTAGTATAGGGTAGCAAAATTCAGCTGAACTAGCTCTGGTATAGGTCAAGGGTTCCAGGGTCCCAGCGGCACATCCCCACCCAGAAATTCCTAAAGTGCCCCCCCCGGGACTGCGGACCACGGACTGCGGACTGGGTATAAAACGCGGACTAGGTATAAAACGCGGACTACGGACTATGTATATAAAAACAGCTTTAGAAGGTAAAACTGAGAGAAATAGAAAGCGGACTAGCAAAAACAGTAGTCCCAGCTTTAACACTGTTCACATAGTCTATTCTTCCCACAGAGAAGGAAGGTTATGTCGGTACTCAAGGCAATTGAAATTAAACTCTGAATTTTATAAAAAGAAGGAGTTTGAAGAGATTTCAATTCGCAGTTTTACACCAATAAGAAGCACCGAATTAAAAAAAATAGTATAATTGGTGTTAGTCAGATCAGTAAAATTCTTATCGGATGCCACAATTCTGTTTCAAATAAAGGCTTGGGAATATGAGGACTGAATGAAGAACTCGGACGAGAAGGTCAATGTGATACACAAAAGCAGTATTTAGGTGCGAGGGATTACTCACATACATGAATAATAACTGAAATGAGTCATCCAACGTTATATTCTAAGCGAATCCGAATCCTGACCTTATTGCAGACCAAAAAATTGTCATTTTCCACACCCGTTTTCAGACTAGATCTCTAAAATCCGTACCCATTTGTGGACCTGGCCGTATTTAGCCTGTTCCAGGTTCTCAGATAGTTGGGGAGACTCCCCTGTTTTGTCCCGTTTTATTTTCGTGTTTTTGCTTTCTCAATTCAGTGGACCCAACTATCTCAGAGCCTTGAACAGGTTAGGTCTAATTAGGCACAAATTTTGTCACCATTACCAAGTTAGAGCGGAAACAAAAAAATTCTTCAAATGCATTTCGAATTCGCACATTTCTATTTTCTCTTGTTGCTAATCATATGGAATTGAAACGATAAATACGTCCATTCGTGTACGCTCCCGTTGTTCCCTCGAAAACCATACCCGATTCCACACCAAAATGGGCAAAGTGTTTTCAGACCAAAAAGGCCCAAACCCACTACCCTTCCATTATAGAAGGGAGTACCACCCCTGATCCTGACCCCTTTCATGATTGTTAGAGACCAAGGCAAGGTCTAAAAATGGGCGAAGAAAATAGCATTTTGATCCGGCTCATGATTCAGAGAACCGGCCGGGACACCTCCACCAAGAATTTATAGGAGTATTTACAACTTTAACTCACGTGTCTTGCTATTTAGCGATCTTTTGATCTCCTTACCTAGGACCAATTTGCACGGTTTTTACCAAAGTAGTCCGTAGTCCGTATTTTATACCCAGTCCACAGTCCACAGTCTGCGTTTTATGCCTTGTCTGTGTTTTATACCCAGTCCGTATTTTCTAGTCTGCGTTTTATGCTTAGTCCGTATTTTATACCCAGTCCTTATTCCGCAGTCCGCAGTCCATGTTTTATACTGACCGATACACACACTCTGGTGTCACCCATTGATGCCTCAAACAGTTCGGATGGTCTGCAGAAGCCAATTGGTCCTTGTAACAAAAGATTCTTTTGTTTCACTTGTTAAAAATTTGAATAACATTAACAATGTTTGTTTAAAACGATGATGTCTCCTTTTTTGAATTCACCAGGACAAAACGTTTCCTTGGCAGGGAGTTGTCAGAGAGCCAAAATGTGATGCTAAAAACTGTAATGTGTTTTGGAAAACTACTTTCTGCCGTTTTGGGAAAGTTTGAGCATGAAATCTTAGTCTGTTGACAGAAAAAGTCCAGGTCTTTTTTAAAATGAGATATACATGTACATAGGAGACAAATTTTGCCCTCTGTCTGGGATAGATAATCTGGGTTGATTGACTTAACATAAAAATCACCTGTCAAAGTTGAATGGATTCATTAGTACTAGTTCAGGTAATTTTTTGCGTTAAGGGATGGTGGTACAGGTACTGCCATGGGCAACTTGTAGAGAGCAGTATACATAGGTATGGATAAAAATGGACACTGGGTAAATTAAAGGGAGGTCTTGTTAATATTGTAACTGTTTCATTTCAGCCTGATGGAGTTATCATTCAGGATGAACGTGAAAGCAGAAAAGAGCAGTTGTTACAAGTTGCACAGCGTGTACAGTCTGAGTATTCATTTCGGTATGTGGCGTTGGGTGGTACCAGCCATGAAGATCTGTCTGGGTTAGCTTCAACAGATGAGTATGTAATAATAATAATAATAATAATCAGGGTTTTCATTAAGAATTCTAGTAGCAGGAGAAAGGTGTAATGTTACAGGAGAACTTTTTGAAAGAGGCTCTACGTCTGAATAGAAGGCTACCAGACCTTTGCTGGAGAATCATGTGTACTATAGCAAATGGAGAATTCTCTAATCTCCGATGCCTAATGAAAACCCTGAATAATAATAATAATAATAATAAATTGTCACGTATATTTTGGAAGAAGGAGAATTCTGATACCAGAAAGCTCAGAAAAGATTCCGAGCTCCAGGGTAGAATTGAACTCACAACCCTCTGAGTTCTAGTTCAGACACTCTAACCACTGACCTATTGGAGGCTCTATGGTGGGAATTCTTAGTGAGGGTGTGACACCCAGCTCTCCAAATCCTGACCCTTTTTCAGACCAAAAAATGTCATTTTCCACACCCGTTTTCAGCCCCGGCCTTTAGGCAGAAATTGTGTCATCATTACTTAGATTAGAGTACAAACAAAAAATTCTTCAAATGCGTTTTGTATTTGTATACTATTTTCTATTTCATTCTTATTCATTTTTGAAACAATGTTCTACAAGCATACATTCCCGTAGTTCCCTCGAAAACCATACTCAATTCCAGACCAAAATGGGCAAAGTGTATGTACCCATTTTTCTGCCAAAAAGGCCCAAAAACCATACCCTTTGGGGCAGCACATACCTATATGGTTTATGGCTCTTTTATCAACAGATTTTCTCACTTACTGACCCCCTGAGAAACCTTGTCCTGACATTGCTTTTTTACCATCACTCCTTAAGTGTGTTCTAAGCCAAGCTAGATGACGGGTATCATGAATGTAAAATAACGTCTATTCTAATATTTATACACTTACGCAAAAATATTAACCTTTGAATTCCTGCCCTGCACAGATTATGCAGAGGGTTATTTTCTACTGCAGGTCAACCATATTCCACTTTAAGTGTTGTATAGCCATTTGAGCATGAGTAAAAAAAAGATTTACCTACTCTAGAGAAATCATTTTAGCTACAGCTTATTATTTTGATTGAAAGGGGCATTAAGTGTGAATATTACAACCAAAACAAGGCTTATAGTCAAATTTATAGGACTGTGTAGTTTTTTCATTGGCAGATGCTCAAAGTTTTTATTTATGTATTAAACCACTGTAATAGGGAAAACTTTCTTTAAGTCTGTCCTATCTGGTTTAGTTTCAAAATATTAATGTTGTGTGATGGACATTACACAGAATGTTGTGGATCTGACTGTCTGTGAATTTGTCATTGAAAATTTTAATTAATGCTTTAGGAAACTTGTACATGTACAATGTGTATATATTAAATTTACCAATTATATGTGACAATAATTATTGTATTATTGGGATTATGAACATAAGACCCACATAGTCAGAAAGAACATGACAGCAAACTTTCCAAAATACTCAAGTTTGGTGTTAATCAGGTCAATATTGAACAAGATAGAGCTATTCAAGACCCCTAAATGTTGTTAAGAAAATACAGAGGTTTTCTGGTTATCCATTATACACTTCTTAGTAACAATCTGGCCCCGTCCCCTTTAAAAGTTATATAGCTGGTTCTCTAAATCTCCTGTCCAATATGATGATCGACTTATGTTTAGTTTGTATTTTTCACAGACTTCTGTCGAATTTGAAAACAGGTTTTTTCAGGTAAGCATTTTCTCTTATTTCTAGTCGGCAACAAAATGATCTGCGTCCAGCTGTTGAACTCTCTCCGCAAACATGATAGCTGTTCTGAAGGGATGACGTACCTTGGTCTCCCCGGGCCTGACGACGACTCTACCTGCAGTCTGTACGAGTAGCCGTGCATTACAAAGATATTATCTTTGATGCCATTCATAATATTTTGCTGTCACTGGTCCTCAATCGCACGGTTGATGTAGATCGTCAATAATAATAATAATAATAAAAATAATAATAGTAATAACAGTAATAATAATAATAATAGCCTTAGCAAAGAACAGATGCCAGTTGAAAAACCACCAAAGAAAGAAGCAACAGAAACATTTTGGCACATCAATTGAAAAGAAAAGCGAGTACAAAGACCCAGAGCTAGAAATACAGAGAATGTGGCGGATGAAAATCAAAGTGATCCCTGTGGTAATTGTTGTTAGTGCACTTGGTTCAGTAAAGAAGGGGATGATAGAAAACATCAAGAAAGTATCAGATAGCTACTGTGACAGAGACCCAGAAGATCTACATGCTGGGATCTGCACGAATCCTCAGGAAGGTTCTTAGAGTATGAACAGAATTACACTGACTTGAGTAACTGATTCTCCAGGTGCATGGTTTGTACCAGACTGATTCACAAAAAGAACACCAGCAAAGACTGTGACAGAAGAGGGAATAATAATAATAATGATAATAATAATAATAATAATAATAATAATAAGGATCGTTATTAGTAGTCTTTGGATAGTCATTTTACGACAATTCTCTTTCGTACACAAGAAGAATGTACATAGGGTATATATTTTAATATTTCATATTCTTGAATCTGTATTAATAGTCTATTTTTTTAAATCTATGAATAAAGTTTTTTATTTTTATTATAATAAGGATCATATTATATTAGGATTAATAATATATTAGGATCATATTAGGTTTTGTACCAACCTTTTTTGACTTCTAAGTATAGCTTCTCAAGTAGTGTTGGTTACATTTATGTGCCCTATACTACTCATAAAGTGGACAGCATTATAAAGTTTTATACTGCGAGGTAATAATAATAATAATAATAATAATAATGAATATATAGAAGTAGCTCAGAGATTTTTAGCCAATCAAAAATGGAGAAGTATTTTGAATGAATCATTGTTAGACTATTTTTTATTCAGTATTATATTCTCTCCGTAAGTAGACTCTCACAAGGAACTCCATTTGCAGTGGAAAGAATAGCTCTATGGAAGGGACTGGCAAAGTAAGTACAAGCGGTTTAATTCTCTTTGAAAGCGTAGTATCTGCGGGATTTACAAGCTGTGCAGGATTTGTTACTTTCCCAGAATACCTTGATATCTTGCTTTCACTACTAGGGCTATGTGTGTGAAAACCATGTGAAAAGGGTGTGAAAAGTGTGTGAAAAAAAGGAACCATGTGAAATCAATGTTGGCAAAAATACAAGTTCACCACATCAGCATTTCACATGCATGTGAACTTTTTGACATGCGTGTGAAACTTTGTAATACATGTGAAAAATTTTTGTCATATGTGTGAACTTTTTTCCCATGCAGTTTATTACATGTGAAATCTTTTCAGGCATGTGAAACAATTTTGTCATACATGTGAATTTCAAATTTCACATGCATAATAGATGCTATGTATGTGAAATTTTTCACATGCATGTGAACACTTTTAGGCATGTCAGAGTGAGCATGTGAATTTTTTTCAGGGCTTTTTAAATACAACCACTATGAACCATATTTTTATGAAAATGCCATGAATTTCTAGTGAATACCCCATGAAAGTCATTTCATGACCCATGAAAACTAAAAAATTAAATTTCATGACTTTATTTCTGGCCATGAATTTTCTATGAAAGGTGCTCCTTGGTCTCATGGGCCATTGATAATCCAAGACACACACCACATCTAGCATTCTATGGCTCATGGCTGATAAATATTAAACTAAGTTGACTATGAGGGTCATGAATTTTTGAAGAATAAGATTTGATAAGTTGTTAACCGAGAAAATTCGCCATACTATAATGCGTCAGACCTTTAAGGCAAGTGATCACAACAAACATGCTGTTACAAATCATCATCATCATCACCATTACAGGCGAACCCCAATATACCAAAGTGCCAAGCCCCAGAGGAGCCCTCTTGTAAAGCAGCGGACTGGAATTAATGTTCAAAGCTCTTTTCATGATCTAGCTTGCAACCAGATCTCTCAGTCAATAACTGTATTGATTATTAGTAAATACACAAGCCAGCGACCAGAGTTCTGCCGGCTACTCAACTGTATATCACCGGCTACGCTGGTCATAACAATTAGCTCGTGACAAACAATCTCGATTGTCACAGCCGCCTGCTTTTCCAGAGTTGGCGCCTACTTCAAAACATTTTGAAACCCCTGAATGCACTGTACATTCTTCATTAGATTTGGCTTGATTAAAATCTATCGAGTATCCAATCCAAATGTGCACCTTTACAAATATAATTATTGTCTTCATTGTTTGCTAGAATATGCTACATAAATTTATGTATTTTATCAACTGTCTCATCTAAATATGTGGGTTGTGTATCTTACCACTTGGTTTCCAGTCAGAAAGATGTGTACCAAGATTTTTGTTAAGTGGGGAGGGCTAAATCCTGAGAATTAAACCATTCTTTCAACAGATCTTCATTGAGGACAAAACGGACTTAATTTTATTACTCCATCAAAAAACTAACTTTGCTAATATATACGACATATGTAACTTATACACTTTATGAATCTTTCGTTTCTTACTGTAACGTTCCTCGTTGTAAAGTTGAAAGTCCACTTGAACATGCGAACAGTTCCTTGCATTGCTTTGCATGCTTTTTGAGTTTTCTTTTGATACCGTTCGTTCAACGAATGATTCCTTGAAGCAAATAACTGGCATGCTCTTGATTTGCTTAAGTTGTCTTTGGTTCAATCAACTTTCGGTACCTGAGCTTGTCCAACATGAACAACGTCCACAACACGTACAACTTTGATTCATGTAGTGAAGTCCAGCATTTTTCAACGGTTTCCCAACTTGAAAGAACAATGTTAAGTTTTTTTCTTGCTTCTAACACTTCAAATGCGCTGGAATATTCTAATCAATGCTGAAAATAACCGCTTTTTCGACTCAAACGAGTGCACTTTCTCCATCGCAAGATTAGCCGCCATGTTTGTTGTTTCCCAGGCTTCCCCGTGATTTCAGCACATGCGCGATTTGATTTACGATGTCACGTGGGGCTTTTGAACCAATAGAAAATTGTAAAGTGAAGTTCAAATTTACGCGGACTTCACAAGCAACACAGCTTTGCAAACAGAATAGTTTCGTTACTTTCGGATAAATAGAAAGACTGTCTTTCAATAATACGCGTGTTATTTTCGAGAGAAAGTGATCAATTGCGAACTTCTTCACATAAAGCATGTTTCCAAGTCAGCAACTCAGCTGGATTATTGCACAAAGGTATGTTCTTGTTATCGTGGTTCGTTAACATAAGCTTACTTTGGTTTTCCAATAACTTTACGAAGCTTAAACCTTCAAAGATACATCTTAAATTTAAGATGCATGTACAGATATGCCATTGATTGATTCCTTTTTGTTTACTGCAGAAAAAACTGTACTCTTTGTTGCAAATCGTCAATGGAATACTCTAAAAATTTTATGTTCTGGCGCTAGTAGGCTGTGGCAGACTTGTCAAGACCAATGTTAAATAAAATAGGAGAAGAAATAGCATAAGTTTCCGATATGCATGCAATGTCTACTACAAGTTGGAAGCAATTAAGTTTCCAGTTAATTTATAATGACTTCAGAGTTGAACTAACCCTATAAAATTTGAGTAGGTTTGTTTATTTGAGCTTCGATTCATAATATTCATACGTCTGCAATAAGGTCAAAAATAAAAGGCACCTCTATCTAGTCTGATGTGTGGACCTTCAGTTCAGAAAGCTGTTCAGCGACTTGTAAAGAAGCAGTCATTTAGCATTATTTTTTTCCATATACATGCTTGTATTATTCAAAGATGCTTATTTACTTTGTCTTTTCACTGACATTGAGTGCTAGATTGCTTTTCTGTAACTTAGTATACACATTTGTATGCCTTAATAAGTGGAAATTGCAAATTGGCCATCATGTCATTTACTATCATAATTATTACAATTTATAAGAAATATTTCTAACCAAAAATTAGTATATTATTAGTTATTTTATTGATGTAGAAATTAAAGGTATAAAAAGTGAGCATGATATTAAAAAGTTTTGTTGTAATTGTCTGTTGCGTAGTTGGTTTGTTTACGCTCGCAGGGTAGTGAAATTCCATAGCCATTGATGATCTCGGATCACTGAGGCTTTACATGTGAAAGCTCATGTGAAACCCCATGTGAAGTGTATGTGAAATAATGTGTGAATTACTGGATGTTTTGCCATTCAGTGAGGATTAAGTACATGTGAAAGCCTATGTGAAACCCCGTGTGAAGTGTATGAAAATATGTGTGAATTTAAATGAGGATTGACATGTGAAAGCCTGTGTGAAACCCCATGTGAAGTGTATGTGAAAATGTGTGTGAAAGGGTTGACATCGTTTCACACCCTTTTCACATATATTTCACTATGCAAAATTTCACATGCATGTGAAATATGTGTGTGAAATGCATGTGAAAAGTGTGTGAAAAACGTGTGAAAAACATGTGAAATGAGTGTGAAAACAGGACATTTTTCACACGTTTTTCACATGGTGTTTCACATACATACTCCTAGTAGTGTTTGCCTTGGTCAAGGGGGTTGGTTGGGGTGGCTGGGGAGCTAGAGAGGGGAGGTAATTATGCATTTAACGTTCCTTAGTCACATGCCTTCTACGTTGTGATCGAACATGCCTTTGAAAAGTATTAGGAAATTAAGAAAAGTTGCCACATTATGTTAGAAAAGAAGCATTATTATTCATTCAAAATATTTCTCTGTTTCTGATTGGCTATTAAAATCCTACGCATAGTTCATCATAACCAGCTATTAATTGTCAACCAAGAAAGAAGAATTTTGTGACTTGTGAAAAAATTATGATGTCAATCATGCAGCAAATTGCCAGATTATTGAACTGTTAACCTAGAAGAAGAGGGGATGAGGTCGAGTTGTTTTGGTAGTGAGTAAAAAATGGCGTAATCTTGAGTAGAAACACTTCATCACCTCAACGGCAACTTCAACAAACTCAAGCTTTGCCCAAAAAGCTAATGATAAGTAGGTGGAGACAGAACTGCCACCCCTTCCTGTTATGGAGTCTGATGACGATGCATGACTGTAAAGAATTACACTCACTTTTTCTTACAACAAGTGGATTTTATGTTCAGACAACCAGAATCTGCAGAGTAATTGTCCGATGGACACATAAAGTGAAAAGAAAGTTTTTTGTCCTGCTTGAGTGATTAGTTCCCACACTGATGGGACCACTACCTGTCACACTAATTTATTCTTCCGTGGAAAAATAAAAAGTGGGAGGGATGGGTGGGTAAATGAATGAATGATCCAAAGGCTTAGTAGTAAACAAAGAGCTAGAGTGGCCACCAAGAAACGCTGTACTAAGCACATGGGGCTGAGCCACCACGCTGACAGCTGACTGACATGTGACAGAGCTCCTTAACCCTTTAAGCCCTGATATCCACTTACAAATTCTCCAAACTGATCTCTATACATTTCCATTAAGAATTAGTTGAGAGAATTTGAAAAAAAGATCATGGAATTTTCACTTTGGTGATCATTTTATTAATTCTCATAACCTTTTCTTTTGACAATGTATGGATATTCTTGGGAGAAAATTGATGTTAGTCACCATTGGGACTTAAAGGGTTAATGTTGCTAACTGTGTTAAATTTCATTTAACTTCATAATTAATATATTTTTTTAATATGTTGTTTTATAGGGAGTGAATATTAATATTAATGCATATGGTGGTCAGCTCAATTATTTTACCTGTCTTTTCCAGCTGTGGATTCACTTTAATTTGTGAAAAGGATGAAAACCGCCTTGTTGCAGAGAATGTTCTGAATCTCATAATCAGACATCTTCAAGAATATTGCCAAATACTTCTACAGCCTTCAGAGGTACATTGTTTTTTGTCCAAGTTTTACACGTAATATATGCCTCAAGTACCCCGCTCCAGGCATTCAGATGTTGGGGAGTGAGTTAAATCGTACATGGGAAAAACCAGCTGGGGAAAAATGACTATATCTGAATGCCTGGAACAGCTGGCTATGTCTTAAGTGACTTTCAACTTGCAATATCATGATTATCATAATAATACAGTCAAACCACCTGTATTTTAATAATAGGTGGACATCTATGAATACATATTAGTGGTCACCCTTTATTAAGTGGTCCCTTACCAAAGTCCTGGAAATAGTTTCCCTTGATTACTATCAGTTGACCTAAATGTCACCTCTATTAAGTGCTTGTGGCCACCTTAGTTTTCAGAGGTCCCAACAAGTTATTTTTTTAGTCTGACTGTTAATCACCTCTATTAAATGGTCACTTTGACGAAATGTACCATATGCTACTGCAACAGATTCTTTAGGTTTCTGGGGAAACTACCCACCTACCCCTCCCCTAAGCCAACATTTTGCCCTAAGTGAGTAATAAGTGATAATGATGGCATAGGGGAGGGGTAGGTGGGCAGTTTCCCAGAAACCTAAGTTGATCATTTTTTTTACTTCCCTCCTTTTGGCACTTGAAGGGGTAGAAACAGTCTGAGGACAATGTTGTGGGACACATATTTCACTCTTTCAACAGCTTCATTTTTCAAAAATTTTTTAATACCGTTACTCTTGAAAAGGTTTTTCATCAAGCTGTATTAAGTAGTCAGTAATCCATTCCCCAATGGATTTGGGTAATACTGTTGACTGTGTCATGCTTAAAATCTTTGATTGTGTGGTTCCAGAAAATATCCAGACCCCCACCACGGAGGGAATTGGAAATTCCAGAGGGGTGGGGGGGTCAGAGGCCCAGGAAATTCCAGAAGGGAGGGGGGTTGGACCATAAAATCAGTTTCCAGGGGGGCAATATCATTTTGTTTTCGACCTGAGATCGAACATTGCTTCTTACTGACCTGGTAGATCATTTTTAGGAAATAAATAACTTGAAATATATCACTTAAGATTGTTCCTTTTAATCTTAACCAGGTTTCCTTTCTTCCAAAAGCGTTTTGGATGTAATTTCAAAGGAATTAGACCGACTACAACTCGTTTTATCGCATGCTCATATATTCGGCCGCCATTACTCGTTACCAGTCTTCCCCAAAACATCAACGCATGCAACACATCACGCAACACAACGCGTTGCGTCAGTCGATCGATAGACGAGAAGAGTGGCAATTTTGCCTCACGAAGCACAAGCTATACATTGTAACCATTTTAGAATGAAGAGTTTTTATTCTCCTTTTCATTTTTCCTTAATTTTTTGGTTGAATGTGTGGCATGTTCTTGATCGAATTCTCGCTAAAATGGTGTTGATTTCACCAAACATTTAAAGGGCCATCGCGCGTCACATCGCATCAGTCGATCGAAAAACAGTAAATTGAACATGGTTTCCCTTCAAGTATCTTCAAGATGCAGGGGTATTCATTGTTATCATTTCAGAATTCAGAGTTTTTATTCTCCTCTTTGTTTTGCATTAATTTTGTGGTTGTAACTTTGACTTGTTCTGCATTCCTGCACGAAATGGCGTTAATTCTATCAACATTACGCCCATGAGACGAATAACAAATCTAAGCTTGCCCTGATTAAGGTAAATTCACAAATATAACCGACTTATTAACTTTCTCTGTTTCATTTAAAGTAAGAGATGAGCAAAAATTACAGATCAGGTTACTTTGTGGTGGTGTAGTGTGTTTTAATGTTGCGAGATCACTCAAATAAATGGAAACAGAAGCATACAAGCTTCTAATGGAAACCGTTGGGTACTAACCATAAGTTGCCCCATTCATCTACTTTAATAGTCTTTCTTCGTGAAAATGAACTTTTCCAGAGGGGTTGGGGGGTCTTTGTCACACTTGTGGAAATTCCTAAGGGGTGGGGGGTCATCAGTTCCCCGCAAAAATGGAAAATCCAGGGAGGTGGGGGGGTCCTAAGTGAAATTCCCTCCGTGGTGGGGGTCTGGATTTTTTCTGGAACTACACATTATTACAACTAGTGGGGGTGCCTATCATTGATTATATTAATTTTTATTGAACAAATGATTGAAAATGTTAAAGCACTGCGATATAATTAGTTAGGAAAATATTCAGTCAATCATTGCGGAAAAATTAGCCATTTATGTGAAAAGTAGGAACACACGGTGTCCTCAATAGCATTTGAAGCCTCTGTATTCAGGATTTTAGTCAAGATAAAAGGGTATGCAGTTCAGTATTACAATTTTGTCTTTTGTAGTACCATTGGTTGCATCTAAGTCTGTACACGTGGCAAAAATACAGGTTCTAATTGGGTGCAAACACGACATGTTTTGCTGCCAAAAATGAGAAGTTTGGGGTGGCGCTCTAGGCAAATGATCCCATACAAAGTAGGTGGCTGTTTGTCGGCTTGATTGGTTTTCACTCAACAAAATATTCATCACAAGAATTTTTAGATGTTAAGAAGAATTGCTGGAGTTGTAAAACTCCCAAGAAAATGTTTTTTTGTCTCTTTTCCATGCTTAGATGTGACTGACATTAACAGTACTGATTCTAATTTGTAGGCCATTCTTAAGGCAGACAAGGTCACTGCTGTAACGCATCAGCTTCTTCCAGAAGGCCAGGTATACACTGTTATCTCTGTTATGAGCCCCTAGCTAGGGGAGGGGTACATGGGGCTTATTTTTCTAATCAGTTGTGTGATCGCAGATGTAATTTAACCCTGGCAAGTAACGACAATGAAGCAATGCCGAAATCCTTGTTCTGGGCCCCCAACTGAGTCAACGAATTACCAGAAATGTGTTTCAAAAAACAAAACCTGATTGGTAAATAGGTAATGGCTTTTTTTAACAGGCCAATCATGGGGCACACTCAAATCCTGGTACACAGGTGGGGGCCTAGACATGGATTTTGGCACTGTTTTGCCGACAGACTTAACCAAACTTTAGTTTTGTCTGTGGCACGGGCTAGTTGTGGGGAGGATTTATTGAAGACGGGGTATTATAATTATGGTTAGAGGGTTAGAAGGGGCGACATTTTAAAAACTGGAGCACCAACTCTCTGTATTTCACTTTGTTTCATATATTGTAACAGTTACACACTCATTAATCAGTCACTCATTTGTTTCAACAAGAGTTTTGTTCATGTTTCCTGACTGTTAAGTGTAACAGTCATAAAACGTGACTATTAGAGGGAATATAAAATTAATGCTCATTACAGGAGGGGGCTTGAAAACTGTTTAATATAAGAAGAAAGGGGGAAAGAGAAGTGGTACCGGTGGTTGTGCTGGGGGAGGGGTTAATTAACAATTATTCCTCAAGCTGGAGTGGGCTCTGGGTCAATAGCCCATTCGGCCTTCGGCCTCATGGGCTATTGACTCAGAGGCCATGAGGGCGAGAGGAATAATGTTGTTTTAGTAAAATCCAACCAGTTGGTCAAAAATATCGAGAATAAAAAAAATTTAGCTGGTTAAAAGCTAGACTTTAATCCTTTTTTGCCGCCAAAAAGCCCGCGCTTTTCGTTACTAGTTGGCTATAACATATAGCCTAGTAGTAGCTCAACCAATCAGAACGCAGCATTGATAACAGACCACTAGTTGGATTTTACTGATGAGAGATATCACAGTATTTGATACATTATTCATCACTAAGATTGTCAAAGAGTTCATAAAACACAGGGAAAGAATGAGGTCTGAATTTCTAAAAATCTGGACTGAACAAGCTTGTTTGTTAAAATATATTATTATTAATAATTATAGTGAAAGAAAAGGTCAGCCCTCTTTCCCCTCCACAGACTCCTGCTCAGCTTCCTTTGCTTGCCAATTTTTTTTTCTCACTTCTGAGCCTGGTACCAGGCTAAGGCATCAAAATCCTGACCTTATCCCTGATTAGCTAAC
Organism: Porites lobata; assembly: GCA_942486035.1. NCBI lineage: Eukaryota > Metazoa > Cnidaria > Anthozoa > Scleractinia > Poritidae > Porites > Porites lobata. The sequence goes on from CALNXK010000102.1 coordinate 523,742, forward strand.
CATGGACAAAATGCAAGTTTCAGTAGCCTGAGAAAACAGCTGACATTTGGCAACGCTACCACTGGTTTCCTCACCAAATGACGTCTGCGAGATGAGTGCAGAAATACCACACTGATGATGTTTCACTACCTAGACCTGGGTAGTGACTCTGACTGGTCGTGTCATGTGGGAAATTTGATTCAACCAATCAGAAGCACTACCCAGATCTGGGTAGTGACACGTCATCAGTATGGAATTTCTGTGCTCATTTCTCAGACATCATTTGGCCGGGAAACCAGTTGTAGCGTCGCCAAATGTCGGCTGTTTTCTCGGGCTATAGTTTCAGTTGCTATCCTTTTATTTATCGTTGGTAACTCTCATGCATTTAGTCATTGTTGAGGTTGATACTTTCATTGGGAGTGTTTATGTGCAGGCCTAGAGACATTTTTTTTCTGTTAAAATATTTAAGAACTGAGTAGTTTAGAAGTTTTTTTTAATTGCTCTTGTTTACTCCTTTTCAGCTGCTTTTTATGAACAACCGGTTCTTGCGTCAAGTGGAAAAAGAGCTGGAACAAGTTGTCAATGCTAAATAAACTTAATTATTTTATAAAAACAATCATGATACTAATTTATTGTAATGAATATATACAGCTATTGCCATTTGGTGATGTCAGTTCTCATAAGAAAATATGCAAACTCGTCCTTGGGAAGTCTTCTTCTTTCTTCTTCCAAAGTGAATGATGGAGTGTTATTTTTAACTAGGTGGTGTTAGCTTTTGACTCTATTCTGTAGGTCTAGACCCTGTATGCAAGTTGAAATGAATTCTCTTCAGCGGTATCTTCATGATAATATCTTTTTTAACATTTACAAAAATAAATGAAGTTTGGAATTCTTTTTTTGGGGGAAGTCTATTATAATAAATAATTTCCTTAATAGTTATACAGTAATTCCTTTTCTTGGTTTCAAAATTACATAATTGATATTAGCTTATTATTTTCATACATTTTTCCAAATTATGGCCACTCTAACTCACTCTAAAAGCATTAGAGGTTTCAATAAGCACCGATGGCTGACAAACAATGTTTGCTGCGCTGCTTAGAGAAGTCGGCTAGTTTTTCTACAAAGAAGAATCTACTAGTCTGAATAACTTTGTAAAGAAAAAATATGTCCTAAAATCTGAATGAAAACGTAATTATTACGATGTGTTTTCATAATTTACGCTGGTCCACTGGTTTTTTGTTATGCTTTAGTCATATGCACTCTCTATTTCAGTCATTTTTTCACAAGTTTCTTTATGGGTTTACATAGAATTTGTTTGCGTACAAAGTATGTAATTTACAGGGTGGAGAGTGGGAGGGCATTAAAACGCTCCACCTTTAAAAAAAAACACTAAGAAAATAGTGAAACAATGAGATATAAAAAATAGTTTTTATATTCAGTGAGTTTTTTAAGTTATTATTCTTAACATTTTAGTTATAAGCTCCAATTTTCATTACCAATAATTAATCCTAACATGAACAGATCTCAAACAAACAAGTAATTCATGTCTCATCAAGTCAAAAAACCACATGGTAAAGCAAAACTCACAGGGCTGTCATTAAGAGCTCGACAGGTCCAGGGATACTATGAATGTGGCCCCCGGTTACTTTCATTGGAAAATAGAGGAATAATAGAATGCCTACTTGTTGTATTTACCCAGCAACTTGAAAACTTAGCGACAATCCTGTCTTGTTGTACATTTGATAATAAAAAGCAACCCTTATTGTGATACAACTTGTACAGTTCCAACTTTTGAGTCTTATGGAGTGATTAAGTCTTCAAGTTTTGACCACTGCGATGAAGATTCCCACCTCTTTTTTCCACTGAAGATGCGTTGTTCAGTAATAATTTGACAAACAATACAAGAAATAAATATTCCTACTAGGCAATTTTGTTTCAGACTACTGTTCTTTTCACCTTAATTATATGCGTCCGCAATAATATAATTTGACAAACAATACAAGAAATAAATAATAATTATTCCTAGGCAATTTTGTCTGCAAGTAAACAGCACTTTGCAAAGTGCACAGGTCATCACAGTTAATCCCCTGATAAGAGTTTACTGAATGTTTGCTTTTGTACAACAAATTGACAAGAAAATATGAGAGAAAGTTTCCTTAAATTAAGCAATTTTGTGCATGGGAGATCTGGAAAGCAATATTAAAGTCTTCCTGATCACTTCAATCAATCCGCTGATAAGAATGTCTGCCTTTGTCAAACAAAGCTTCAATCTCTTCTAATGTTTTTCCTTTTGTCTCTGGCATGAGGAAGTACACAAATATAAATCCTACGAAAGAGCACCCTCCAAAAAACCAATATGTACCTTGGATGGTCAGAAATGCAACCATGGGATCATACATTTTGGTGACCAAAAAAGCAAGCAGCCAGTTGGCCATGGTTGCAATACTTGTAGCTGGGCCACGAGCTCGAAGGGGAAATATTTCTGACATGACAAGCCACGGTACTGGACCCCAAGCTAGGGCAAAAAAGAGGTTAAACAAAACTAAACACAATATGGACAGCCAGCTGATCTTTGATGCTTCTACAGAGTGGTTTATGGAACCAACCAGAGACACGGCATCAGCCGAGGAGGTTTCATTTTTTGGAATATAGACTTCAAAATAAAAGCCAAGGCCCACAAGAGTGACTGACATGCCTATTGCCATGATTAACAGCAGGATTCGTCGTCCTGCTCTGTCCATGACCAAACATGCTAAACCAGTGCCAATGAACTGGACCAAGCCAATGGCAATGGAAACGAGTTTGCCATCTGAAAAACCAGCCTGACTAAAAATGCTCGCAGCATTGAAGAGAACTGCATTAACTCCACAGAACTGTTGGAAGAACATTAATCCAACGCTGATGATCAAAGGTTTTGCTATAACCGGTGACAACCATTCACGTAATGAAGGTTTCTCCTGACAATCTGCAAAGCAAACAAGAATTAATTCTAACAACCATCAAAGTAATTGGATGAAAGATGTAAAACTTCCAGGGAATAAAAGAAACAACAACTGGCACATTATAGCCACTCTGAAACAAAGAAATATTTAAAATGATTACCACAAATAATAAAAAATATCTGCTGTTGAATTATCAAAATAATACAAAAGCAAGGGTTGAAAAAATTGTGCTGTTTACTTCAATATTATGACAATGATGATGATTATAAAACAGCTTACTGCTGGGTGTAAAAAAATAAAAGAGAAGAAAACAATTCAATTATCTGTCATAAATTGGGGTTGCCCTCCTTAAATGAAAACAAAAAATAATAATTATTTTGATCTACCTAAAGTAGCTTCAATTGCAAAGCATTCTTCTTCAATGTCAACATCAGGGCCCCGTAACCAAAGCAGAAATTTTAGTGCATCACTCCGTCTGTTCTTCCCTAAGGTCCAGCGCGGCGTCTCTGGCATGGCAAACATAAGAACAACAAGCAGGGCAGGAGAAATAGCACCAATGAGAGCCAGCCATTTCCAGTGACACACAACACCCATTACATATGATAATAGAAGGCCTGCGGTGACTGCTAACTGGTTAACAGAACCCAGCATACCACGTAACCTTGCCGGCGAAATCTCTGCAATGTACACCTGGACATCAAAACAGATAAAAAAATTAATTCAAGTTAGAACTCATTGCAGACTTAAAATCAAAAAGTCCTAAAATAATAATCAACCTAAGTTCTACCTTTTTGGTTTTTATTGCTCAAAAGATAATTATCCTAAGAACACTGGTATAGGGTGCACCTTTCCAATGAAAGCCTTACATTAGTGGTGTGCCAATCATTAATAAATTACAGTGTATTGTCTGTAAGTGGCACAATAATTGATTATGGTAAATGTTTACAATTATTGTGGGAAAAAATTGAATTGAACACTACCCACCCAGCTGGAGGGGGGTGGGGATGCTCACTTCTACAAGATGCCATTTCAAAGGTGGTCAAAATCTGATAACTGTCAGATTATGGTATTATGCAAAGCTGAGAGACTCTCGGACTCATTGTAGAACAACCACCAGGGGTGGGGAGCAGGGGGGTACTCTGGATTTCAAGTGACAGGGATGATCGAAGGACTTTTTTGGCTTTGAAATTTTCGATTTTGGGATTTTTTTGAGTAGGAAAATTTTAGCAAGTATTTTTGGGGCAACTTGATTTAGGTAGAGATGTTTTTGGGCACTCATAACAATCTGAAGATTCATGATAGATATATATCATTTAATGTTTTCTGGAAATTTTTATGGCTGGGAAATTGGGCATGGGATTTTTGGGGATTTTGTTTGAAGCCCTAGGGATTTTTTTGGGCTTTGATTTTTGCCCCCATTTGATCATCCCTGTCACTTGAAATCCAGAGTACCCCATGCCTCCCCAGAGAGCAACTTACCGGAACAGCCAGTGAAATCATTCCACAGGCCAAGCCTGTTATAATGCGACCAGCATAAAGCATGGCACGATTCTGCGCATTGCTGATGAGAAGCCACCCCAACTCAAAAGGAACTGCACAGAGTAGTATGGAACCCTTGCGACCAAACTTGTCAATTGCCCATCCACTGATAGGACCACCAAAAATCGCACCTAGAGTGACCAATGACTGCAAGGAAAATTTGAAAATACCTTAGGGAGAGAAACATTTTTTATATCCTTTTTCCTGATCAACATACAGTAACAAAAAAATTAATACCATAAATGACCTTAGCCCGGGGCATCTATTTAATTTTAGAGTCCAAGCAGGGGCGTTTGAGAGATAGCCCGAGGTGTTTACTCTCATAACTCAAACTAATATGCTTTTAACCTGGGTGCAGAAGATAACTAAACTCCGATTAGTACCGTCTGCAAAGCAGCGCAGAGATCCTTGTTCTTGACCCCCAACAGACTCAACGAATTACCGGAAGTGCGTTTCGAATTCCCCTTCACCCTGATTGGCGATCACGACAAACAAAACAAAGGCTTTTTTTAACTGGCCAATCGTGACGCGTACTCAAATCTGGGTACACAGCTGGAAGTCCAGAACAAGGATTTTGGCGCTGTTTCGCAGACGGAGTTAACCAGAGTTTAATTTCGTCTGCGCGCAGGCTAATACGCTTTTGGCATAAAAATCTGACGAGAGTTTCAAAAAAGCAGAATATCCACTCCATCATTGAATTGATACATCCAGGCCATCTAGCTCTTTCAAATCCCAACATTGATGTCAAACTCCTTGCTCAGGCTTATTGTGTTGCCATTGTTAGTCTATCCTTCCTTTGAACTTGATATTGAACAAAATCAAATACATTAAGCTTTGTTAATCAAGCAAACAAACACCAAATTAATCGAATGATTTTGCTCCTTTTTGCTAATTTATACTCTGGTATTTTGAAGTAATTCTCATAGGGCCTGGCATTTATTAGAGAGAGGAGTCTAATACAATTTTAACAGGGCATTTATTATATGAGAGGAGTTTATTTGGAAGTAGGTGTTTATTGGGTCATTTACAGTAGCTTTAGCCTAACACCCCTCAATAGCTACACATTTATTCCCAAAAATAATGTAATATTGTCTGGAATGAAGTGAAAATGAAACAAAAAAAGAAAAACATGAATTTTAATTTCGTGGGTTACTGTTTCTGCAGTCAGTAGGAATATAACATTGTATACCCTTGACTAGCAATTTCTTTTACCCAGCAGCGATGATGCCTACATAAAATTTGATCTGACAACAACAGCTATGAGCTCATGCCGATGACAGCTGTATTGAAAAGAACTAATAGTGTAGGCCATAAAAAAAAGAAAAGCAATCAGCAGACCCTAAAAAAAATTGTCAATGCAAAAAAATAATTATTGCTTGGGTTTTTATGGTAATGCCGGAACTATAAAATGGGCTCAGTTTTTTCTTCTGGCTTAAATCCCTCCTCTGGCATCTTCAGGGTGTATGCCAGATATAAGAGTAGGCGCAAAACACTGGCAACTAATAGCTTGCTCAACAGATCAGCTGTCAGTTTTGAATAACTTGCCAATCTTACTTGGAACCCCAGAGAAGCCACCCCTAGCCTCTTGGAAACTGCCTCCTTTTGAACAACCCCTCCTCCAAGAAGTACTATTTCCTTCCACAAGGGGGGGGGGGGATATTTTCTGAAACTACACATGAAGTGTCTTCTAAAAAGGTCAGTGGATCATCAAACCATTGACAACTGGCTTAATCACCCTCATAGAGCACCAAGTAACCCCACCCCCCCCCTGCTCCTTAAGCCTGGTTTTCTAAGGACACACGCACGCGCAGAACGGCATACATGACTCAATTCTCGATACCAGCTCTCCTCAACCTGATGATAAACAAGATGGCGGACGAAGCGTTTTGATATGTTCGCATGAAGTCTGGGTTAAAGTGGCCTATGATTGGTCCACCTCCTTGTGCTTATGCTTGTGCTTATGTCGACCCAGTTTTCACTTGCTTACACATGCTTAGTGAAAACCGAGCTTTAGAGGTGATCACGTTTCCTACGGCAGGATACACTCAAACCTTAAATAGCCCTATCAAAAGTGACATATATTAATATAAACAATTAGACATGTTTTTCTCCGAACGACACGTTAGCTACCCATGCTTTTTCTGTTGAATAAAAATAAGCCAAATAAAACAAACTTAAAATGCGTGCGATTCTTTAATCACTTCGATTCTAGAAGTATTGCTCAACCTCGGAATTTCTGAGGGAACACCTTCGAAAGGCAAACGGAGCCAACAATCAGAAGGCCCTCATGTGATCGTGATTTGGCCTGGCAAACATTGTATTCCACATGAACGTACCTGTTCAAACTGGAACTCACAGATTATTTTATCATTTTATGAAATTACACAGAGAAAGCGTGGAAAACAGCACGAGTGTCAAGTTCCCTGAAAATTTCCAGCCGAAATTTCACGCGCCAATGTCAGAAAACCCATGAAAATTGTTTGAAGTGGTGGAAATTATCAGTAGCGATTTCAGTCATAAATTAAACATCAGAACACCCATCAAAACAACTTACCGAAAACCAAGAACCCTGGTTGACATTTAAACGAATTGCAGGATCTACGTTTGACTTTTTTAAGTCTATCAATGCCGACGACGAATATCCCAAACAGTAGCCAAAACTAAGCGGGCCCAAGGCGGCTATGAACGTGGCGAGTATTGCTCGCCCTATTCTTTCTTTTCCAGTCTTATAGTCAGCTTGAACTGAATGTGAACTAGAAAACCTTTCGCCTAACTCAGAATTTGCCATCTTAGAAGTTCGAATGAATCACATTACACTACTATCGGTGTCGAAATATTCGGCAGCAATCAATAAAAGGAAGCAACGATCATGTGAGAGAGCGCGTGACAACAACGCTCCCTGGGGAATCCATGACGTCAAAACCTAGTGACTCAGGTAACGTGCGTTTATTCATTCAAAATATTTCTGAGTTTCTGATTGGCTGAAACGCCATGCTTATTATTCAAAACTGGCTAAAAATGTTGGCGTTGAGAATCACCTCATTTAAGGAAATCCGGGGAAATTTTGCTTGTGGAATCCGGAATCCGGGAAATTTTTGTTTGTTGAATCCCGAATCAACCAGGGCATAGGAAGCCGTAATACAGCTCGAGGAATCCGGAATCCACTCAGTTTGTCCACGAACCTTTGGAATCCGGAATCGAAGTTTTACTGAGAAAGACCCGCAGAATCCACAGCGTGCAATCGAGAATTCAATACTGTCTTCGACTCCCTTACATGGGGAATTGAGAAGATGAACCAAACTGGAAGATGTTTCCCGATATCATAGCCTGCGAAAACATCCGTTTCTCCTCGCTCTTCGCCGCGTGCGAAACGTCCCCATGGGAGATAGGGAGAAACGGATGTTTTCGCCGGCTACCGATATCAGTGCGATTGACGTCAATCGTACTGGTACGATACTTGGTTACGCGAAGACGTGTTGCCTCAAAAGCATAGCAAGAATAGACAGAATGCCACTCCACGAATAGCCTGCGAAGCCGGCACCGGTTTTTTTGGGGGAAAGGAGAAATCTCGAGGACGCGAGCGCGAGCGAGGGAGGAAACAGAAAAGAGGAGGTGGATTTAAGGCAGAAAAATCCATTCTTGATTATGAACTGCTGTCCCGCTCTCTACGGTTACTGCACAGCAACGAAACGCTAGAATCTGTCTGGTTTTAAGCATTCCTTATTCATCGCTTAATTTGGCCGATGCAGCGTGATTTGACCTGTTCGACTGTGAAAAGCTGCCTGAAAACAGACAGGTCAAATTAATTGGACAGTTAAACAGCGAAGTTAGATTCAACTATAGTTCATGCTAGCTAATAGGCGAAAGAAAAAAAAAAAGAACTATGTTCAAGATAAGCTTTTTTATTTCCTTGGATAATTTAAAACCTGTTTAAATTCTATGGTTTCAGACAGCGCAAAATAATAATAAAGGGGGAGGGGTGGGGGCGTTCCCCTATAAGAAGACTGGATTGCTCGTGAGAAAATGAACATTAAACTCCTGAAGGGAACCAATTAAGTTAAGGAATTAGGCAAGTATGGCATAGATCAGATTTATTTGACTCCTTCGCCCCATTAAGGGAATCCAAGACATTCTTGAATCCTGGATTTCACGGCTTGGATTCCAATCCAGCTACAAGATTCCAGTCTTTGCCAGTGGAACCTGAATTGTGTATTGGAATCGTTAGTGCGATTCCGGATTCCTTGAGCTGTATTCCGCCTTGCAAAGTATAGGATCCCGGATTCCACAAGCAAAAATTGGCCGGATTCAGGAAACCGGATTCCCTTATTGCATGGGGCGAGCCCTTAATGAAAACCGTACTGAAATAGACGACCAAATAAGAGTTGTTGTAGACTGTAGACTGTAGACTATTCAAAGTCCCTAGCTTGAGAAAACAGTCGTCATTTGGCGACGCTACCAATGGTTTTCCCGCCAAATGACGTCTGAGAAACAAGCGCAGAAATTCCATACTGATGACTCTCATTACCCAGATCTGAGTAGTGCTTCTGATTGGTCGAATCATATTTTCCACGCGGCACGACCAATCAGAGGCACTACCGAGATCCGGGGTAGTGACGCGTCATCAGTATGGAATTTTTACGCTTGTTTCTCAGACGCCATTTGGCGTAAACCATTGGTAGTGTCGTCAAATGTCGGCTGTTTCCTCAGGCTACATAGTCCCCTACTTTTCTGTAAGATCGTCAGGAGCGAGCACCTACCCTTACAGGCTGTTAGTTGGTTTTAACTGTGTCGAGTCTAGCCTGAGGATGAGTATGAAATCTACTAACGGGGAGGAGGGTCGGTTTGGGAAGAGGCCTCCCTTCTTCCACCTCTACAAACCTCGGGGCCCGCTTCCTCGGTACATTTTAAAACAAAATGACCTCTGTGACAGTGGGCCCTTGATAATCATACGAAAAAAAGGGGACTGTGAACAGTCTGGAGTTGTTGAGATGCCATGTGCTGTCTACAACGCAGTATCAGACTGCCTTGTTCAGTTTTTCTTCATACTAAGCCCGAGAGATCTGTTTATCGTTAAGAGTCTGAAAAGTATCGGCCTCCCGTCCTGAACACCCTAAGTAAGACCAAAACCTGCAATCTGCACCCCTAAGCAGCACAACGAGCTTCCCCTGTCTCTTCCGTACGGGAGACTATCTCTCGTGTGAGGGGTTCAGCCTCCCGCCGTAGGGATCTCCCTTGCCCTCATTCGATTGGTTGGTAGGAACGCTTGTTTTTGTCAAACAGAGCCTCAATCTCCTCCAGCGTCTTCCCTTTTGTCTCGGGCATAAGTATATAAACAAAGACAAACCCCAGTAAGAGCCATCCTGCATAGAACCAGTATGCTCCTGGAACTGTAAGTGATGACTGCAGACTGTTAAAGGTAAGGGTGACGATAAAAGCGGCTAGCCAGTTGGATAGAACTGATATGCTGCCAGCTGGACCTCGAGCACGCAGGGGAAACATTTCTGACATGACGAGCCATGGAATCGGACCCCAGGCAAGGGCATGACCAAGGTTGAAGAAAATTAAGCAGAACACGGACAGCCAGCTGATCTTTGATGCTTCTACGGAATGAATTATGGAGCTTAGCGCGTCTGAAGACTGGCTCTCATCATGGGGAGGTATGTAGATTTCAAAATACAAGCCAAGACCAAGTTGAGAAACAGCTAAGGTTATTGATGATATTAATAAAAGGATCCGTCGTCCTGTTCTTTCAATTATTAAGCAAGCCAGACAGGTACCCAAAAACTGCACCAGGCCTATTGTTATGCCAACGAGTTTGCCGTTTTTGAAACCTGCTGCTGAGAAGATGCTTGCCGCGTTAAAAATGACTGCGTTCATTCCAGTAAATTGTTGAAAGAACATTAATCCAATGCTCAGAATGAGAGGTTTTGCTAACTCTGGCGATAACCATTCACGCAATGAAGGCTTCTCCTGTTGTTCTGAAAATAAAAATGTAACTAAATTGTAATTAGGACTAGAGATAATCATTGATTACGGATCCGCGTGCATCACTTACGGAAACGAAATCAAGTCGAAAGGAATTTAGTTTCCCGGCCGAGATGCCCCTGATAAAATTAGTAGGGGCGGCTAATTTGCAGTGGCCAGTGACAGCTCGAAAATTTCTGCCTTTGTGCCACAAGAACACCAGATTAGGATGCGTTCTGACGAACGTGATAAAGCCTCGTCGACGCGTGTCTGTTTTTGTTTGAAAAAATTTTCATCCTGTTTGGCTTTACCGTCCACTCGTATTCTGTAAAAGCCGTCACCGAAAACGCATCTTTTCAACATTTTCAAGATTTTCGAGAAAGCTGGCTTTGCCTTTACGTGTGGACGGGCAAAAACGGAGGTTTTCAAGTACGATGATGTCATATATCATATGCTGCTAGCATTACGCATGCTCGTGAGGGATTCTACCGTATTCTTGTGTCTTTGTCCCTTACTGCGCATAGGATGCCTTATATCTATCGTTTTAGCGTTTTCGTGTGGACACGGGGTGGGGTACTCCCTACAACGGCCTGTATATTATAATCTTTAATTATCTGGAAAACGGTTGTTGTACCACCAGACGTAGTTAATCGATAAAAATCGATATTGGAAATCAATCGATATTATCGATATTAATCGATTTAATCTGCCGATTAATTAATCGATTGATATCGGAAATCGATAGAAATCGAAGTCACAGGAAAATAATATGTATCGATTATTATCGATTAACAAAATCGATAACAATCGATAGGAATGGATAAAAAATCATTATCGATTTCTATCGGAAAATCATCAATATTAATCGAAGTCACAACTTTTTTATCTTTATCGATTTCGATCGATTGATATCAGAAATCGATATTAATCATCGATTAATATCGATCATAGGGCTTATCGATTAACTACTTCTGGTGTACCAGCAGGCATAAGACCCCATGTCCCATGTTTACGGGGAGCAAGGCTCCGACCGAAAGGGAGTCCCTTTTTCAGGCTTGTAAGAAAGGGTTGGGAAATCTGTAATCTTGGTCTGTAAAAAGGCCCAAAAGGACTATAATAGATGCATTTTATGGCTGAGAAATAGTCGAGAAAACGTTTTGTTTTGACGTTTATTCCTTTATTAAAGAGAGGGCATTTGCAGAAGGTAAAAGGGATGCAAAGTTCTAAACTAGGTATGTGAAAGAGGTACCATTTGCAATGGCGAATCCAGACCTTCAGATAAGGGAGGGGCCCGGTCATCCAGACCCAGAGATAATGGGAAGGGGGAGGGGGGGGGAGAAGAGGGGTGCCTGTCTCCCAAAAAAATTTTTTCGGCCCTTCGGGCCTCAGTTTGGTCTAACAATAAAGGGGGGGGCGGGCCCCCCGGCCCCTCCCCTCCCCTGGATCTGCCACTGCATTTGTCAATAGAAGGTATATGAAAGGGGTACCTTCTCTGCCAAAAATGGTATTTAAAAAGGTGAGTTAGACCTCGGGGCGGAGCCTCCAAGCATAAAACTTTGGTGAATACCGCCCGGGCTTCCCTTGCAATAAGAAAGTATGTGTACCTGGACTAGATTCGATGGCTGTGAGCTCCTCCACAATGTCTACTTCAGGACCCCGTAGCCAAAGCAGAGCATTTAAAGTCTCAGTTCGTCTGTTCTTTCCTAAGGACCAACGTGGCGTCTCTGGCATGTTAAACATTAGGATCACAAGGAGGACAGGCAAAATAGCACCAATAAGAGCCAGCCATTGCCAATGACACACAACCCCCAGTACAAATGACAGCAATAAGCCAAATGTAATGGCTAACTGGTTTGAAGCACCCAGCGCTCCACGTAGCCTTGCTGGCGCAATTTCGGCGATGTACACCTAAGCATCAATAGAGGGACCTTTAGATTCTGAGACGAAAACGAGTACGAGAAGAGATTTTCTCAATACAAAGTAGTGCGCGCATGAGCTAGTTTCATTTTAGCTGGAGAACGCGATAGCCGTCGTCATTCTACTACGAAATTTAGCTAGAATCTTGTAATGACGAAAACAAGTTATCAAATTTTAGAAGTTTTATCAGTTTGCGATCGGGAGAGGGCTTAACCCCCGGGGGGTGGGGCCGCAGCACTTGGGTATTTTTTGGGTGGGTATGTGCCGCCCGGGACTCCAAATTGGCACCCCGTTCTAAAAAAAAATTCCCCTAAAATTGATACCCCGTTCTAGAATTCGCCCTAAAACTGATACCCCATTCTAGAAATGAGCCAATTTTTTATACTCCGTTCTAAGGTGCAAAGAGTACAACAGTTTGCTTGTTAACGCATTGAACCGTATTTTTAAAAGCAATCTGTCCTTGAATAATTTCAAATGGCTGCTTACAAAACTGGAGCTTTCGTGCGTTCGAAATATTATACCCCGTTCTAGAAAACGCCTCTGAAATGGATACCCCGTTCTAAATCAGGAGCTTCAAAATCACGACCCCGTTGGGCGGCACATACCCGTATAGGTAATGTATGGGAGTACCCCCCCCCCCGCCCCCGGGCTTAACCTCCTTCAAGAGAAAATAACCGTGCTAATTTTTTAGGTGAAAAAAAGTACAATAAACTTTCCGCGGCGTATATTCTATTAGAATACGCAAGGTAAGTTCAAGTGAAATCTCGTCCTCGTAGTCTCCCTCGTCGTCGAATCTGAAGATCTCTAATAAGACCTAATAGGGAGCTTAAGCAGCAACGTTTTTGAGTGACGCACGTCAACCGGAAGTGGCCTTTTTTCATTTTTTGACGGTGGTTTCGCGCAAATTTTCAGTCAAATCGCCTCTACAACAGTAAAGAAGCTAAGGAATACAAATTTTATATCATCAAGGCATGTTAAGAGGGAAAATACCTCACTTCCGGTTGACGTGCGTCGCTCAAAAACGTCGCTGCTTAAGCTCCCTAATAACAGTGGCGGATCCAGACCTTCAGATAAGGGGGCGGGGGGGGCGGTTGGTGGTCATCCAGACCCTGAGATAAGGGGGGAAGGGGGGAAATTGTTCAAGCCCCTCGGACCTCAGTTTAGTCTAAAAATAAGGGGGAGGCCCTCCTCTGGATCTGCCTCTTAAGAAGGAAGTTGCTACCGTATAAATTAACTGTATCCGACTTGGGTAGAAGAAGGGGCGCAAATTAGCAGGAGGACGCATAATCGAGGGGGCGTTTATAAAGTTAATTTCCTTTCAACGAAGTGTAACTCTATTTTAGCTAAATCTTTAAAAGAAGCATTAAGTCAATATTAATGTACCATAGTCCCATTAATAATGGTAATATGACTGAGTGGAGTCCAATTCAGCCAGTATTCATACGAGTGATCAACAAAATCGGACGACTGCGTTGCGCCGAGCCCGATTCGAGTACCATTACAAACCGAATTGGACGACACAAAGTTCTGTAACCAAGTGACTGATTTGTGATATTTTAGGCTTTTTTTAAATGGAAACACAAGAAATTCTAGGAGTTTTTTCGCTATCGGTGAAAACAAGTCATTTAAGTGCGTACTGTCCAGTTACTTAGGCATGACACGTTAGGGTTAGATAATTGGTCCTTGAAAAGGTTCGCCGGAGAGAACAGCCGACATTTGGCGACGCCACCAGTGGTTTCTCTGCGAAATGACGTCTGAGAAACGAGCACAGAAATTCCATACTGATGACGTGTGACTTCCCAGATCTGGGTAGTGCTTCTGATTGGCTGAGACAAATTTCCCACGAGGCACGACAATCAGAAGCACTACCTAGAATTGTAGATCTGGGTAGTCACACGTCATCAGTGTGGAATTTCTGCACTAGTTTCTCAGGCGTCACATTTTACAGGGAAACAAGTGGTGGCGTCGCGAAACTGCTGTTCTCTCCGGCGAACCTTTTCAAAGACCAATTATCTCGAGAGGAGGATGATGGGAAGGGGTAAGACAGAAAGAGATGCTCCCGCTTTTTTCTTCTTTCCTATCGTCCATCACGCGCTTACTATTTTTTGATTATTGCATTTTTATTGGAATGCCCGAAGGGAGCGTCGGCGCAGGAGAGGGTTCAAGAACGACTTACTGGAACAGCAAGTGAGACCACTCCACAGGCCAAGCCAGTTATAATGCGACCAGCGTACAGCATGGCGTGATTCTTTGCGAAGCTGATAAGAAGCCATCCAAGTTCAAAGGGAACTGCGGACATAAGAATGCTGCCCTTGCGACCAAATTTGTCAATTAACCATCCTCCTATACATGACCCAATCATGGCTCCAACAGTGATTAAAGACTGAAAAAATAAATAAGAGAGGCAGAGAGAGATTGAGAGAGTGATTGACACTTTTCTAGCCTGCATGAGTGGAAGAATGGATTTCGCCTGGAGCGAGCAACTTCCATGTACTTCTGTCACGGCGTTTTCATGGACCAGTTTATTTTTAGAACGGTTTTGGCGCGAATTTAGAAGATATTTTAAGTCCCACAAACCAGTCAGCAAACCATACAGGCCTAAAAATGATATTTTTTGCCTTTTAATGACGTTGCGTTTTCCTTTTGGATATCTCGTACTTCGAATGCGTTCATATTTGACGTGGCGGAGATTCTATTTTCGCGGGAAAAATATATTGCCCTAAAATGTGTCTAAAAATAAACTGGTCCGTAAAAACGCCGTGACATAGGCCTAGTGTGGGAGTTGCTCGCTCCAGATTATGGGCTCCTGATTTCGCACTTTTATGTTTTCAATCACCGCAGTAGAAGAGAATAATGGCACAGAGAGAGAATCTTAGGGCGTTGGCCAGGATATGTGAATTTTGCTTAAGTTATTTTTAGAAGTTGTAATTAAATGAACGTCTAATTCCTGAGAAGTCCGCACATTTTAATCAATTGTTTGAAACGTCATCAAGTCCACGGGCGACTGCCTTGTAGCAAATAATGCAGAATATTGTGATGGCGACAGTTCAATTCTCTCTTGATAACACTGAATAAACGTTTGCTGAACTCTCCGCAACTAACTTCCCATTAATTTGAAACCTTTGATTCCTCTAAATAACTTAAGTGAAATTCACATATCCCAAGGGCTAAACTATAACACTATTCTCTCTCTTGATCACGAGCAATTTCTCAGCCTGGCGTAAACGACAGGGCTTGCGCTTGTGCTACAAGCTAAGGCAGCCAGTACCTGCACCGCGAAGGGTAAAAAAAAAAAAAAGCTTCAGTTACAGGACTAGTCCCATTGCCCTAATTCCTAGGGACTAGACACGAGTTCATGTATTACACGAGACCCAACCTCGTTCCCAGGGTTCTCTCCTACCCGCTCCGTAGGGCGGGTAGGAGAGTTATAGAGTATAAAAAAAAACTTGAAAATTTGCTAAGACTGTACGTGTCGCCCGCTACTTTTCCCGACGTCTTCTTTCTTCGCAGTAAATTTTGGGGTTTTTGAATGGCTGCATATCGATCTCATTGTTTACTGTTGGCCCGATAAACACCATACTTGAGCATTTAGCTCGGTGTGCTCTTTCTATCTTGGTCTAGCTTTGTGAGTCTTACAATTGTATTGTTAACCCTATAATTGATAGCCTGTGCCAGTGCCAGTGGCGGCGGGAAAAATGTCTCTCTCTCCCCAGCCCCCGCGCGTTTTTCGCATTTCTTTTTACTGAACGACTTTTCACCCGCTTTCTCGGAGCCTGGAACAGGCTATATAAATGATAGTAGTAAAACTGAGAGAAGTCCATTCGGTCTGTGATCTGTAAGTTACAGACCAAATTGGACGATACGAAATTCTGTTACCAGTTAATCATAGCTATAACAAAATTTGTAATAATTTGAGCTTTTCTTAAAATCACAAGATCTTCCGAATTTTTTTTTTTTTTGCGGGAAGTGGGAGCGTGCCGGCCCATGGGGCGTATTGTACAGTTGCCTAAGCATGACGCATATTGCCCTATTTCACTACCCAATTAATGCTGGAATCAGGACTGCTGATAGCCAATCAGATAATCCCTTCATGGTATGAATTCTGGCAATATGAGCAAGAAAGGGATGCTTTTCGTCTCACCTAGGGGTTTAAGATGCAGATTTTTGTCTTACTTTGGGTAGTTAGGACGGAAAGCCAATATCCTTGCCCATACAGTACGCCACCAGGAGCTCATCCGGGCTCCTGACGCTCCTTTAAAACGAGAAAAGAGGCTGGAACTAAAATTCGTCCTGCAATTGTCTCTGGGGTCGTTATTGGGGACGCGCTGGTCAGCTATTGGCAGCTTTTTTCCAGCGCTCCCTAGTAACAGTCCCAGTAGTCTGCGCGAAGGTGAACGGTAGTTTCTAAGTGGCGAATGCAGGTTTCACTTAGGCAGGGTTGTGCGTAAAGAAATACCTATAAAAGACAAAACAGGCACTCTCGCTCTGTGCTGAATACAGCATTCGATGTCAATGTTTTTAGTTAAGTGCTACTGTAACCCTGTAAGGGCGCGTTCACTCAAGCCGAGTCGAATTCGAATTTAGCGGGACCCAAATTAATTTAGGCCGGTTGAGTTGATTTAGTCAGCGATGTTTGTTTCAGCAGATATAATTAAATTCCTGCAAGGGAGCAAAAATGCGCGTTTTTATAGATTTATGCATTTGGTCCGTGTTGATTAGGCCATATATATGGGCTGTATAGGTACGTGCCGCGGAATAGGGTATGGTTTTTGAGGTTCTCGGTCCTTAAATAGGATATCTTTTTTTAACCCTTTTGTTTCTGTGTCCATCGTGTGGTCCTTAGATAGGGTAGCTTAATTGTATTATCTAATACTAGAGTGTGAAAACGCCCGCCTAAACAAACATTTTTTTTTAAACTAGGCTTATTCTAGTATTTTATGCTTGATGCTATACATCCAATGTTACAGAGAAGAAATAAAGTTTTCCTTTTCATTCTATTAATAATTTTGTTTTTTCCTTGAATAGGGTGTCATTTTTCGGCTTTCGGCCTTAAAAAGGGTATCAGTTTTCGCTTTCTTAGTCCTTAAATAGGGTTAGGGTTCACGAACCTTCGCGGCACACCCCTATCCAAAATTCTCGGGAATACCCCCCGGACCGATGAACTTGCCGGAAAGAAGGTCGAAACCGTTACATAATAATGTCATTCGCTTTAGCTACTGCGTAGTTTTTAAGGCTGGTTTTGTTTGTGTTTGTATTTATGTTTTTTTTACGCAAAAGACAAAAAAGGAAGGAAAAAATGTGGCCTGGTGTGGCGTCGATCCAGTTTCAACAGCTCCAACATGTCGTTTTTCTCACAAACAAGAGAAAATATGACGGCCATTTCATGCTATAAAAATGGGTTTTAAAAAGCGTCTGCCTTACGGCGCGGAATTAACCCCTTCTAAATTTCTATTTACTTGATATTCCTTCCATATAGAACTACATGATTCTAAGCGTGCGTAATTTTACAGGTCAGACTATTTTTTAATAGACTATTTTGTACAAGACACTCAAATTAAAAAAAGCCTTGTATGTCGGCAAAATATAGTTTATAATGCTTAGCGTGAGCGCACAAAAAAAAAAAGAAAAGAAAAGAAAATACTCACCGAAAACCAGGATCCTTGCGAGTCAGATAATCGTATAGCGGGATCTGTCTGATCATTTGACAAATCCACTAAGGCCGATGATGAGTATGCTAAACAGTATCCGAAGCTCACAGGCCCCAAGGTCGATATGAGACTTGCGAGAATCGATCTTCCTACCGTCTCCTTGTTAGTGGTCATTTCTTAGAAGTAAAACTTAAACCTCAGAAGAATGCTATAAGTGCTCCCAAGGACAAATTGTCAGTTCAGTCCAGAAGCCGTTACTGAAAAGATTGCCTTGCTGATATACAGAGGATATCACCTAACAATCAAATGATGCACTTATGATGTATGGACACACGCCAGTGGCATCCCACGCGTTTGCACGTTAACTCATTTACGCGTGACATTTATGTGAGCGCCAGATTACATTAACTACATTAAGAAATATATTTCAAAAGTTATGGTACGTGGAACTAGTGTATACAAGCCCCAGGGGAACGAAAATTAAGCTGGGAGTGTTTCCATTGGTATGTTCGAAAAGAGTTCGAGAACAAAATAACTCACTCACGAGGGCCCTAAGCGGTTAATTGCACACGCGCGCGGGTTACATGCACGCGCCAGTCATATCTGACAGGGCGGGTTGCTGAACGCGTGACATTTATGTGAGTCGGGAATGTGACGAAATATTAAAAGTTCTATGGTATGTTAAGCTAGATTATACAAGCCCGTAAACTTAGTGTGAAAAAGTTAAACTGTTGGCATTTCCATTTCTGTCTTCTGTAAACATCGGTCGGTACATAAAATGTTTATACCTATTGCGCACGCGTAGATAAATAAAGCCATCTGCCGTCCACTCTTGCCACAGGAGCCTGGACCAATGGAGTGGATCGCCTGTCACCCTAGCCAGAACCCCTTAGAACGTTAAGGCGAGTTTGTCTAATGGTCGTGGGTCGTGGGTGGTGGGTACAGGTCGTGGGTGTGGGTGTGGGTTTTTGCTCGTTAGAGCTAAAATATAAACGGTTTACACAAGGTTTCACGCCGGTTTAGATATGCGGCCTGTCACGCCCTGCATTTTCTCATGCGTCAAGTTTCGTCCCGGTTATATAGAGTTCAGCGTCGTCTAAAAGGTCATTTGCGACCTCTCCTCGCTTGTTTTACCCTCCCCACCCTCCCTGGGCTTTATTTTACAGCCTGTAGTTTTCAATAAATAGTTTTTTGCCCCAAACTCGTTGCTTTTCTTTCGTGTCTACTAATTGGGATCAATTCAAAGATAAACATCGTATTGCTTGTTCAGATAAATAATGATTGACTACTCTTATATGGAACTGATCCCGGCTTCCTTAATTTTCCGATTTGCTCTTTTTAGCATTAAGTTAACTTGTGTGCGTGTTGTTCAAGCGTTTGACCAAAACAAATTTTTTCAAAATATTATCAAGAGATTACACCAGTCCTGAAAATAGCTCCTATGGGTTCCTGCCTTTACCCAACCCCACCCATTTTCATACATTGTGTTATGTTTATTTTGTTATCGAGTACTGAAAAAAATCACAAAAACAAAACAAAAATTAGTAACATTGTTAGTTATTAATTTTGATTAAGAATTAATTTTTAATCATTACCCACACCCACGACTTTTACCCACACCCACGACCCACGACCATTAGACAAACTCCTCTAAGGCACATATCCGTCCCGTTTATGTATGAACTCGTGAGCGCGTGACGTTTATCATGTTGAAATTTTTCCTGGTCACTGTAAATAAAGTTTAGCTTTCTCCTGGGATTTTAGCGATGACGTTGTGAAGTACTTTCAGTTTTACCTTTTGGGTTGTCATCCGCAGAATACTGACTAGACTTGCTACAAGTCGACCTCTTGGGGAGATCCGACGATGGACTTTTTCGTGCCATATGAAATCCGACGATTGACTTTTGTGAAAGTCTAAAGACTGACCTGTTCACTAGTTGTTGAAGGACTTAAACTTCTTACCTCATGGCTATTTATCTCGATGACGGCTTAGGGGGTAGTATCAATAATCAATAGTTTGACAGTTCGCGCTGATTTGACTAGGTACAGTTTTCTTATAATCTTATAATCTCCGTTCAGCTAGCGGTCTTATCTAAAAGTATCCTAGTTTAAAACTGAAAAAGACTTTAGGGGATCGTGCTTTTTCATCTGCTGCCTCTAATTTATGGAACAATCTGCCCCTTCACATCCGTCTTGAGGACAACTTTGAACGTTTTAAATCTTTACTAAAACGCATGCGCATCTTTTTAGACTAGCTTTTGATATGTAATTTTTTTACCTACTATGTCATATATTTAGAGTTGTTGATCTTTATTTAATTTTTAGCGTTGTTTATTCTTAGCCTTAATTATTTTGCTCATTTTAGTTTTTATTTTCTTTTAACATTTACGTGTTGTCACGCGCTTTTGATCATATTTGCATGAAAAAGGCGCGTTATAAATTTTTAATTATTACTATTATTTAATTATCATTATTAGAATTAACTCCCTTTGGCCGGCGGGAGCCTGTAAAGTTTAAATATTACCTGTGGATCGGCCGCACTGTCACTTGGTTCTTTTTGATACTAAATAAGGTTCTACTTCGGTTACCGAACGAAGGGTTTTCAAATCTAAAGAGTAGTATCAATCTCTTACGCAAGGATGATTGTAAAATTTCCAAATTTGAGATGTAGCCTCCGTGGTAGGCCAAGTCATCTCGGTCACTCTTTGAGTAGGAAGTGTGTGGCAAGGGTCATGACACGTGCTTTGTATACTGTCGTAAATCAGAACTATGATGGAACTCTAAGGTTAAATTGACTAAAGAGGCTTGTGATGAGCTGACCTTTTGGAGCGACAACGTCGACTCTCTTAATAGAGGA
Source organism: Porites lobata (assembly GCA_942486035.1). Classification (NCBI taxonomy): domain Eukaryota; kingdom Metazoa; phylum Cnidaria; class Anthozoa; order Scleractinia; family Poritidae; genus Porites; species Porites lobata. Next base: position 544,588 of record CALNXK010000102.1, read on the forward strand.
GTTCACGCTCAGTTTTGCATCATGGGTAATCAGAACAAGATGGCGGGAAATTAGAAGATTTGTATTAGACTAAGGCCGGCTATTTCTTCCTGAATTCATACATTTGATGCTTTCTCTTTGAAAATAATAACTTACGAATTCAAAGAAACAATACACTAAATCTGGAGTGCAAAGAAGTCCATGATTATTTTTTTGAAACCCCATACATTTTCTGTAAATCAACAGTATCAAATTTACAGAAAATGTGTGGAAAAATTGAGCTTTTCTGAAAACTGATCACGGACACCTTTGCACTCCAGATTCAGTGTATTTTTTCTTTGAACTCGTAAGTTACTCTTTTCAAAGAGCATCAAATATATGAATTCAGGAAGAATTAGCTGGCTTTGAATTCCAATACAAATCTTCGAATTTATTACGGCTGTAATTCGCTTATTTAAAATGAGCCTAACATTTTTCATCACAATTGGACTCCTTCAGAAAGTTCCAGAGGCTCTTCTTGGAGGTAGCCTCCCACGCAGACGTTCTTAGGGGTTCGTCACGCGTTCCTGCCGCGTGACTAACCCCTAGGAGGCTACAAGTCACATATCCGTCCCGTTTATGTATGAACTCGTGAACGCGTAACGTTTATGTGAGTGGAGACCACGAATATAAATATAATAATTGCAGTGATACATGAAACTAGATTATGCAAGCCCGTACGCGTAGTGTCCGGAAATTTTACTTGTAATATTTTTATTGGTATGTTCGAGATGCGTTCCGGAAAGGGTGATCAGCGAAATTGCGTGACAATTGTTTTAACTAAAGAGAACTTCCATTGCCGAAAATTCGACTTGAAATGTGGTTACCAAGCCTAAACTAAAAATGAGACATGAAATATAAACAAATAGTGAAGATAGCCTTTGATAGCTTGTGCTAACATAAGTTCTGACATAATTCGTCCTTACGAGCATACCGTATTTATTCGATTAACCTCTCTGGGCGCTTAAAACTAGTTTTTTTGGACCTTGAGAGAGGGCGCTTATTAAATTTTTACCATTTTCAGCAAGAGTGTTATGTTTATCAGTGCAACAAAACAATAAATGGTAACAATTTTTGCCCTAAGCAGGGCAGGTTTTGTAGGCTAACGAATGCTTCCTTGAGTTCCCCGCCCCGGATCCTAAGCCCGAGGAAAAACAAAAATACATTTGTTAAATACAAGTAAATCGTCCCAGAGGAACATTCCGGGTGAGGAAGTGACTCATAATAGGGACGGGAATGAAATATGGTGTTAATCTTGCTAACAACAACCGGACTAGAGAATTCAATTGACCAAAACCGGAAACATCTCTGGCACTTTGCACCATCACTCAGGGTACTTGCTCCCACTGGCTTGTACCCAGTCCTCCAAGGTTGTCACTTATGATGTTTATGCTGACTCGATATTGAATTGGGCGGGTAAGGGGGTGGGTCGAGGGAGAGTGCTCCAGTGGAAACTAATAGAATTTTAAAACGTCAGTGCCACTTAAAAGTTTTGCTATGAAAGCGTCTATAACCATTATTTCAGAGCTCATAAGCTTGAAAATAGCACGAATTCCAATAATCAGTACTAGCTGGAGGGCAGAAACTCAAACTTCGACGACAACTTATGTTTTTTAATTCCGTGACAGTTTTAGTTTCCTGCCTGCCATGTTGATATCCTGTGACGCAGAAGCTAGAAAGACGATGCACGTGCGGAATGTGCCTGATCGAACTGAACATTTATAAAAAGATAAACTGATCGTGAAACAGCTCTGATTAAACTGGCGAGACTTAAACATTCGTATTTTTCGATTTGACATTTCATGTCGACGCATTCACTGAAACGTCACCACAATTTGAGAAAACGGTATCTAAAAATTCTCAAGTGTTTTGTTATCGTCAGTCACGACGTGACCCTCTGTCAGTTATCTTCGATCCGTTTAAAGTGAAGTTTCAGGACTTAATTCCTACCCTATAATCATTATTTTGGTAGTGATTAGTGCATTTCAAGGTAAGGCAAAGTACACATGTGAAAATGCAACCCCATCCAGCGGCACATTCCTATTAGCCTCTGATAAGAATGCAACCCCCCGGGCACTTACGGTGTTGTTTATAAAGGCACTAACCTATTTATAATCTTCAAACATTATAACCACACCAGCGCGAGGAATGACTTCCTTTCACTAGGAAGAGAAGAACGTGAAGATTTCAGCAGATAGTTCACCATAAGTGCCCGGGGTATTACATACTTCCGCGAAGAATTCAGCACTGATAGCTAGTTCACCATAAGTGCCCGGGGGTTACTCCTTATTAGCAAGCATGCTCTCCTATTTGGGCGAATCAAGCGAGTCTCGCGAGGGATGGGGTCGCATTTTCTCGACTGGATTGACTATAATGGGGTTGCATTTTCAATAGAGTTACTAAAATGGGATCGCACATTTCCGGATTCTTGGGGTATGTTCTTCACATTTACGCAAAGTACCAGAATGTTTGTACGGTCACGGGGCCCATAAGGGTCATGCATAGTTAATGAACAGTACATTCTCTGTAAAATTTCGAGTTTTTAGAAGAGAATCTCTTCCAAACCATTCGGTGTATTGGGCTCAAATTTTCAGAGATAACTGAAACTGTTATGCCCTTTCAATATTCAGAGTTCTTTTATTTTATTAGCGTCATCAGATAGTGATAAGCATATGTTATTAGGAGGCAAAAAGTGAAAACAAAGATTCGCCTATACTGCAGGTGAAAAGTGTTCTTCATTCACTTTAAATCAGAGGGCTCTATGAACCAACTCGTGATCAATTGAAGGTTTTGCGTTAATCTCAGTTCAAAAGTAACTTTTACAAGATGTTTGTTTTGAGGGGCCGGTGGGGGGGGGCAGGGGCGGTCTCCACTCAGTTAAGGGTAGCTGTGTCTTTGGAAGGTTTAAGAAAAAAAAATTCATGGTAGTAGAATTAAGAACTTATATATAGATAAACTGCTCAGTGACTTTTGACTCTGCTACCATAGTCAGAGAGTTTGCCATCTGAATCTATACATCCTACACTGTTTTGTGACCCAATTTTAAGGTTATGCCGACAATATATTTAGATCTATTTAAGGTTTCTCTTTTCAGACTGGAAAAATATTATAACGTTTACTGTTGGGTCTGTACCTGAGTTGCCTTCACGTTAAGTTCACGTACTCGATCTCAACAATAGTGAAAATTTTCAGTGATGTCTACGCAATTATGAAGTACAGTTCCAGGAATCATCTACAATCAGGAAGACAGTGCAAGGCCGCTTAAATAGAGATCTTGCGAAACTACGATACGCCGCACCAGGGAAACATCAATGAAAACGTCCACTACAAAAATAAATCCAAATTTTTAAAACTACTTCGAAATCAAATCTACTAGTTCAGTTTGTATACTAATATTTCCCATTAGAAATGATGCTGCAAGTCACGTGCGTGACGGTCAAGTTCAAAACTACCCGTGACACATACGTGACTAGTGGGTGATCGTTCAATATCTTAAGTACGTATATACTTCACAGTTGCTGAACAACCTCAACAATCTATCAGTAGCGCTGCGTACACGAACAGTTACTATTTATAGACCCGAAACTCAGACAAACAAACTGAAATTTGAATTCCTCGCTTTTGTACATGTCTGTCTTTTGTCGTTAAGATGAGAAAAATGACAACTGACTCTGACAAACATTGTAAATTAGTCACTCTGACGTCATTCGCCCGCGACGCTATAAATACATACCACCAAGTTAATCTGCAATAAAACAGCGAATTTATTTTACCGTAGAGTTCCAGGAACTGCCACATCAATTCTGAGAAACGTATCGTCTCAATATTTACTTGCTTTCAATGGCTTTCACGAAAACGTGGCTTTTACACGAAACAGGATTTCCTCACTGTTCGGTCTAGTTTGTGACGTTGTCTTATAACGTTGGCCAGAAGTAGCGATTATTGTAGCAATGCATAATAATTATCTCAACCTCTAATTTCTCGTTTTCTGTCACTGTTCATATTTTAAGTTTTATTGAGAATTTTATTCCGCCTGCCGTCCTTATTTTAAATTGGTTTTCAATTACCGTACGGGTTTTATCTCCCTTGCTATGCCAACAAAAACATTGCAGTCAAACCAAGTCAAGCGTACCCTGAGTAAAGATTCTATCAGTGAATTGATTATTTGAAAAATGAAGCCGTTAGTCGTTCCCGTAACTGGTGTCAAATTCAAAGCGACATTTCTGCATGCGTAATAAGCAGTTAATATTTTACGAGAACTTCTCTGTATTTGGTCAGAATGGAAATCTTTGAATGGATTAAGCTTCTTAGAAGACATTTACATCAATTTCAGGAAAATGGAGCTGGTAGAAATTTCATAACTGCCTGGCGTGTGAATTCACGGCTCATTACACATGCATTTTTGAAGGCAGAGATCAATCTGAAATCTACAACTAGCAACGGATTCAACTTTTGAATAATAAATTCATTATTGAATTCTTGTGGGGTACGCTTGACCTGGTTTGACTGTAAAACGTGCACGACTGAATACGCGAGCAAATTCTTGTCTTGGTACGTCACAGACTTCGTAAGCAAGATGCTGTCGGCATTTTTAAAACTTTTTAAAGCGTGAAGTAATCACGAGCTGGATGACAGGAGCTTTTGATAATTTTCTGTATTTGGTGAGTGTACTTTCTACTGGTTTTCTAACGGTATTTTCCGTGAAAAGTGAAATTCGTGAAGATACTAAACCTACCAAAAATGTTGATCGGAGACTAGGTACGAAAAATTCTTTTTTAAATGCGTATGCGTGACGTATGATATGTGCTTAATCGTTCGCACGGCAGCAAAATCAAATTGCGACCACTCTTTGGTTCTCTTTAGTTATTTTGGGTAAACTAGCTCGACGGGCTAACTCTAATGATCTAGAGATACCCTGTGGAGAGAAAAGTCGTTTTTCAAAGGAAAAATTCTTGGATGCAACAACAAGTAGCAAAGTTAATGTTGCTGGATGTATCAGTGTCAGAGGTAAGCTTGACAGCTGCCGAACAGCTCAAACCAAAAGAGAAACAAATAGAAGATGTCACTGGAAAATTCAGATATGGTCGTTTTGGATATCTTTGAATGGTCTATTTATATGTTACTGTTTTCAAATAATTTGTCATTTTCAAACGCGTAATTAAGTTTGACAAGGTTTTTCTGGGGTAAGACTAATCTGTGGAACTGCTGACCGCGGAACCGCGGGACCTGCGGAACCTAAAGAAATGGCTGTTTTATTGCAACTGCCTTTGGCTAACGTGTTAAAATGATTAGTTGCCATTAATTTTTACAATAACTGAGCGATTTCTCACCCCCTGATTGGTCGAAAGCTATTGTCGATAACAGTACAGACCACTGAAACTGGCTTTTGTCGATT